>CACSLI010000182.1:3000000-3467629 GCA_902706615.1 Meloidogyne luci | reverse complement strand
TTACTCTACATTTATGTCCATAGCAGTAGAGTCTTTCCATCTTCTCCCCAAAGCATTCCCACAGCATTGAGCTTTCTTTTTCCCCCGATAGCTTTTTCGCCCACAAAGCGCTTTACTCCAAGACTCACCAATATAGAAAATTTTATTTCTACGATGAAATAAAAGAAGCCTTTTGGTTGTAGGGAGAGGAGCTCCCCTCTCTCTTTATGTGAGAGAAAAGTCTCTCATTTTCAATGAAATTTACTTTTTCCTCTCATCAAAACGAAGCTTTTCGTCGACAAGACAACGTATATTTCACGAAATTGGCAGTGCAATTTTTTTAGACTCAACTCTTTAATTCTTAAATACTAAGTTTTTATGGGAATCTGACTAGATTATTGTAACACATTAGAATTTCTGCAGCCACCTCTTGTTAATTTCTACTTCCGCTTTTACTAAAGAAATACGCCATACTGTATTAAAATAAACCTTTTCTCTTCTTTTTATTATTCAGGATTTCTTTAATGATTTGAGTTTAAGAATATCTAGAAAACCTGGGTATTTAGAATCTGAGAATCCTTATGGAGGTTTTGTTGTCCTTTATAAGGTGATCTTTTGGACTTACTTTTTTTAAATTCTACTGCCCTTTTAATATTTCCTACTTTCAGTCCTCACTGCCCATAGTATAGAAAAAGGAATGTCATATAATGTAAAATATGGGGAAAATATTATTGAGGCAAACACTGTTATAGGGGATTTTCTTTTGGCATAGACTGACTAATGCTTGTGGCATTGGCGAGAAAAAGATAGTTAATTTTTTATTTTTAAGACAAGCTTGCGGTAAAATTCAAGGCTTAGGATCAAAAGACTCGCACATTTCTCTATTTATATTTTACTCTAATATACTTCAATTTTTTTATTTCTGTTAGTTTTCCTATTTTTATTCTCTTAAAGTCACAAAGCGAAGCGCCAACTTGGAATTTTTAATAACGATACAAACACATTCCTCATTTTTCCCATTGGCCAACTGCCAATATTAACCAATTCACCCGTCTTTCATTCCCTCTCCATCAATTTCAAACAAAAATTAAAACGTTAAAGGGAAAAATGCTTATTTTACATAACTAGTCCATATAATCGCGAGTAAAAAGCCTTGTACATACTTTTTTCCGTAAATACTCTAATAAGCCTTTTATAGAAGCCCATCTCCAATAGAAGCCCAGGACTTTTATTAGAGTATTACGGTATTTTTGTTATTAAATTTCAGTTATTTTATTGTTCAGTTTCTTCTTCTTGTTGGTCTTATTAACTCCGATTAAAACTTTAAATTAACCTAAATATTTCAAGTTTATTTTCTTTATTCCATTAATAAAAAAAATGAGCGCAACAAATGCAGAACAGAAACCAACACAGCCACAAAAGCGGGCTCATGCTGGAGAGAAAATGGTGCAGATGATGGAATCGCAAATAAAACGAAAAAGTTGATAATGGAGAGGTTTATAATTTAAAATTGAAATAAAAAATATTTTTAAATATCAATAGATAAACAAAAATGATTGGCAAATACTGAAAATAATTTAAAAGGTATTTCCTTTGGGGGGTATTTCTTCTAAAATAGAACTTTTTAGCGTCAGAAGCTGCTGACAATGAAGCAATCTCCGCAGAGCCAAAATTAACGAAAAAACATTGGAGGAAAATAAATTGGCAGATCGCGAAGATGGAGGGGAAGAGAGCGATGCTGAAAGTGGGGCTGTTGACGAGGAGAAGAAGATGATGAAGTATTGGATGATGATGAGGAAGACGATGATGATGCTGGTAAGGGATATTTGTGTAAATATTTGCTTGAAATAGAAAAGATTTGAGGTTTAGCTGGTGTATTAAAATGGTAGTAAAGGTTGTCCTCCCTTCCTTTTTCAAAGGTTAAAAATGGACAGACTCAGCTCCCGTCTAAAATTGTTTAAAATATTTTGAGCATAATTATTTTTAGTTGGAGCTGAGATGATCAAGACGATGATGATGGAGGTGAAGATGATGAAGGTGAAGAAGAAGAGAGGAAGAGTGAATATTTAATTTAACATGTTTTTTTACCTCTTCCATAACACTCCTGTGTATTTGAAAAATGAATGACTAAAATTCTTTTTTGTTGGAAATTCTTTTAAAATAATTTCTTGGTTGAAAATCTTAAATTCAAATTGAAAAAAATTATGAGACAATGATATTTTTTATTTTTTTGAGATTAGATGGGGTTTTTTGGAAGGTGGATTAGTTGTTATGGGGAAATGAATTTTCATTTTGATTGTTTTTGAACTTGCGAGAAGGGGAGGGGATGATTAGAAGGAGAAGAAATCGTCACCTTCCTTTTGGTCTTAAATTCATTTATAAAATCCAAAATCTGTAGAGGGCACATGAGCTTTTAGACAAATAATTTGTGTTCAACAAATATTGTAGAAAGGCTATCATTTCCATTTTTGATGGACTTACCATTGTCTTAAGTTTATTTTCATAATCATTTAAAAACAATGATAGCCTTCCTAAAATTTTATCAAGTTTTGGTCATTTACCCACATTTTCGTTTTATATTGTTCTTCCCTTAATATTTTTACAATGCTAATATTTTTTGGTTTATAGTTGAAATTTGTGTTTATTATTTTTCGTCTTAAATAAAAAACCTCACTACTCTAAATTTATTAAAACTGTTATTGTTTGGTTATACCCTTAATCCTTTAAGTTGTTCATCGTTATTCGTTCATCTATACAATGAGAATAAAAATAAGTAATTGTTTTTACTGTTTTATTGTAACAAAAATTAATTATGGAATTAAATTTACAATATCTATATTTCTTATTTTCTGGTAATTAAACTCAGTTTAATCAATTATCAAAAGCTTCCAGAGTTGTATCATTATCCTCTGTTGACTGATTTTCCTGGAATATAGTAGTAGTGATTAATATTTTTATTTTATTAAATTTAAGGAAGAAACGAGTTCAGTAAATGCAAAGTTACGTAAATTGTTATTCTTGTGCTTATCAATTTTGATCAACCTCGGACAACCCTCTGGCATAACGGAATCCCTTTCGGAAAAAATTTCTTCGAAACAAAACCGAAGGTATTTTGTATCATCTCAACATTCTGGAATAATTTACCTGATTTGCTTGTCTTCTAATTATTAACGTCTGAGCAATTAAAAATTGAAAAATAATTATAAATAAAATAAATGCTCGTTTGAAATGCATTTTACTTGAATTCTTGGGTTGAAATTAATTATTTGGGGAGTTTTCTGCGCTTTTATTTAATCCGTTTATACTCTAATAAAAATTTAATGATTTTTGAAATTAGTCTGCAATAAAAAAGGAAGTAAATTTTTATAAAAGAATTATACATAAAAATTCATTTTGGCCATTGAATTTTGTTTTTTTTATAAAAGGAACTAATATTAGCTATAATTTTTTTTAAATATTTAAACAGCTGCTTAAGATCTTTTTAAGTTTAATTAAAAATTAAATTTCAGACGAGGAAGTAATTTCAAATGGTAGCAGAACAAGAATCTTCAGAAAATACAACTTGTTCATCTCCAATTCCCAGCTTAAAATATTTAAGTAATGATTTGTTGATCAATCTTACCGACTGCTCTGAGGAACGAAAATTGAGCGGAGTATGCAAAATAATATAAAAATATATTTTAGATTTTTTAGTTCAAATCAAAATTGTTAAAACAATGGGAATTGTCTGCGAATAAAGGAACTCTTAATTATCATGTTGGAAATTGTAAATTTCGGAAGTTGGATGGCCAATATAAAATTTTACAGGTTGTTTATTTAAATACTGATGAGAACCAATTTTTTGAAGATTCATTATTAGTTCAAGACTTGTACATGGATATGGATACCGATAATATATCCGGATACGAATACTAAAATCCGTGTCCATGTGCAAGTCTGAAATTTAATCTTTTCATTTTATAAATTTAAGCTAAACGAAGATAGATGCAGAAAGCGTAGGAAACCGATGGAATTCAATAGTGTTTGTCAACCTTTTGATGAAGGGCTTTGGAATTTTACAAAACTGAAACAGGAAGAGGTTAATTGCTTCGTAACCTTTATATCAAATTTTTTAGTGTTTGTTCTATATGGATAAAATTAAAGAAAATTCAATTCATCTCAACATTCCCCCGAAGGGTTGGTTTCCATTAATGCCAGCCCATTGTCTGTTGGACATTCACTATTAATTCCTTCTCCACAAAAGTGTTTACCTCAAATACTTTGTTTGAGGCAATCAAAATGTCTATAGAATTGTTACTTTTGATTGAAGATGATAATTTTTAATAATTTATAATGGATTAATGGCACATGCGAGCGTAAATCATTTACATTTACAAACATTGTTTTGGCCGTGTAAAAGTGGAATTTTGGAAAAATCAGTAAAGGTGTGTAGAATATAAACTATTTCCCTAGACTAAACTGACTTAATTTTAGCCAAAATCAACTGGATGGGATTGGTTATTTCTTCTTGCAAAGGCCTGATTGGTATTTACCAGCATTTGTCTTTCAACTTGACGATCTTACTGATATCGAAAAAATAACAAAGTATGGTTTTCATAATCTCAGGGATCTCATAATCCCCACATTAACCCTTTTTCGATTCGCCTTAACATAAATATCTTTTAAAGGGCATTAGATATTTGTGTAAAATTACTTATTGAAAATGGCGTTGCTCATAATTTGTTTATGTGTAGATCAAAACAATTTAAGAATCGGTTAAATAAAGTGGAAAATATACCAAATAATGAGATTTCAAAAGAATTGGTTACCATCTATTTGTTCCCAAGAAAAGCTTCAAAAGGTTATTTTTGAATAAAAAATTGAGTCAAAAATATATTTATTATAGAAGGTCTCTTTGTGGGTGGTTCATTAACTTCAACATTTGTACCAGCTGCTTTGGAAAGTAGCAGGACTTTTGCCTGTATATGGTTTGTGGGAGAGATCAGAAATTAATATTAAAAATATTTAGATTCTGATTTCTTTGCTTCTACAAATGAATCAGAAATTCTTAAAATTTTTAATGAACGTGAGTTAATGTCTGATGAATATTTTGAACAATTGGCTAACAAATTAATAAATTATTTAATGGATGAAGTTGATGAATTTTAATAGGACTTCTTTGAAATTGTAGGATTTTTATTTGCTTATGGGAAACAATAGGAACATAAGGGGTGGGACAAGGGGTCTTCCGCTTCAGTCTTCCTCAAAATTTCGTTTTTTGACCATTACGCTTTTTAAAATGGAGGAGGGCCCATCCATGAGAGGTGGGGGGAGGGGGGGACCAGGGTTATTAGATTTTACAAAGTTTTGCCAGATACTTTCTATTGTTTTCTATTTTTGCTATCATTATTATTGTATAAACGCGACGTATAAATTTAGATAAAATCAAATTTAAAAATTTATTTCATCAAGATCAACATCGTCTGTCTGATTAGGCAATGTAACTTTCAATCGACCATCAATTTCCATGGCTTTTTTGATAGTCTCACTAGCATTTAAATTTCCTGACCAACAACGTCTAGATATTCCATTAGTTACATCCCAATGAAGCATTTGATTCAAACGTCTTTCCACTTCAGTACTTCCATCAAGTAACATCCCAAACCCTCCGTTTATCTGAGAGAATATTTTCCAACTATTTTTTAAGGAATTTTACTTACAACATCTCCCCAACCAACACCACCACCATTATGAATAGCCAACCATGTGGCTCCTCGGAAGGAAATGCCTATTGCATTTTGTATTGCCATATCCGCGGTATAGGCTGATCCATCTTCGATATTGCTTGTTTCACGAAAAGGGCTATCTACACTTCCAACATCATGATGATCTCGACTAATAATTATTGGGCCCTAAAAGGGCTTAAAATCATCTAAATATTCAAATAAAATGGGATCAACCAAAGGGTCAACTTACCCAGAAGGTTAACTCAAAATATTTTGCTGGTTCTGGGATGAACCCATAAAATACTAAAGTATTTACCTTTAACTTGCCTTGACTAACTGCATCATTAAATGCACTAGCTAACCCAATTCGACCACGTAGATCAGAATATAAAATTCTTGCTTGACTTCCAACCACTAGATTATGTCCATCTGCATTTTGCACCCATTCCAGATTATTTCTGTATTGTTCTCGAACTAATTCACTTTCCGTTGAATTATGAGTTTTTCAAGTAATTCAATAGCTATCTGATCAGTAATTTTCAAGTCTTCATAATCACCAGAGGAACAAACCCAACGGAATGGTCCGAATCCGAGCGAGAAAATATCTCTAAACGATTAGAGTTAGGCTTCTAACTAAGACCAAATATTTAAAAATTCACCCCATAATGTCTTGCATATAACTAGGGAATATAAACGATTTATCATCCTTTGCATTGTCTTTTAATATATTGGCACCTGCCCTATGACATTCCACAAGAAAGGCATTTCCATAATCCCAAAAGTGCATTCCACATTTGCATAGATTATTTATTGCATTAATCTGTCGAAGAAGGCTAAAAATTTTTTTGAAGATTTTTGTGTTAGAACAATTAATTTTGACCTTTTTGAACAAGTTCAATAAATTTAGGTTTATTTTCAGCTAAAAGTTTATTTGATTCTTCGTATGTTAAGCCAGCCGGATAATATCCTCCACCAAAAGGATTGTGGCATGAAGTCTGATCAGAACCTAATTCAACAAGAATTGTTCCTTCTGGTTCTGCAACTAAGCGTTCCCTACAATAGTACTGTATCGTCCAATCACTATTTTATACATACCAAAGGTCTACGACATTGCCTAGATAACCAATACTTATAGACTTCTTTTCAGCTTTGTTTGTTTTATCCAACAAATAATCTCTTCCAAATCCGAACTGTAAATGTCAAGCCATCCTTGTGAATGCCTCTTCTTAATTGCCTTTTCATTTATTTCAGCAATTACTCCAATACATCCAGCAATTACTGCAGCCTTTGCTTGAGCACCACTCATCCCTCCTAGGCCAGAAGTGACAAATACTTTCCCAGAAGGACTTGTTCCTCTACCCAAATACTTTTGAATAGCATTCATTAGGGTAATCTTCATTATTGAGAGATTGTAGATTTATTAAATACTACTTACAGTAGTGCCATGAACAATACCCTGAGGACCTATATAACAAAAACTCCCAGCTGTCATTTGTCCATACATTGTAACACCTAATGCAAAATATTTATCATAAAGCTCTTTAGTCGAGTAATTTGGGATCATCTGAATGAAATATTCATTTTACTTTTAATAATAAAAATGTTATTTCAAACCATCCATTACTGATCACCATTCTTGGAGCATCTGCATGTGAGGGAAAAAGCCCTTAATAAAATATATTTATCTTCATTATTGAAAAATTATTCAATTATTATTCGTTGATTTTCAACCGGAGCCCAGAGACAACATGCAATGGCTCCGAAAATCCTTCAAAGCTGAAGCTAGGATTTTAGAATATCCTAAGGTTTGAAAAAAGGTTGGAGCCCAATAACCATCACCATTTAACACCTTGTGGATGTCCAGAATTCATAATTAATGTTTGATTTTCATCCATTTCACCCAAATATCTCAAAGTTAGACGAAATTGAATCCAATTTGAAAATACTTGTCCATTACCTCCATAAGTAACCTAGTTTATTTTAATTTAGAAATTAGAGATTAACTTAAAATTACCAATTCCTGTGGAAATTGTGCTATATCTGGATCTAAATTATTTAAAATCATCAAAACAATTGCTGCAGCTTGTCGATTACTGCATTTAATTTGTTCGATAGGAGGAGCCTTTTGAGATATTTTAATTTTTAAATATTTATTTAAGTCTAAGTACTTTAATATCAAAATTAGGCATAAACCTATAAGCATAAATATGTCCATAAGTTTTAAGCTCTTCTAAAATTCACCGGCCAATTCTTTATGAAAACGACTTGGCACATAACGAAGAATATTTTTGACAGCTAACTAAAGAATTTATTTTGAATTTAGAATAAATTTTTTAAAACTTTAATTTCTTCTTTATTTAAAGGAACAGAACGGATAGGAGCGTGTTGAATGTTAGGCTTATTTCTTTGTTCGTGTGGATAACATGGAAGTTTTGCCAAAAAATTTCCTTGCAATAGACAACCAATTTTTAGAGTATCCATAGTTTAAAATTTAATTTAAATTGAGTTTGCTTAAGTTCTAGAAAAAATTTTTTCGAGACAAATGGTCTATTAACTTTAATAATTAATCAAAAATATTCTCACGAGTAAAAAATTATTTTATATAATGATTAATGTTATTAAAATAATATTTATTTACAAATAGAAAGTGAATAGAGAGATAAGGACAGTCCAAAATTATTAAATCTAATTGATTAACAGTCATACCATAATTAAATAATAAATAATCACGTGTAATTAAATTAATATTTTAGGAGAATATTAAATTAATAGTTCACTAAATTTGTTAAAAACAAGCAAGCAATTGGGTCATCCTAATATACCGCAAAGGCAGTGTCCCAGAAAAATATTTTACTGTTTGTAAGAGAGATTCAAAATCTGAATTTTAAAAGATTATCGTTTAACTAAGATAGCTTGGAGACAAAATTACAGAATATGCAATAAGTGGACTTTGAATAAGAGGTGATAAAGCATAAGGGCTCAGAATTAATGCTGAAAGAAATGCAGGTGATAAAATAATTGGTGATAATACAAAAGGAGATAAAATTACAGGACTTAGAGCTGATGGATTTAGAATAAATGGATTTAATGCTAAAGGGGAAAGAATTAAAGGAGTGAATACTTGAGGTGATAAAATGAAGGGAGAAAGCAATACTGGAGAAAGTATTAAAGGGGCAAAAGCTCCAGGAGAAAGAATGACAGGTTGAAGTGCCAAAGGAGACTGAAAATTGAAGAAAAATTTTGAAACTTTAATTTTTAAATTACCAAAATTAAGGGTGAAAATAATGGTGGTGAGAGAATTAAGGGTGTGAGAAGGCGCGGTGATAGAACCAACGGCACAAAAACCCAAGGGGAAAGGATTACCTTTAAAATAAAATATAAAACTATGAGAATATTTCCTCTTACCGGTCCAAGTACTGCTGGGGCAAGAATTAATGGAGAAAATATTATAGGGGATAAAATTACAGGATTTAAGTTGATTAATGTCTTGAATATTAAAAATATATATCAGAAATTTCTAAAAAATATTACCAAAACAAAAGGGCTAAAACTGATAGGTGATAAAATTATTGCTCGTTTTCTCCTCCTACTTTGGTGGAAATCGTCAAATTTTGGTTTCTTTGGTTGAATTTTAAATGAGTCAATTGTAGCCAGTTTGTGTATGTCGTTTTCAATGTGTGAAGTTAGCACCGAATTATTTAAAAGAAGGAAACGTTGAAGAAGCTATAAATGTCTCAGGCAACTCTATTTGTAATTAATTAAAATATTTCGATACCTTCGGGTCATGATATGGAGAGTCTGTCCCATAAATCATTTTTAATTGTTCTTTTGTAAGAAGCGAATAACCGGTTTGATTCATTTCTCGTATCTGATTAATATTTGTCTTTCGTTGCAACTCTTCGAACAAGTCAACCTTCTTGACTTCAGATTCGTCAAAAACATCACTGAAAAATTATAAAATGGGCAAAATATCTTAATTAGGTATTTTACTACAATTTATATTTACAAACCGTGCCTGATATTTTGTTTGGTAAAGTAGAGCGGAGTGCCATCATTAGTGCGGACTTCCCTTTCATATTTTTCCTTATCAAAATGTTTATTCCAAATAGATTCTACTCCATTTAAATTTTTATTGTTTAGTTCCTTGAGGTTTTTAAATAAATTAAAAAATTTTTTTGTGAAGGAAAAGGACCTTTTCAATTTTTTCGGCATCCTCAATTACACCTGCCGCCTCCATTATCTTAATTTTTAAATATAAATTTTAAACAATTTCTCTTACAAAATCAAGCCACATTTGCTGGTCTTGGGAACTGAATCCAACTGGACCTCCAATTTTCTTTATCAAAGATGGAATGCTGGTTAAATTCTAAACATGGCAGTCATTTTTTAGAAAAATAAAATTTGAATTTACCTCAATTCCATTACCATTTCCGTGTAAAGAGAACAATGATGGAGAAAGAAAACTCAACTTAATAAGGAAGATTCTTTCAAAATTTTGTTTTAATTTACCGTATCATTATGCTCCTCCGGTGTGACACTCAAGAAACGGGGTGAGACAAGCTTTAAGGTTTTATTATCGAGCTCTGTAGAGTTTTGACCAGTAAATGCATATCCAAGTTTAATTCCATCTCTTAACAAATTTACTAGACGTTGAAGAGGTGCTTTTTCTTTTTCTAAACGTTTCTTCTTCAAAAATTGTTGTAACTTTTCTGGATTTCCGATTACATCGTTTAACTTAAAAACAAAGCTTATCTTTCATATTTCTCAATTTAAAATCTCACATCTTCTTGAACGATCCCTCGTCGTTTTAAGCCATTATAAACAAGTTGATCCATATTTTTAATTTCAGAACCTTCAAGCATCTTTTTAATATTGTTCCGTTTTTGTGTGCTTGCCTTAATTCGTTCTACAGTATGTTGCCAACTTAAAATATTCTTTAGAATTTTTTAAAGAATCATTTTAAGGATTTAAAAAACCAACGGAATAACATCTTTCTCTTTTTTGCCTTTTGCTTTAAGAACAACAACCATCATCTTCTTAGCTAATTTGCCAATTGGACTAAGACGACTTTTAGCAGGTTTATAAAGTTGATAATAATCTTTCTTAATAATTCCGGTCTGACGTCGCTCACGTCTATGCTCTTTATAAATCTTGTTTAGAATATGAAGACGTTTGAGAGGCTTTTTTGTAAAAATCCGATATCCAGAATTCTTAATATCGTTATTATTTATTATTGGTTCATCCATAAGGCGTAGACCACCAACCTAAAAACCAAATAAATATTTTTAAAAATTTTACAGACTAACCCAACGCTTTCGGTTAGACGCTCTCTGATGGCGCTTTGATGATTGTTTTAGTGCCATCAATTTTTTACGATGATCCGCTCGTTTTTTGATACGGTATATATCGAAATTTGTATTTTTTCGGTTATTCTGAAGTTAATTAGATAAAATTGGAGAAATTTACCGTTTCAATGAAAGTTCTGCCATTGAACTTGCCAAGAATTAGAGTGGATATGCATTTTGCATGAAGTGGAACAGTAGAAGCGCGTTTTGAACACTCCCCAAATTCATAATTGACAGATTTAGAAAAGTGTCTTAGTCTGAACAAAATATGAAATTATTAATTCCACAATGGCAAATTTTTTTCTAATTAACCTTTGATTAGCGATAACAGCAAAAAGATTTGAAAATGCCTGTTCAGCCCCTAAAAATTTCAAAAAATTATTTAAAATTAAAACATTTCAAGTACAATGCTGATAGAGTTGTAAAGCGTGGTCATTTTGAATGGGAATATTTTGGACTTTCCTATAGAATTCAGCTTTTCTATCTTCTTTTTGAATAGTTGGATGATCATTTGATTTCTTTAAACTGGGAGGTTCGCTTTTTGCATAATTTTTTTGGCCGATTCTCATTGATTGATCCTTCCCAATATTTCTTTCTATTTTCAATGTCGTCTCTAAATCTTTTTGATTTCCAATTTGTTTCGTTGTTATTTGCAAACAATGAATTTTATTAATAACAAAACTTTGTTTGATGATCAAAAATATTTTGAAATAAAACAAAAATGTATTTAAAGGAAGCATTTTTGTGAAACTAATTGGAAAATAATTTTAAAATTTAATCCGTTTGGCAGCAATTTTTATTTAATAGACCTTCAAGCCAAAAATAGGAATAACAATTAATAAAGCTCTAATAATACATAAATTCCTCTAATATTAAAACACGTTAATCGTGAGAAAATCCTATAAAGCAGCATGTTTTTGTGGATAAAAGATAAGATAACAAGCCATAAATATTAATTAATTTAAAATTAATTTTTTGCACCGCTAGGTTTATGCTTTAATATTATAATAAATATTAAAGTTATTAAAGCTTGGAATTCGTAGACCACCCAGATTCCGAAAACTTTATGTTCTAATTAATCTGAAAGGTTCATTAAATTAATTAAATTTATAATTGTAATATTTTTTTGTATTTTTTTTAACGGATTAGCTTTAAATATTTAATAGAGTTAAATGTTAGAGAATGAATTTTAGGAAAACTGGGTAAGATTTCTTATTAAAAACCTATTAGAATTAATTTTAAAGGCATATAGTATTTTTGTTTATTTTATAGAAAATTCAATCTAATACTCTAAACTTTCGGTTAATATACAATGAATGATTATAATTTTACGAAAAATTAAACTGTTTTATTTAGCAAAAATATTAAATTATGAAAAAAACGGTGTTACTTTTTTAATGTAAATATGTAGACAAGCACTTCAAAGAGATAAACCGCTGTTAGCTTGAAAAAAGATTTTGGAGGAAAAGTACAAAATTAACAAAAATCAAAATTTCTATGTATCTTTTAAAATACCGTCAAATAATAATTTATTGAAAAATAATTAGATGAAGTTTAAGAATGAGGTCTTTCTTATAATTATGTCGCAATAGTTAACGTGTTTTTTACTAATAATCCCAATAAAACAATAATTAAACAAAATATGTAGAACTAATAATCAAATAAGTTTATTATATCTAATAAAAATCTTATAAATATATTGCTTTTGATGACCTTGAATATATAAATATGTACATAAACTTGAATATTTTCTTCTTTAGTTAAATTTTAAAATTAAAAATGAACTCTAGTATGTAAGGATTTGTGTAAAAATGAACTCTAGAATGAAAGGATTTGTGTCCTAAATTAAATGACAGACTTTAAAATTTCGATCTTGCCCGTAATCATTAGTTAAATGTATTTTTTAAACGTTTATCACAATCAAATAGTTATGATAATTAATGTTAAAAATAACTGGAAAATTATAAGAAAAATGAAAGATTAACAGAAGCATGCCCGAACCATAAAAAAAAGGTATTTAGTGTTTTCTCGTTAATAAAATGAAAATAAACTTTCTTCTTCAAAATCACTTTGTTTCTTACGTTTCTTCTGAAACCCCGGAACCTCAATTCTTAATAACATTATCACCAGTATTTTTTACTTTGTTAATGACTTTGTAGTAAAGATTCTCAATGAGCTCACGCTAAAAAATAAAAGATGAGATTGATTTAAAAAATTTGTTTTTCCGAAATCGTTTGTTTCTACTAAATGTCATGCTATATCTTAAAACTTACAAGGCCTTGCGATTTTGGTTTCCCGCTAGAAACGGGGCCTTGCGTTGAAGCAGGATCATCTTCATATTCGCACTCACATTCCTCAGTTGTAGTAGGTAATGATGTAGTAGTTGGTGTTGTTCGTTTATGTTTATGAACGCATGGTTTTTTGGTTTTGGTCTTAATCGTAGAAGCAACAGTCGAGTTTACACTTCGGGAAGGAGGGGGTTTTGGGTATTCTTTTGAGGATGGTGATGCAGATGACAAACTTGGAACAGTTGAAGAAGATTCTGGTTGAGGGGGCTTCTTTGGAGAAACAACAGATACGGGAGTAGATTGAGCAGGTGAGCTACTGCTTGTCAGTTCTTCGGCACATGGAGTTTCACCTGATGGAGGAGATGGACGTGGAGCTGGTGAAGAAGATTCTGGTCGGGGAGGCTTCTTTGGAGAAACAACTGATACAGGAGTAGATTGAGCTGGTGAACCAGTTGTTGATCCTTGTCCGCGGGGCGATGGAGGTGATGGACGAGGTGCAGGTGAAGAAGATTCTGGTTGAGGGGGCTTCTTTGGAGAAACAACAGATACAGGAGTAGATTGAGCAGGTGAGCTACTGCTTGTCACTTCTTCCACACATGGAGTTTCACCTGATGGAGGAGATGGACGTGGAGCTGGTGAAGAAGATTCTGGTCGTGGAGGCATCTTTGGAGAAACAACTGATACAGGAGTAGATTGAGCTGGTGAACCAGTTGTTGATCCTTGTCCACGGGGGGATGGAGGTGATGGACGAGGTGCAGGTGAAGAAGATTCTGGTTGTGGAGGCTTCTTTGGTGAAACAACAGATACGGGAGTAGATTGAGCAGGTGAGCTACTGCTTGTCAGTTCTTCGGCACATGGAGTTTCACCTGATGGAGGAGATGGACGTGGAGCTGGTGAAGAAGATTCTGGTCGGGGAGGCTTCTTTGGAGAAACAACTGATACAGGAGTAGATTGAGCTGGTGAACCAGTTGTTGATCCTTGTCCACGGGGGGATGGAGGTGATGGACGAGGTGCAGGTGAAGAAGATTCTGGTTGTGGAGGCTTCTTTGGTGAAACAACAGATACGGGAGTAGATTGAGCAGGTGAGCTACTGCTTGTCAGTTCTTCGGCACATGGAGTTTCACCTGATGGAGGAGATGGACGTGGAGCTGGTGAAGAAGATTCTGGTCGGGGAAGCTTCTTTGGAGAAACAACTGATACAGGAGTAGATTGAGCTGGTGAACCAGTTGTTGATCCTTGTCCGCGGGGCGATGTAGGTGATGGACGAGGTGCAGGTGAAGAAGATTCTGGTTGAGGAGGCTTCTTTGGTGAAACAACAGATACGGGAGTAGATTGAGCAGGTGAGCTACTGCTTGTCAGTTCTTCGGCACATGGAGTTTCACCTGATGGAGGAGATGGACGTGGAGCTGGTGAAGAAGATTCTGGTCGTGGAGGCTTCTTTGGAGAAACAACTGATACAGGAGTAGATTGAGCTGGTGAACCAGTTGTTGATCCTTGTCCGCGGGGCGATGGAGGTGATGGACGAGGTGCAGGTGAAGAAGATTCTGGTTGAGGAGGCTTCTTTGGAGAAACAACGGATACAGGAGTAGATTGAGCAGGTGAGCTACTGCTTGTCACTTCTTCCACACATGGAGTTTCACCTGATGGAGGAGATGGACGTGGAGCTGGTGAAGAAGATTCTGGTCGGGGAGGCTTCTTTGGAGAAACAACTGATACAGGAGTAGATTGAGCTGGTGAACCAGTTGTTGATCCTTGTCCGCGGGGCGATGTAGGTGATGGACGAGGTGCAGGTGAAGAAGATTCTGGTTGAGGAGGCTTCTTTGGAGAAACAACGGATACAGGAGTAGATTGAGCAGGTGAGCTACTGCTTGTCACTTCTTCCGCACATGGAGTTTCACCTGATGGAGGAGATGGACGTGGAGCTGGTGAAGAAGATTCTGGTCGGGGAGGCTTCTTTGGAGAAACAACTGATACAGGAGTAGATTGAGCTGGTGAACCAGTTGTTGATCCTTGTCCACGGGGGGATGGAGGTGATGGACGAGGTGCAGGTGAAGAAGATTCTGGTTGTGGAGGCTTCTTTGGAGAAACAACGGATACAGGAGTAGATTGAGCAGGTGAGCTACTGCTTGTCACTTCTTCCACACATGGAGTTTCACCTGATGGAGGAGATGGACGTGGAGCTGGTGAAGAAGATTCTGGTCGGGGAGGCTTCTTTGGAGAAACAACTGATACAGGAGTAGATTGAGTAGATGGACCACTGGTTGATCCTTGTGCGCGGGGCGATGGAGGTGATGGACGAGGTGCAGGTGAAGAAGATTCTGGTTGAGGAGGCTTCTTTGGAGAAACAACGGATACAGGAGTAGATTGAGCAGGTGAGCTACTGCTTGTCAGTTCTTCTGCACATGGAGTTTCACCTGATGGAGGAGATGGTGGAGCTGGTGAAGATTCTGGTTGTGGAGGCTTCTTTGGCGATACGACTGCTACAGGAGTAGATTGTACAACAATAGTTGTCGAACTTTGCTGACTTACTGTGCTCGTTTCTTCTTTATCATGCTTATGATGATGGTGGCGGTGATGATGTTTATGGCGATGATGTTCATGTGATTCGCTTTTAGAATGGCTCTTGCTTCTCTTATGTTCGCTTGAATGACTATTTGAAGCTGATTTACTTTTTGAATGATGTGAGCTACTACTACTAGATTTACTACCGTGATGTTTGCGTTTAACTTTTTGCGGTTTAATAGTAGTTGTTGAATTCCCATCTTCACATGGAGGCTCTTCTCCTCCGTTTCCACGAATATGTTTGTGTTGCCTCTTATGATGTTCATGTGAACCTGATTTGCTTTCCGATCGTGAGTTGCTCGCACTATGATGTTCATTACTATTTGAATTACTTGATGATTGACTCTCGCTTTCAGAGTACCTAGAACGTGAATCCTCCTCAACAGTTTCACTCGCTGAATAGCTTCCTCCTTTGGATTTGTTATTTTTTGCCTCGTTCCAATTCTGTAAATTAATTTTAATTGTAAATTGAAAATTATTTTGTTTAAATTTACTAAAAACTTAAACCGAGTAGTCGAATCGAAAGATAAATGAATCAAAATACTTTGGAACCGGTCACTGAATAAAATACAGTCAACGATGTTGCGGGCGAGGAAAAGTACCACGACATTTAATAATACTATTCCATAACAATTTATAAACTCACAAATAGATTGAATCCTTCAGCTTCTAATAAACTAATAGCCAACAAGACGCAAGAAATTGCCGATAAATATGAAAGATGCATAATTTTCGTGATTTAGGCAGTTTATTTTTGTTTTATAGTATTTTTTGGTTTAATATTTTAGAGGTATTAATATTTTTTATTTATGGTTTGGGCTTTCCAGTAAATAGAAGGGTAATAAAGAGGGGAGAATAAATAAATTAGTTAATGAATGAATTCCAAGCTGGATTGAAAACTCCTTGTTGCCCATCGGCTTAAGTATTAAGGCTTCAAAGAGAGGGAATTTATTTAAAAATCAGTTGAATCAACAAAAAAATAAATTTATAAATTGGCAGAAGATTAAAGAGCGGCAAAAAAAGTATATTTTTTTGCAGAGGAATAATTTTATTACCACGTATCAAAGGGAAGTTTTCCCCAACTCATTTTCTAGTTTGAAACGTTACTTCAGCATCAAACAACTCAATTTAATATGAATATTTGCCAAAAAATTCTATTTTAGAATTTGTTGAGAGATATAGAGGAGAGAATTAAAGGCTTTCTCCACATGAAAAGCATACTTTAAATTAATTAAATTTTATAAATTATGGTAATTAACAAAAGCATTAGAGATAATGGAGGTGTTTAAGGAATAATTTTCAAGGCTCATATTAAAAAATAAAAATATTTCTTTAAAAATATACACGTGAAAATACCATGAATTTCCATTCTAAAACATTAAAGCTTCATCGATATATTACGCAAATACATGTTTGCTAAAGTTTTTTGAAATTTCATTTTGAATCTATGGGATTCTTTTTTAATTTTGGCTAATTTTATTTTTATATCTCAAACAACATTTTCAAATAATTAAATGTTTTTGCAGTAATTTACTTTAATTTATTAAATTTTAATAAAATTATTTGCTTCATTTTATTAAGATATTTTAGTGATCTTTATGGCTTAACTTTATTCAAACTAAAGATTTTAACGTGTCGCGACACTTGCAGATATTATATTTGCAGACCCGACACTTGCAGACCCGACATTTGCAGACCCGACATTTGCAGATCCCGACACTTGCAGATATGACACTTGCAGATCAGACATTTGCAGATCCGACTTTTGCAGATTAGACCCATTTCGCTCTCTTCATTACCTTACCTATACACCGTGGAGTGTTTGCTGCTGCGGAGGAACCCTGGGATGCCATCTCATCGATGATAGGAATAGGATCATGTTATGAGCCCAGAGCCCAGCGACCGTTGACTCCCCGCGAGGCGCGTGCCGCAAAACCCCGCGCGAAGCGCGGGGTTTTGCACAAGCGCCTTGCCGACGCTCCATAGGTCTACGTTGGACATTTTGAACCTCCGGAAGAAAGAGAATCTCGGGAAAAAAGAGTGGTGCGTTCGACGCAGCTCGTTGAGACGAATTGGTATGGGTCTTATATCAAACCTTTCCAACGGTATGCTATATATATCCTTTGATTTTTTAAGATTTTTAAATTTTTTTTCAAAAATTAATATCTGCAAAAGTCGGATCTGCAAATGTCTGATCTGCAAGTGTCATATCTGCAAGTGTCGGTATCTGCAAGTGTCGATCTGCAAAAGTCGTCTGCAAATGTCGGGTCTGCAAATGTCATATCTGCAAGTGTCGTATGACCGATTTTAATATCAAATAAAGCCTAGATGATTGAGAAATAAATAATAATAATCATTTTATTTTAATCTAAATGTTTACATATTTGATAAATAAATAAAATTATCATTAAATCTAATACCCAACAGTATCAAAATTTTCCCAAAAATTAGTAATTAAATTCTCAAAATCTTTATACTTTAATCCTCTCCAGTTTTAACTTTTTTCTAATTTATCCAGCTTTCAACTAATTTCTCAAGTAAATTCAGTTCGAAATTTTTATAAATCTTTAAAATCAAATTTTAGTAAATTTTAATTTTTATATCATAGTATATGTATGTATATTCATTAAATTAAACATAAAGTTAGTGATAAAAATTATATTTTTGAAGTGCATTAACTAAGCTGCGGGTAAGTAAATTTCACTTTTTTACCTCCCTAAGGATCGTTTAACAACCGCCCAATTGTAATAGTTAAATGCTGCCAGAAAAATCTTCCTTACAACAGGATAAAGGATGAGAATTTTTTCAATGATTTAGAAAACGTTAAACCTTTTTGATATTCAAAACCAGATAATTATTTTTTATAGATTAAAGGAGATTAGCTTACATTTGCAGTTGATGTATTCTTGTTGATTTTGTTTTGTATATATGCGTTCCATATATTGCAATA
This sequence comes from Meloidogyne luci, assembly GCA_902706615.1. NCBI lineage: Eukaryota > Metazoa > Nematoda > Chromadorea > Rhabditida > Meloidogynidae > Meloidogyne > Meloidogyne luci. Next base: position 3,448,800 of record CACSLI010000182.1, on the reverse strand, counting down.
ACGATGTTTGTATTTATCTTTTAAATCTTCAAGCTTAAAATTAATATTATTTAACAATAATAATCTAAATTTTTATGCTTAAAATAATTAGGAGGACATGTGTAATTTAATTAAAAATACTTGAGTAATTTTTGTATTTTTACCTGACTAGTTTTATTTATTAAAAACAAATTTGCAGCAAGAAACATTCCAAATCGACAGGTTTCGAGAATTTTTTCATCTTGACTATGTATTTTTTTACAAGTGGTTTCAATATAACCATTCAATGTATTCCAAAAGGCATCGGATTCCATAAATTTTTTGGCAACAAATAAACTTGTTATGTTTTCCATTTCTTCATTTAAATCTTCACCATACTGAAAAATATTTATAATAATACAAATCATCAATTAAAAACTCGAAGTAATTCAATATTTTTCGAATATTTTATATAAAAATGAGCTTACTTCATGTAGAATAAACTCCATCACGTCTTTAGCAATTGCTTCATTAAACCCTTCAAAATTTTCAGTAGAAATAAATCTCTCAATATATGTAGACATTTCTTTCGCTGAATCAATTATTATTTTAATTGATGGAAGTTCTACTAAAGATTTAAATACTAATTAAGGGGATATTTTGTGTAACGTGCCTTTTGGATATTTATTAGGAGCAATATTCACAGAACTAGGCCCAGCTATGTTTGGAGAAGTTGCCTCACTTTCAAGAGGTTGACTCACTCCTTCATGCCTCACTCCATGTTCACTTCCATAAACTTCTTCATGACCGCTTCTATGCCCTCTTCCACGGCGATGACTTACACCAATGTTTGAATCAAAATCATTGGGATTGTTGCTTGCTGAACAACATTTGCCTAGAATGGCTATAGAAAAAAATATTTTAATTAATGTTCAATTAAGAAATTTTATTTTTTAATTAATTAAATAATTTAATTAATTAAATAATTATTTAAATTTAACCTCCAGGGTTTACATTATTAAATAAAGTAAAAACAATTAAGAAAAAGAGGCTTAATAAAACATCGTTACTCATCCAGACTTTTAATATTATTTTTAATAAACCAGTTTTTTGATTTCCCCTTTCTAATCAGGAAAGTATTATGTCTAAAATTAAAATCTTCTATAAATAAAAAAATAAAATGAAGTAAAATGAAAGCCTGATAGCAATAGGATGCTACTGTAATTTATACCTTATATTTCCACTCTTGTATCGAATATAAAGTGCATTTTTGGCATTTGCACTTTAAAAATATAAAAAGATTAAAGCGATGCTTACCGCCAAAATATGTGTTTTGCTTTAAATTCCACATCATTTATTGACAGTCGGTAAAATAAAAGCAATAGTAAAAATGATAGAGTGTAACTTTAGCAATTTGGTAAAGTTCCCCTGTACAACCATGTACAGATCGAACGAACAATATGACATTTGAAACAACATGCCATTAAGCTGTCGGAAACAGTCAGTTTGTCAACAGTTAAATTTGTTTTGATTAAATTTTGATTTCAATTTTAATTCAATTTTTTAATTTTAGGTAGATAATTGATCATTTTTCCTTCCAATTTGGCGAATTTATAAAAGATTTAATTTTAAAATATAAAATAAGTATCTGGAATGAGGAAAGAAATAAAAACTAGAACTTGAATTTAAAGTTTAATATTAAATTATTTATTAAAGTAAATGAATTGATAAAGAAAAACAAAAGAAGAAAAAATTTTTTAAACAATTAATTCACTTAAAAAATTAAACTAAATTTGTGTCTAGTATTTAATAGTTTTTAAAATATAAATTTATTTGTCTTTTTTTGGTTAAACTTTTATCGATAAAAGATAAATTTTAATCAAGTCGTTTTTGTTAATTTTTTGATTAAGAAGATTAAAATTCTATTTTATTTCCTTTTGAAAGATTTGGATAAAATAAGTGACTAATTTAACGAGAATTAGTATGAAGCTCTTAACTATTTTTACCCTTACTTTCATTATTGTCTTTGTTTTATTTCAAATTTCCAATGCTTACAATCCTTTTAAATATGGACAAATTGGCTGGATGGTAATCTTAAACTTTATGAAATAATTTGAGATTCAGGCTAGAGATCGGACTTTGGAGTGTCAATATTTCGAAAAGATGCGATAACTAACCGTGACTTTCGATTAAAATCTCGGTTCGATCTCTAGTTTAATCTTTTCAATAAAAATCCTTAAAATTAGATGATGCACGGAGGAGGAAATTACGGATATGGAGGTTATGGAGGATGGGGTGGCGGTTGTTGTGGTGGATACGGGTACGGATATGGCTATGGATATGGTGGATATGGATGGGGAAAACGCTAAAATTATCAAAAAAAAAACAAATTAATAATTGACAAAATTCTATTATTGTAGAAATAAATTTGTAGCATAAAGGTGAATCTATAATTATCGAGCACCCATTTTCAGACTAATTTTAATATTTTTCAAATTTTTCCTTGAATTTGAAATTTCTTTTTGCAATGTCTTTAAAGCTAAGAGGAGTTTCTGATAAAAATTTCAATTCAATCAGACCTCAAAAACATTGATAAAATCAAAAATTTGAATGAAACTAAATATAAGTATTACAAAAAAAATAAAAAAAAAATAAAAGAAAAATTTGATGAACTAGAAACGATTATTGTGAAATTTCTTTCAGCCTGGGAAAAATTAAGAAATATATTAAAATTGTGTCAAACAATCCTCTTAAAAATTAGTCATTATTTCTTAAAGATACATATTTTCCTTGAAATATATGTGTTCTATGAGTTTTCTTTAAAGATGCTCTATAAAATAAAGGAAAAAAAACAAAAAATATTATTTTTTATTTACTCAGCTTCTTTCTCAATAAATATTCTTTTACTTTTTAGCTTTTTATTTTGCTTAATAAATGTCCACAATTTATTTCTATTTTTATATTGATTTCTGCAAATAATTTACATTAGTTTTTTTTATTTAGTTTGGAAGGGGATTTTTATTTTAAATATTTTTTTAATTTTTTTTCAAAATTTACTAGGTAATTTTAATTAAATGAATTGGAAATTGACAGTTGGGCTTGTTTGTATATTCGGAGTTCTTAAAAAATTTCGTCCAGGAACACCTTTTCTTACTCCTTATCTTAAATCACCTCAATTCAAAAATTTTACAAATGAACAAATTTATGGGCAAATTTATACTCATTGGGCTTATTCTAATTTAATATCTATGGTTAGTCTTAAAAAATTTTAAGAAAACTTTTTTACCAAGATTCCAATCTCTTTATGCATTGACTGGCTTAGATTTACTCCGATTATAATACTCGAAGCGCTTTTATTATCTGTTACGTGGGCTTTACTAATTTTTGGGCATTCAATTTTTCACATGCAATTAATGCAAATATCTTTTGGTAAATTAAATTTTTTGAAAAATATTAGCTCAATAGATGCTTAGGGGATCAATCCAGAAGGTCCTCCTAAGAGATCAACTCAACTCCAAATATTAGGACGGATAAAGAATGATTTGTAGGGATTAGAATGAATTTGTGGTGAGTAAGGTGGATAGACCTGCTGGGAGTTGAACTTCTGTGGTTGACCTCTCTCAAAGAGCCCCGTCTCTCAACTAAAAATATTTTTCAATCTAAAAAAGGCATTGCTACCTCTGCAGATGTTGCTTATAGCTCTTACCTCTATTCTGTTGTTAGTAAAAGTAAATATAAACGGGTAACTTCATTAATTCGAATGGCTACAATGACTGGAAAATTTGCGGCATATTCTTTTGGGCAATTTTTAGTATCTACTGAGATTGGGGATTATCTGTTACTTAATCAGGCAAGTTTTTTGTTTTCAAAATTGCTGTTTAAAGATAGAAACAAATAAAGAGTGACCAAAAAGTAATCGGACACATTATTTATGGCATAACTTTATTCAAATTAAAGATAATGAGATCAAATAAAACTTAGGTAATAGAGAGACTTCCTTTATTAAGGAAGTGCCCCAGGAACACCTATAATCAGGGATTTTCAAGAACAAACGAGTAACCATTAAGAATAATATTTTTATTTTCTAGATAACATTGGGTGTTCTTTTTGTTTCTTTACTTATTTCCTTATTTTTGCCGATGACGACACCTAAAAGGAATAAAAAAACAAATAAGGAAAGTAAACAAATGGAGGAAGTTTTTGAAATTTTTTGATAAGCAATATTTTAAAAATTAAGATACTTCCGTCATCAACAGATGAAAAACATAATAATTTATTAAATAAGGAAGATCAACAAGAAAATAAAGGAATAATTGAAAGCTTTGAATTATTAGAAGGAACAAGAAAAGATTCCACTAGAACAAATAATCGAGAAATATTCATTTATAAATTTATTCGGCATTACCGTAATGTTAATGTCTTATGCTGGTCTATCTTTGCAATTCTTACTACTTGTGGGATTTATTTGGTGAGGGTTTTTTGATATTGTTGTAAACAATAAGAAAAAAAGTCTAGCCACAGGGCAGGATCATCCTGTGGCAATGCTGATAGTACTCGCTTGACCTCATGTACACCTTCGCAGGTGCTCTACAATTGAGCTAGCAACGCGGCGACTAATGCTGTGTATTCTCTCATTATATCCCCACACAAGCGTTTTAGTGAATCATTCTTGCAAAATCTATCCGAAATTTAGGTTATGAATTATGAACAATCATTATGGGCTCATCGTAAAGTGGATAAGTCGTTAGTTTGGAATGGATTTGTTGAAAGCTTAAACACAATTTTATGTAAATATTTTTCGATAACACATAGATAATAAAAAATTTTCTTTAATGCCAGCCGCCATTTGTTTAACATTTCTTCAATTTATTCAAATTAAATGGGAAGATTATCGGCCAGTAGTGTTTATAGGTTCCTCTTTTGGATTTTCTTTACTTTTGTTTGGAATGATCTATTTTGCAAATATTTTTACTGATTATGCCCTTTATATGCTTTTATATATTTTATTCAGTGTTTTGGAGGCTATAGCCAGGTAAATAATTTTTAGGCTAGTGAAGGGCTGGAGAAGACCCAAATCTCTCTAGGGCTGTTCAAGACCCAAGTCTACTTGATAAAGTAAGATTTTTGAGAGCTCCGTAGATCCATCTAGCAATCTACAGACCAAATATACCTATTTTTAATTAAAAATTTTCTAGTAACCAAATAGCAACAAATATGCATTCTGACGCCTATGGCCTCGTTTTTGGCATTAACAACTTTGTTACTATCCTTTCCATAACTCTGTTTACCTTCTTTTTTGTTGATAAGAATGGTCCTTTAAATCTTGGAATTGAACAAATGGTTGGATATTTTTTTGGATTTCATAAAATTCCTATTTCTAGTTCATCTCCTTCGGCATTTTCTTCCTTTCTATATCTGTTATTTTTGCCTTAATGGAACTTGCAGTACGGTACTTTCAAAGGAAATAATCTTGTTAAATTTATTAATTTTGTTAAAATTTATTTAAATTAATTAACGGGTTAACAGCGGGTTAAATTTTTATAAACAATACATTTCTCAAAGCCTTATAATAAATATTTTAGTAATAAATATACATATTATGTATAATATTTAGTCTAATAATAAATACAGTAAAATTCTCATACTTTAATTGCTGTTTTAATAATGAATATTAGTCATCTAAATAATTTCCTCATTTTTTTGTTCATCTACGTTCTCCAAACCTTCAGAATTTTTAACCTATTACAGGAATTATGGAAACGTTGCTTCAGAGAAAGCCTCTAATCTTCCTCTCTCAAAGCCTTATACTTTTAATATTATCTGTAAGATTTTTTCGAATTTTCTAATATTCATTGTAATATATTCCTCCTGGCCAGCGTGCGTGATTTCCGCAATAAGTAATCCTCATTAAGGCATAATAAAGGAAAAATTTTTCCCTCCTCCACATTGGGCACTTCCTGAAAATTGAAATTATTTTCATAGTCCTTCCAATATAATCAATGCATCAGTTGCTTATTTCGCTACCTGTATAGAACTTTCTCTTGATTCCTTCTTCTATCCATTCGACACAATTGGCTTTGATTCCGATTAATCTTTTTTATTGTTCTAACAATTCGTCTTCTTTCATTTACGAGTCTTTGTATTATCTGATAATTTAGAAGGTTATTTATTAAAAAGTTTTCTTTTTAGGATACATATAAAGATCACGACTTGACAGATTACCCGATTTAATTCACTTTTTTTACCTTTCCCTCCAGATTTGCTTTATTTAATAAGCATTCTTCTCTATCATCAAAAACCATTGTTTTATTACTTTCATCCTCTAAATAATCTTTATCCTCTTCTCTACTATCATTCTTTAATAAATTATCATTTAATATCTCCTCCTCAATTTCTACTGTCTCATTGTATTCTTCAACTTTATTAATTAAATTATTATTTATTTCATTTTCACTTGTTTCATTTTTCTGATCAACCGGTTCAGAAATTTTTGAGTGGTAATAAGGCTGTCTAATTCGAACAAGAAACCTTTAAATTAAATTTTCAAAAATTATTTTTAAATAATTTTTGGAATAATTACCAAGGTTTAGTGTTTTGTTTGTCCATAAATTCGTTCTGTTGAATAGTTGCGGCGACTTATTTTAAATTAAAAAATTTTTTTTATTAAGAAATATGTATTGAGAATAAACCTAATCCTTGCTTCTTTACTACATCAACCTGTATAGGATTTTTAAAAATTAGTAAAAAAAATTTTTTAGACATACAATCATTAATTGTTTTTCATTTGATCCATTTTCCTTGTTATCAATTAATCTAATTTCTATTCTTTCAACAATTGGAGAAGGTTGATTTTCTTGCTCATCATTTTCCCTCAAATCGAGTTGAGGTAATTTTGTAGTTTGAATATTATTTGAAGGAATAATTGCTAAATAAAATTTAAAATTAACATTTTAAATTTAAAAATTGCAAGGAGTAAATAGGGGAAATATTACCTGCTTCAATAGATAAATATTGAAAATCCAAAATAACTAAATTACAAAATTTTGATAATAAAAAAGTAGAAACTATATGTAGAATTAAGGATTTAGTTAAATATTTTCTTTTAATTTTCATCTAAAAATATTTTTAAATTTTGTAAAATTTTAGCTTACTGAACGTAAAGGTTTTTAACGTCAATTTTAGACAAAAAAATAAATTAAAACAAAAGTTCAGAAAAAATAAACATTCCTAAAAATTTGTTAGGTCATTATATTCCTTCTGACGACATTTGCCCTTAAATATTTTTTATGTTAGCTATAAGGTCATAAAACAAATGTCAGCTGTTTTATATGTGTTAAACGTTCAAAATAAAAATGGATAATTTTAAAAATTAATTTTTTCCCAAATAAAATTTATAGAAAAAATAACTAATTGAATGGTATTAACACTTCATTTAGTTAATTTATTTAAAAATAATTTTATGTCAGTAATCTTTACTATACCAATTCTTTAACTTTTAAATTATCTTCTGATGGTTTAAAATTGTACCCAAATTGATTCATGAACCCATTGAATATTACGTCAAAAAATTGAGTAAGAAGCTCTGTAGAATCCTAAAAATTAATTTTTATTAATTATTGTTGAGTAAAAGAGAGCTAACAGTTAAGCCTTTAGCAGGCATTGATCACGCGACCTCCTTGCAGTTATTACCCGGCAATTTGGCTCACTCGTAGAAGTGCTCTACCGAATGGGATACCGGAGTTCTGCTTGCCCTAACCCAGGCCTAGTGAGCGTTTAAATGCTAGCCGGATCTTTCATTTCCTTACAATTATAAATTTAAATGATTACTTTAACATCCATTTTATTTTTCCTTCTCTGAATGATAACGTTCAAATCTAGGTCAATATCTCCAGTTAAGGAAGGTTCTGTACTGCTTATATAATTATTTGTATCCTCTTCATTATCCTCATTTTCTTCACTTTTTGGCTGATTATTTGAATTTTGGATGTTTTTACTTAATTCATTTTCATCTTTTGATTCCTCTACTTTATTAATGATATTATTTGAATTCATAATATAGCTAGGAGGGGTTGTTCGTACATTTGGAATAGTTGGTATTGTTTTTACTTTATGTTCTAGTGTACTGGTTGTTGGCGATGGAGTAGTGGTAATAACTTGATTAGTAGGTGTTGGAGGTAGTATTGTTGTTGTTTTCATTGTTGTTTTCTTTGGTTCTTTATGGCATGGTGTTGAATTTACTTTATCTATTTATTTAATTATAATGAAATTATTTTAAAAATTTGTTTAAATACCAGTTGCTGTTTCCGTTGCAATTGTTGGCATAAGAGTTGTTGAAGCTTTAGCAATTGTTGTTAATGAACTTTGCGTTGTAGGCAAAAGAGTTGTAGTTGATACTGCTGGCAATGGAGTGCTAGATGATTGGGAAGGACTACTAGTTGTTGGGCAAGGAGTGCTGGTTGTTGGCGATGGAGTACTTGTACTAGCCTGTTTTGTAGATAATATTGTTGTTTTCATTGATGTTTTCTTTGGTTTTTTCTCCTCACTAGATTTAGAATTATGCTCTGAGGATGAAGATGATGAATCAGAAGAAGACTCAGAAGATGATGAACTTGAAGATGAGGATGAAGAACCATCGGAATGATGATGATACTTGCGATGATGATAATGTTTTTCTTTGCTTACATGATGCTTTTTCTCAGCGCTATGCTTATTAAACTTAAAATTATAAGAATTATTTTTGAAATGAAATTTAATACAAACCCATAAGAATCCATCTACTCCTTGCAAAATATTAACAAAAACAATGGAAGCTATAACAATCAAAATTGAAGCTTTTAAGGAATACATTAATAATTTTAAATGGTTATTACTAAATAATGATTATTTTTAAATAAATTAGAAGTGATATGAAACTTGGATTTTAGTTGCGATTTTATATGACATATGAAGCTCTATGCAGCATTAATTCACGTGGATATTTAATGAGTTAAGCGGTAAACGGTTAAATAAAAATTTTAAAAATCAGAAGGAAAAAATATTAGAATATTTTATTACGTAAATTAAAAAATTATTGAGAGATGCGGTGAGAAAAAAGTAACTCTAAAACCTTGGAAAATAAATTTTAAAATCAGTTGAGACAACAGAAAATAAATTTAAAATTATTTTTTTAAATAAGTGTCCAGAGATTATTATCAATTTTTAATATGCAAAATAAACACGTGAATATTAAAATTTAATATCACTTATTCTTTCCTTCTACTCGAAAATGAATGAAGACTAGAACTTGAATGGATGCGATATATCCAAAAAGTACATAAAACAAAAAATTTTTGGTTATATCTTGCTTATATCATTCCCCTAGGTATATTTCTTGAGGAAAATAAATGATATGTATAAGGAAAGAATAATTGATACTCAAACTAGGATGGGGGCAGTATATTCAAAATGTACCTAAAAAAGTTTTATATCCCTCTGTTAAGCTTTGTTATTAAAAAAAGTTAAATCAACATCCGACACACACTATAATTTCTGCTTCAAAAATATTCACGTGATGGTTGTTATTGGCAAATAAAATTTAAAGTTTGCCCAATTTCCTGCTCGGAATTTAACAATAAAAATAATAAAGTTTTGCCACGTTTGCCTTTTAATAATAAAATATTTTTTTTAATTTTAAATTCTAATTGATAATCTTTGATAAAATTTATTAAGATTACTTCCTTAATTTTTGGTTTAATATAAATATTTATATTTTATACAATCATTTTTATAAAATTTACAAATATTTTTGCATGAGAATTTATTTTTTTGGAAAAATTAATATTTCCAAAAAATTTATTTTTCCAAAATATCTAATTTTTTAATCAATTAAAAATAAATTCTTCTATTAAATAAATAAATAATTTTTTAATAAATGATTTTTAATTCTTTATTTTAATTAAATTAAATGACGCAATTTCAAAAAAAATTTCTATTTTTATTTAGAAATTTTTACCAAGATTTTTAAAATTTAAATTTTTTTATTTTCTTAAGCCAAGCTATTTAGGCCCGAGTCCAAGATTATAACTTTTCAATCCTTCAATCAATCACGATTTTTGATATCGCCTAGAAATATGATGCAAAAAGATTATTGGCCAAAAATAATTTATGTATTAACCAGATGTAGTTTAATACCTTAAAAGAAAAATTTTATAATTAAGCACAATACAGAAAATTTACAGGAAACCAAAAATAGATCTAATAAAGTTTATTATTGTATACTCAAGTTTAAAGGAAGTTGGCAAACTTTTGTGATTTATTAAACTTGTATTAATACACAAAATATAGTGTATTTTTTGGGAATTTGAAACTTCAAAAATTCGTTTATCAGAGAAAAAAAATCTGATAAAGATAAATAGTATATCATTCGAATCAGCATTAAAAACTGTATTTAAAAATTACCGGTTAAGATTTTTTCATCGACTTACTGTAGAGTAACAATACCATATTTAGTCACTAAAGTGTATTTTTTGGGAATTTGAAACTTCAAAAATTCGTTTATCAGAGAAAAAAAATCTGATAAAGATAAATAGTATATCATTCGAATCAGCATTAAAAACTGTATTTAAAAATTACCGGTTAAGATTTTTTCATCGACTTACTGTAGAGTAACAATACCATATTTAGTCACTAAAGTGTATTTTTTGGGAATTTGAAACTTCAAAAATTCGTTTATCAGAGAAAAAAAATCTGATAAAGATAAATAGTATATCATTCGAATCAGCATTAAAAACTGTATTTAAAAATTACCGGTTAAGATTTTTTCATCGACTTACTGTAGAGTAACAATACCATATTTAGTCACTAAAGTGTATTTTTTGGGAATTTGAAACTTCAAAAATTCGTTTATCAGTGAAAAAAAATCTGATAAAGATAAATAGTATATCATTCGAATCAGCATTAAAAACTGTATTTAAAAATTACCGGTTAAGATTTTTTCATCGACTTACTGTAGAGTAACAATACCATATTTAGTCACTAAAGTGTATTTTTTGGGAATTTGAAACTTCAAAAATTCGTTTATCAGTGAAAAAAATCTGATAAAGATAAATAGTATATCATTCGAATCAGCATTAAAAACTGTATTTAAAAATTACCGGTTAAGATTTTTTCATCGACTTACTGTAGAGTAACAATACCATATTTAGTCACTAAAGTGTATTTTTTGGGAATTTGAAACTTCAAAAATTCGTTTATCAGTGAAAAAAAATCTGATATAGATAAATAGTATATCATTCGAATCAGCATTAAAAACTGTATTTAAAAATTACCGGTTAAGATTTTTTCATCGACTTACTGTAGAGTAACAATACCATATTTAGTCACTAAAGTGTATTTTTTGGGAATTTGAAACTTCAAAAATTCGTTTATCAGTGAAAAAAAATCTGATATAGATAAATAGTATATCATTCGAATCAGCATTAAAAACTGTATTTAAAAATTACCGGTTAAGATTTTTTCATCGACTTACTGTAGAGTAACAATACCATATTTAGTCACTAAAGTGTATTTTTTGGGAATTTGAAACTTCAAAAATTCGTTTATCAGTGAAAAAAAATCTGATATAGATAAATAGTATATCATTCGAATCAGCATTAAAAACTGTATTTAAAAATTACCGGTTAAGATTTTTTCATCGACTTACTGTAGAGTAACAATACCATATTTAGTCACTAAAGTGTATTTTTTGGGAATTTGAAACTTCAAAAATTCGTTTATCAGTGAAAAAAAATCTGATATAGATAAATAGTATATCATTCGAATCAGCATTAAAAACTGTATTTAAAAATTACCGGTTAAGATTTTTTCATCGACTTACTGTAGAGTAACAATACCATATTTAGTCACTAAAGTGTATTTTTTGGGAATTTGAAACTTCAAAAATTCGTTTATCAGTGAAAAAAAATCTGATATAGATAAATAGTATATCATTCGAATCAGCATTAAAAACTGTATTTAAAAATTACCGGTTAAGATTTTTTCATCGACTTACTGTAGAGTAACAATACCATATTTAGTCACTAAAGTGTATTTTTTGGGAATTTGAAACTTCAAAAATTCGTTTATCAGTGAAAAAAAATCTGATATAGATAAATAGTATATCATTCGAATCAGCATTAAAAACTGTATTTAAAAATTACCGGTTAAGATTTTTTCATCGACTTACTGTAGAGTAACAATACCATATTTAGTCACTAAAGTGTATTTTTTGGGAATTTGAAACTTCAAAAATTCGTTTATCAGTGAAAAAAAATCTGATAAAGATAAATAGTATATCATTCGAATCAGCATTAAAAACTGTATTTAAAAATTACCGGTTAAGATTTTTTCATCGACTTACTGTAGAGTAACAATACCATATTTAGTCACTAAAGTGTATTTTTTGGGAATTTGAAACTTCAAAAATTCGTTTATCAGTGAAAAAAAATCTGATATAGATAAATAGTATATCATTCGAATCAGCATTAAAAACTGTATTTAAAAATTACCGGTTAAGATTTTTTCATCGACTTACTGTAGAGTAACAATACCATATTTAGTCACTAAAGTGTATTTTTTGGGAATTTGAAACTTCAAAAATTCGTTTATCAGTGAAAAAAAATCTGATATAGATAAATAGTATATCATTCGAATCAGCATTAAAAACTGTATTTAAAAATTACCGGTTAAGATTTTTTCATCGACTTACTGTAGAGTAACAATACCATATTTAGTCACTAAAGTGTATTTTTTGGGAATTTGAAACTTCAAAAATTCGTTTATCAGTGAAAAAAAATCTGATAAAGATAAATAGTATATCATTCGAATCAGCATTAAAAACTATATTTAAAAATTACCGGTTAAGATTTTTTCATCGACTTACTGTAGAGTAACAATACCATATTTAGTCACTAAAGTGTATTTTTTGGGAATTTGAAACTTCAAAAATTCGTTTATCAGTGAAAAAAAATCTGATATAGATAAATAGTATATCATTCGAATCAGCATTAAAAACTGTATTTAAAAATTACCGGTTAAGATTTTTTCATCGACTTACTGTAGAGTAACAATACCATATTTAGTCACTAAAGTGTATTTTTTGGGAATTTGAAACTTCAAAAATTCGTTTATCAGTGAAAAAAAATCTGATATAGATAAATAGTATATCATTCGAATCAGCATTAAAAACTGTATTTAAAAATTACCGGTTAAGATTTTTTCATCGACTTACTGTAGAGTAACAATACCATATTTAGTCACTAAAGTGTATTTTTTGGGAATTTGAAACTTCAAAAATTCGTTTATCAGTGAAAAAAAATCTGATATAGATAAATAGTATATCATTCGAATCAGCATTAAAAACTGTATTTAAAAATTACCGGTTAAGATTTTTTCATCGACTTACTGTAGAGTAACAATACCATATTTAGTCACTAAAGTGTATTTTTTGGGAATTTGAAACTTCAAAAATTCGTTTATCAGTGAAAAAAAATCTGATATAGATAAATAGTATATCATTCGAATCAGCATTAAAAACTGTATTTAAAAATTACCGGTTAAGATTTTTTCATCGACTTACTGTAGAGTAACAATACCATATTTAGTCACTAAAGTGTATTTTTTGGGAATTTGAAACTTCAAAAATTCGTTTATCAGTGAAAAAAAATCTGATAAAGATAAATAGTATATCATTCGAATCAGCATTAAAAACTGTATTTAAAAATTACCGGTTAAGATTTTTTCATCGACTTACTGTAGAGTAACAATACCATATTTAGTCACTAAAGTGTATTTTTTGGGAATTTGAAACTTCAAAAATTCGTTTATCAGTGAAAAAAAATCTGATTATAAAATTCAAGGCATGTGAAATATTTTTGAATTATTAAGTAAAACATAGATTGAATTGTATCGACTAATTTGGATAATAATTAATAAAATAAAAAAATATATATTAATAATTTAGATCATCAGTACCTCCAATTTTGACTTAAAATATCATTCATTAAAATCAAAGATTTAATAAGCTCTATCATTAAAAATTCATTTTTTAATTAAAATTCAATCCTAACTTTGTTAATAATTATTAAATCAAAATTATTATTTAAAAAATAAATATTTTTTATATATTTTAATAAAATAAAAGTTTATTGTCGTCATTAATTACTAATTTAATTCCCCTAGGAGATTATTAAATAAAAATTGCTAGTTGAAACTTTGTTTACATTAATTTTAATAAAATTTTAATGTAAAAAATATTTACATGTGTCAGAAAATTTATTTAAATTAAAAAAAAAGAAAAAGTGCACATTCGAAATGGAGCTTTTTCTCTTCAAACCCAACGAATATCAACGTCTCTACAACTGTAGTAGTATAACAATCGAGACAATACCTCTAGAACAACGCCGTTCAACACCCTTAGCTTTAATTAATTTAACATTGGCAACGATATATTTTTTACTTTATTTGCCCTGTTTGTACTCAATTTGGAACCATCATTGGAAAAATGATTGTTATTCAATACTTTTCTATATTGGGATAATTGATATTAATGCATTAGTAATTATTGGATTTATTCAAACCTGGCTTTCCTTACAAGGAGCTATCTTTTGCTCGTATCCTACTCTGATCTATATTGTTGGGTCTATATCGCTATGTTACTAAATTTAGAATTTTAAACTATAAATTTTATTTAAGCTTTATGGATTGCAGAAAGCACCGCTGATATTGTATGTTGATAAATATTAGAGATCGAGATTTTTAGGAAAACCTTGGCTTTAATTTTGAGTGAGAACCTTGACCGGATTCTTGACCATGGGTCAAGAAAAACTAAGGTCAAAGAAAAATCAAGGAACTCTGAAAATTACCTTGATCTTGACTCTGGATCTAGGAAAAACGAAGGTCTGGATTAATCTTATTTAGGCCTTATGGAGCTCGATCTCTAATAGATGTTATATCTAATTTGTCCGAAAGTCACTTTATCCAATAGAATTTATTTAAAATAAAATTTAAGATTCTGGCCATTAATCGTTGTCTTGAAGTTCTAGCACCTAAGATAGCTGAAATGCTTTTCAAAGGAATTCGCACACATTTGTGGTTAACAATATGTTCCCTATATGCTTTATATTGGCTATTTTTTGCCAAGGCAATTGTTTTTTCTGGAATTTATTTTGCATGGTTCTTCAATCCATTTATTGGATATAAGGAGGATATTAAAAAAGAGGTTGTAACATATTACCTAAATATAACTTGAAAATACATTCAAAGTTTAACTATGACTTTCACATTATTCACGATCTCTCCGTTGCCATCCTTTCACCCGGAATTTATCTTTTGTTTGCTTTATCGCTTCTTATAAAGAATCAAGCTTTGCGCCATTCTAACTCAAATATTAATAGTTCCGTTTCAATTAGTCGCGCTGAGAAATTGGTAATTTTAATACGCTTAAAGGATTTTTAATAATTTTTGTTAGACATTCCTTCAAGTCTTTGTTATTTCCTTAATGAACACAATTTGTGGTTCTATATATTCCGTAATGCAACATATAACACCCGAACGATGGATGATTATTTTGGCACAATTTTCTTGGTAACTTAATTAAAATTTCATATCTTTGAAATATTCTAACTCTATTTCAGGCTTCACATTCACGGCAAGTTACAAAAATTTGTTTCTAAAATTTAAATAATTTTCAGGGTTTCCTCCAATTATTTACTTGGCATTGAACAAAACGATAAGGAATGATTGTCTAAAACTAATTAAAAAAGTTTTAAGAAATAATCGTGTATCAACGATAAACGGTGTTGGAGTTAATATCCAACAAGGAAACAAAAACCCTGTACCTAATCCAGTCATAAATTGAAGAAAAGCAGAATTGACAAATTTACTAGATTTTAAATTAAGATAAATCTTTTATTTCCCATAAAAACATTTTTCGATACTTAGGTTATTTTTTTTATCAATTGCATCAAGATATTGTTTGTTTATTAGATAGTTGCCCAAGACAGTTATTTATTCAGCGCCCTGAACCACTTCCTTTTCCTTTAGCTATTACTTTCTAAAATTTATTTTTTTATGAAAATTTAAATTGTAAGTAGTCTTCAAACCGCATCGTAAATCAGCCCTTGAGCAACCAAAAATTGTAAAGCAATTATTAAAAGAACAAATAATTGGCTGAATTTCATTTAGATTAAAGTATTATGATGAATAAAGTAAATTTCCGCCGCTTTTTATTCATCCAAAATTTATCTGCCAACATGACAAGCTTGTTAAGACTTTTTGAGACAGGAAGTTTAGAGAAAACTTTTTTTTAATATGCCTAATATTTCTAAAATTTTCAATAAAATAGAGAGGTATAAGATTTTTTTATATTTATTTAACTGCTAATTATATTAAAAGTTAAGGAAATTGAGGAAGTTAATAAAATATTTTTTAAAATGCCAACTCGGCATAATTCAAAAAAATGTTTAAACATTAATTTTAAAAATTTTAAAATAAAAAAAGCAATTGAAAAGTTTTAAAAAGTATAAGTTAAACAAAGGAAATTTTTTCGAAAAAGAATTAAATAATAGTTTATTCTTAATATTTTTAGAAAGTGCATACTTTAAACTTTCACTTCAAAAAAATTAGATTGAACGCACTAAGTTGGGCTGAATTAACCATTTTTGTCTTTTAGGACGAATTGGGCGTTTTTGTAATGGACGAATTGAGATGGTACGAATTATGCGTTTTGTTCATTTGGACGAATTGAGACTTTTGTTCAGAGTGACTAACTCAGTCTAGGACAAATTAAGAAATGGCGATGGATGTGAGACTCAAATGTCTCGCTTCGCTTGGTATTTATTGATTTTTACATTGCTCTATGCACACTTCTTCAATTTATAGTGTCTAACATTGTTTTGACAATAATAAACATTCTCTAACCACAATATAAAAATGCTGGAAAAGCTGGAAAGAATTGGATGCGTGCGTCCAAGCGTGCGTTTTGGCCCCCTATTTAAGCGCGAGCTGAGTATTATTTTGCTCATTCTTGGATTTATTTTTCCTTTATTGTTTTCCGAGTTTCTTTGTTCTTATGTCAGTTCTGGTTCTTTGAAGGTTCTAGTGTGTTTTAATGTTGGAGTATGGTTGATAATCCGGTCTTTGCATTCAGGCCATTCAGGTTTTTAATAATTGATGGGATCAATGATTAATTTACCGGAAAATTTTCTGTATTTCTCATAAATTTACAATGTAATTGGTCTCATCAAATTTTGTTCTCAATTACTATTTTTATTTTCAGATCAGAATTATGGATTCCTGCGAAATGCATGAAATGAATAGATGTAAACATATTTGGTTTGTTCTGTCGTGCCGTTGTGTTTAAAGGTTTTGAATACAAATATAATCCCTGGCAATTTTGGCAATAATTTTGATGACGCTCCTTTTTCCCGATATTTTTCTCAAGGCAAATATCACATCTCTTTCCCTTAATCCTCCTGAGGTAATTATCAAAGAGGATTAATTAGTAAAAAATGCCTTCGGTATTTGTTCCTCCCAATGCCTTTCTATATTTTGCCTACAAACAGTCAAAAAGGATTAATTTTTGGTATTTAAACATGAGTACTGGGAAGAATCATTTTCTCTATAAATGGAAAAGTTTGATTAGAGGTTATTTTCATTATTACTTTCATGATTTGTGTTGGTTCTACTCTCCTTCAACCAACAAAATCGATTCCCGGGTATTGCATCCTTTCTTGCTATTGTTTTATGATTGTTTTATTATTTATGTATTTTATTTTTTTGTTATTGTTTTATTCTATGTATTTTTTTACTAATCCATATTTAAAGATTTACATCTCGGCTTTGTGAATCAGACCAATGTTCACAGCAGTGACCACAACTATAATTTTTTCCGAGCATTATTTTTAATTTGTTTTACGTTTTTTGTTTCATTTCAATGCATTTTCTAAATTTTATTACGGTCGAAACGACGCTTATTCATACGTGAGTAAGTCAGCACAAGTGTGGGCGAAGTTAGCATTTTATCGTGATTCGTTGTGTTTGGATTATTATAATTTTCATTAATGTTTTAATGCGATTTAATAATTATTATTTAATAAATTATTAATAAATTTTTTAATTTTAGATTTTAATATATTTTATTCTTAATAATTGACCTATCATAAAATCTTCAAGCAAATAATTTCGTCGCTATTTACACGCCTGAACAACGGAAATTTTCTATTATCACCTATTTTATTCTTCATCAGTTCTCAAAAAGATTTGTCTGAAGCAATATCGTGTGCATATTTAGGTTGGTAAATTTTTTCTTTATAATTAAAATTTAATTGAAAAACAAAAGAAAATTTCGAATTGTATTTATTTTACTTTTTGAATATTTTTCGGTCTGAAATTTAAATTTAATATAAGTCGACTTATTCCTCACGAACTATATTAATAACTATAATAATTGGACGCTGATGAAACAGGTAGGTTTGAATAAAACATGTTTGTAAATGCTGTTATGATAAATATCTATTGGATAGTGAAATGAGCAAACCGAGAAACATTCAAACAATGAAGTATGGGACCAAGTCAAAATCAAACTTCAACAAAATGACAAGCGTAAACCAAACAAAATTGGCAAAATTCTCTTCAAAGGTTTAACGTCACACTTCTTACAATACTAATTCCAATGTTCAGAAAAAATCAAAAGCCAAGCTTGAGCTGAGTTGTGTTAATAAAACATGCATTATCTCCCATATCAATGCCGACAGACTTAATAGGAAATGCAACAAGTTAACGAAGGAAAAGAAGAGTGATGCTGTTAAGTTGACTGAAGCAAACTTAGAAGTTGAAAAATTGACTCGCGAAAATAAACGTCTTAGAAAATCAAAGAAAGCTCTGTTTAAGGACAAAACCAATCTAATTGAGGAATTGGCTCGAGAAAAGGTCAGTTTATTTTATTGATAGTGGTGTTGTTCGGCTAAAAGGATGCATTTTCTGTAATATTGATTTGTTTTTTAACAGGTCAAATACGATCGTCTACAGCAACGCAGTACAAATAATATCGTCAACTGCATCGTTATTGAAGAATCAACAGTAGATGGACAGAAAACCCGATTAGTTGTTGATGCAGACAGTTTCCGAAACGTGAAGAGAAAAGCTGACAGAAGAAAACGAAAATTGGAGAAGTGCAAGGATAAAATTAGATCACTCAAAGGAAAATTAGCAAAACCTTCGGTGACTTTGACATTACCGTAAATGATCCAATATGAGCCCTGTTCTATTAGAAGCCAATCTCTAATATAAGCCCACCCGAGGAGAACCATAGAAAAATATAAGCCCACTCTCGGTAATAGTGTCGTTACCAGCCCCACTTAGGTTGACTTGAAACGACACTATTACCCCACTCTCTAATAAAAACCATCCAAACATTCTTACGCGAAATTTTAATAAAACTCATAATTGGTCGTTACTAATATCAATTATTGTTGTAGGGTTGAGGTCTTTATACTCAAAGGGTTGAGGTCTTTATACTTAATGTGTGTTCTTAAAATGTCCACCACTCCTTTCGAAGTCTATCCAGTCCATCCTCGGGCTATGCCATATCTTACAGTATTTAATCTAGTATTTTTAGGTGAATACAGTTCGTGAGTTTGAAGCAAAGATTGTATTTGATAAATCATCGCAAACAGACAAAATCATTGGAGAACGGAGTTCTACGGAGTCAAAATTAAAGTACTGTATTTTTCTCATTCATATATTCCCCTTTATTTTTAGGTGCTCTAACAGAAATTTGGTACATGTTAAGATCGACTCAAAAAATTTAGGCTTTGATGCGAAAGACTTGCTAGGAGAAAAGTAAAAATTTTAATATTAATGAAATTTTTTAAATTTAAGTTGTGTATCTCATCCAATTAAATTACAAAATGATCAGTCGAGTGATGTTGAGTGAGTTACTAATTTTTTGAATAATTAAGGGAGAATTTTTTAATTAATCCTAAATTTTGCCTTTTGTCGAAAACTTATGTACTTCTCAGTGTAATTAGGAACAAAATGTTTTGCCGTTCTTATTTCCCATAAGTATTCTATAAAACATTAAATTTTTCTCACATCTTAATGCTCCTTTATACCCCCTTTAAAGAGATTAAGCAGTCATTTTGAGGTCAAATTTTTCCCATTTTTCACCTTATTTTCCTTGCAGACGTTCAAACCCAGGATTATCAGAAAATTTCAAAAGATTTATTGTTATGGACAAAAATGCTTTGATGGATGGATTGTTAGGCCCAGACTATGCCGTGGAGCTTTATTTACAGTACGCACCTTTTAATTTATCTGGAAAGACGTGTGAAGAAATGGGCAAAATTAAATTGCATTTGTTCGATATTGTAAAGAAGTTTATGGAAAATTTGGGTTGATGTGTGTGTTTTTTGCTTTTTAGAAAATTTAAATTATAATAAAAGTATACATAGATTTTTTCGAACAAAATACCCTATACAAACATTGCTTTGTTCCCATCTCAATATTCACATGAGCAAGGGGATTTAATGGACCCTACTTAAATGATTATCCTACTTAAATGTTAAAAAACTACTTAACATTCTCTTGCTTTTGTGAATTATTTTTCATTTCAATTTTTGACCTCAATAAGTACCGTTTTATAAATTATTTCAAATTTTTCATCTCAAAATACAAAAAAAAATCAAAAATAATAGAATATAAAAAACAAAAAAAAATATTGAAATTAAAAAAAAACACAAAAAATACATAAAAACATAAATAATCTCAAAAAAACATACTATATTTTTTGATTTTTTTTTCTTTAAATTTTTTTCTCTTCGAATTTTTTTTCTCTTAATTTAGAAATGAATTAAATTATAATTTCTCGATTTTATACTTATTTTTTTTCCAACACACTTTTTTTCATTAAACATTGTTTATCATTTAAACTTTAGATATTTTTGATTTCATGCAATTGTTGTTTTGAGAAGGATAAAGCTTTTTTTTGAATTTTTGTTTTGTTTTAGAGTTCATAAACATTTTAAATTGTTTAGGGGGCAGGGTTGCTATTTTCGATTCGAGCCGAAGTTTATCTATGCATTCTTTTCGAACTTGGATTACTTTAATTCTGTTCGTTTTCGAGTTTGGGGGTTTTTTGCGTGAGTCATACGAGTCATTTTCGAGATAAGCAGCCTCGGATCGCTCGGTCTTTCGAGTTTAGATTCGACCGAGCTGGCAACCCTATTTAGGTGAGCTTTTAGTTGTCTACCTCCCTAGGTTATCCCTTTCTACTTCAGATATACGTTATTCTTGTGCACGTCGACATTGGCAAATATCGGGCCCCTCGGACTGACAAAAACTAGCTTAAAACAATTTCTTTAAACCTTTCCGGTTTTGATTTTTCATTTTTATCTAAATATTAATCTAAACAAAATTTATTTTCGCACCTTTATTTAATGTCAGAAAAGTTTACAATTTATTTTCCTTTTCAATATTCACTTTCACTTGCATAATATCGCAAACCTTCGGAAAATAAACTACCGGAACCTGTCTTTTCAGTGCAATTACCCTTTATTATAATCTAGAATAGACAAATCCTTGCCGCTTTTTTTAATTCTTCACCTACATTTATTTTTGTTTCTTTTAGATTAGAAATAGAGGGGAAATGATCTCCTTTTTTGAAGAAACTACTAACCTTCTAAAGGATAAATCTCCGCATTCTTTAATTTTTAATCATTAAAACACTTGTTTTTCTTTTAAATATTTAATCCTAAAATTGTTGATGAACATAAAATTTGTTATATTTTTATTTTTTAAATTTGTGAATTAACAACACAAAAGTATTTAAATTTATGATTGTGTAGAATGCGAATAATTGATGGAGATAATTTGATTATTTTTTGCGTTAATTATTTTATTCTGTTAAATTACTTTTTATCAAATTATTTCACTGAAGCAAGTACACTGTTTGTTTTTTTTATTTAGAAATTTAGTCAGAAAAACAAGGTTTGCAAAGAGAGATTCGGGAATGGTGGAAAATGTGCCTTTCTTGGCACACCCCTGGTTTGGGGACTTGATAACCTTCTTAATTGATTTGAAATTTTATTTTTGAATTTGTTTAGAAGTTCAACAAGCATCAATCGTCAAATGAACACAATTAACTCCAAAAAGCCTAGTAATATTTTAAAAATACCCAAATTGTCGAAACAATCACAACGTTTAATAAGGCAGACTGAAACAGAAGAAAATGAAGGGATTAAAAAGGAGAAACCGAAAAGATATAAATGTTTTCTGGTTGAAGATGAGGAGGAAGAACAAATTGTTGAAGGTCAACAACAACAAAATAAAAAACAATATTTATCAGATTCGGCAAAAGCAGCTCTCGAACAGCGAAGTTATTTTGCTGGATTTTTAAAAGACGGAAATGAAAATAATATAATGGGTAATTTCAATTATTTTCTAAAATTTTGGAAGATTTCTAGGCTGGGAAGATGTTGGAAGGAGCGAAAATCCGAGGAGGTCTGAAGGAACTAATTCCCAATATTTGTTAGAAAATGAACAACAAGAAACGACTAAAACACCTATTATTGAGGTAATTTTCATGCTACACTGAGTTTTGAATGTTTATTTAATAGTATATTGATGATTATGAAACTTCTCCTCAAAAAGAACATCATGAAGATGTATATATACCTGATTCAAAACACATTTCTTCTGGATCTTCGTATAATAAAGAAACAGAATGGGAGACAATACCTGCAGTAAAATTTTTTAATTAATCAAAGATATTTAATAGGTACCGTATATGTTCAAATAATTACCCATGGATAATTATTTCAACCATTGATAGCGAAAATTATTTGAAAGAGGTTTATTCGAGCACAATTGACAGAGGTAATTATTCGAGCACATACGGTAATAGAATTGCCTTGGTGTGTATTTTAAAAAGGATACTGTAATTTTTATAATTTTAAAAAATAAAGGTTCAAGCTAAGTTTTCAACAAAAGATTCTAATCGAATGAATGAAGCAGAATCTGTAAATAATCAAAATTCTGTGGACTACTCTGCGTCTTTTGAAGCAAAACAAAGAAAACAACATATTGATGAAAATATAAGCGATAATGAAAAATTAGAGGAAGAGGGAGAAGAATCTGAGGAAGATTTGTATAGTGATGAGGATATTAATTCAATAACTACTACAAAATCACCACAAATCCCTAAGATGCAGGTTTTTTCTAGGAGATTTTCAAGGCCAATTTAATTATCTTTCAAAGAGAATTCCTCAAAAAAATGTGAGTTATGGAGGTTCTCCTCGAGCAAGAGTATTTCCAGGATTAACAAAATTAATCACTCAAACAAATAGTTTAGTAACAACAAATAAACCGGTAATTCAACCGTCTAAGAAACAGATAGTTAACACAAAAGAACAAAATATTGCTAAAGAATATGCTAGTAAGGAGAACAATATTGCGTTGAATCGAAATACGGTTGACGAAAGTAAGCAGAGTTTTTCTTTGTTTTCAAGAATCCAAAAATTTATTTAAGATGTTAATACATTAAACAAGGCAAAACAAAATGAAAAGAATGAATTAATAAATCAAAACTTCATTACATACCCACAACAGCAGCAAAAACTTAGGGAAGTAAAAATGCCGCCGCGTGATTCTCAAGGGCGTCCATTACTATTATCGCCTGAACACTGCAGAATGGTACTCTAAATTATCCTTATCGCAATTTAAAATCACAATTTAAAGATTTCAAGTTATGCTCAATTATATGGTGCATCTCCAAGTTCAGTACTTTCATTTGTCCGAAATAATTGTGCCTTTGTTAAAATGTATTTACCTACAGCAAGCTGTTCTGAAATTGAGACACTCGTCAAGTCTTGTTATGAACGTAAAGTACTTATGAGAAAACAATTGATAAAAAAGAGATTTTTATAAAATATGTACAAATAAAATTATATTTTTTTTGTTTGGCCTCGAATTTTGCTTTTAAATTCCAATATTTTCTTAAAAATATAGGCATAATTCACCTATATACTGTAGGTCAAATCCTTGAACTTCGACCATGGCACCTTGCCTTTGGTCAAAGTAACCTTGGACAATTTCCTCTATGGCATTTTGTCCTTGGACAGTTTTTCTCTGGCGTTATGTCTTTACAGTAATTTTTATACAGTATCCTTTTTTTTCTCTTACTCTCTCATCTGCCCTATTTCTTCCATAATCTCTCTTTCCCAGCATTCCACGTTTATATTACCCAGTTTTATATAGACACACCATAGTCGCCATTCTTTTCATATTCATTTTATTTGTGCTGACGTGTCATTTGAGTTGGCTGCAACTGCGGTTGAGGCCGCGGAACAGGGTTTAGTAAATGTTTAATTGTTGAGATAGCAGCGTTTTTGAGAGAGCAGCAGAACATTTTGTTTTTTAAAAATATTTTTATGTTTGGAAACTGACAACAGCAGGCAGCAAAAATAGAAAAAAATATACGTATATTTATTGGAGTAATAAAGTTTTAAAAATTATGAGCAACGTGTACATTCTTCCGCGCAATTTTACAGCGACTACTGAAATTCCACTAACATTACAAGGACAAAGGCCAATAAGAATGATTAGAACAGGAGCAGTTGGTGGGAGGATTTTGAATGACCGACGTTCTGTCCGACTTCATGGAATGGTTTAAAATGTTATTTTAGATTTGGTATATTAATAAAGTTTAGGTCCCTAAGAATACGGATACTTCACGACGTGTTTATTTGGCGCCCGTGATTGCAACACCCGGACAGAGTCCGTTGACTCATTATCAGGTATTTGAAGATTGAAATTTAAACTTGCATCCCGGGATCCTGTAACGGGGATCCTGTAACGGCATTGAGCTTTTGAGGTTTGAGCTTCAAAAGGTCGAGCGGGGAAAGCTCCCATGTGTTTAATCCCCGTAAATCCCGAGGTCCCTGTGATCCTTTAACGCTCATAATCCTGATTCCGGGAAGGGATCAGAGGTAAAATCCTGTACGGGATCTCGTCCAGTGCCGATCTCTAGAAATAATAATCCGTATAAATTTTAGATTCAACCGATAGCTCCAGCGTCCACAAATGCTGATTTTATTTCGCTCCAACCTATGCGGACAAATCTTAATAGTAACAATAGTCATTCATCATTTACTTCACAACAACCTCAAGTGTTCATTCCAGATAATATTTCTCAAAACCAGCAACAACTTTCTGAGGAGGACAATGAATTAGATATTGGGGAAGTTTGTAGATTACTAGATGAAAGTGCTGGACAACGTATTAGTGATTTGGAACAGCCTAGGCGAAGGGAACGCCTTAGCAATTTAACTATGGAACAAAAATTACTTAGGCGAAAACAGAAAAATAGGTAGATTCTCCCATTATGCTAGTTAACATTAAAAATTTTTAATTAAAGAATTGCTGCACAGGCAGCACGTGATCGCAAAAAAGAAACAAATAAGCGCTTGGAGGAATCATTGAAACGTGCCATTCAAGAGATTAGCCGTCTACGTGGAGAATTAAGATTTCTTCAGGCACAGAACGCACAGCTTCTGGCCTCTCAAAATGGTCCGAATGATGGAAGAATTATTCAAAATATTCCACAAGAAAATATTATTCAGCACAAACCCCTTATTTTTCCAAAACAGGAGATTTTAATGGCGACAGTAGAAGATAAGCAACAACAATACCAATATAGTAGTCATACAAATGTGAAAAATTTTGGTCAAGAACAGACACAGATAATGGTACTGGTTATTTTTTTAAATTGTCATCTGACTTAACTTGAAAATAGGAAGAGGGACAAGGGGGGACATAAACCAAAGTATTCCTGAGCAGTCTAACTAAACAAGAGATAATACAGTAGTTTCTTCAAATTCTAAGACTAACCTTCAAATTCTAGAATCAACCTCTACCTAACTCAGTTGATTTAAAATCATCTATTGCCTCTCATCAATCAACTACCAACAACTCATTGCATCAGTCTTCACCTTCCCTCAAGCTCAACAATCCCTCATCTCTTAATCGTGATTCTCTAGGGTCTGCAGCATCCTTTAACGCTCTCCTGCCGTGGGAACGGGAATCTGTGCCAGAGGAGGGAATGAAGAAAACGGGGGAAGTTATGGACAAAATGCAATCCAAGTTGAAGAGCAACAGAGGCAAAATGACAATAATGTCCAATGGTCGTCAACAGCAGAATGCAGTCAGGATAGCATGCTTGATCAAGGTGTTTACGGCACTCTGGTCGATTGTATGCGAGAAGAGGGAGACGGCGAAGACGTCCAAGGATTGCAAAATATCTTCGACGAGCTTTTCGAAGGCATATAAACTTTAGCAGTCTATATTTGAATTTTATTTTCAGAAATGGACGTTCCAGTCGATGTGGACCGCTTCTGCAACGAAGTCATTGAAGAAGGCATTGCTGCGCAGGATGGTGTTGATGGACAACGCCAAGCTTCTTCGTCTGTGCAACAGCCCCCAACGGCAATTAGTGGCACATTTGTTAATGCGCACGCGAGAGACGTGCAATGTAAAGTCGAAGAGTCGGTTGAAGCAAGAGCGGTTACTTAAATTTTCTTAAAATTTTGGAAAAGCTTTCTTTTAAGTATTCGGAGGAATTCGACTTTGGCACAGATGAACAGCAATATATACATGAACAGCAGCGTTTCTCTATCGAGCGAGGAGGAGCTGAGCGGCACAGAGTCAGCGGACGAGGAAGATTGTCACATAGTTCCTCAGCAGCATTAGCTGCATTAAGTCCCCACAATTATTGCAGTCAACCAACGATTGTTCATACACCAACATTTAACCAACAAACCCATAAAAACTACCAAAAACACCACAAAAATACCAACAAACAAAGCACAGGCACACAAAGTCAATCACTATACCAACAGCATCAGTCAATCTCAAGCAGCGATTACATTTCGGATAACGGTTTACTCGGCGCCTTACATGAGGTATTATAAGGCTTGATCTATTCAGCTAAAAAATTTTCTAGGTGCCAAGCCCCTTCAAAGAAGAACAGTACCGTCAGCCGCATTCTATTGCTTCCTCATCTTCTACTTTTTATAACTGCTCTTCCGACATTTTAGCTAACAATTCATACTCCAATTATGAGAAATATCAAGACATCAATGAGGAGTGTTATGAAGAAAATGTTGAGTCTCCAATGTTGCCATTGTGCCAGAAGAATGGTTTAGGCAATGGTAAGCAAATATAAAAAATCGTGGAAGAATTATATTCATTTCACTTTGAAGGTGATTTTGAAGAATATCAACAAGATCCTCACTCTTTTGATTATGGTCTAGAACAACAACAATGGATGATGGATACAGTAGATGATGAGCAAGTTCTGATAAATGATGGAGATGAAATGTTTTACCAGGATCACCCAGATAGTTCATTTTCTTCCACTAATTTCCCCTTTTTGGTTGATGGATTAGAAGATGATTCATCCTCTTTACAATTATAAAAAAATTTTTATTCGTTCTTGGATACCATTAAAAATCTTTCGTGGGAGTTTATTTATCCATTGATATTAAATGAACTTGGAAGTTTAATTTGTACATAAATTAAAGATGATATCCCTGAACTGATTTTGCATTTTATATGTTTAGTTCCTCTAAATACCCCGTAAAACCTGTATTATTATGACATCCTTTAATAGCAAGTTCGGAAAAATATCTTAAAAAATAGCGATTAAAAACAGGTATTACGGTACTTATCACGTATTCTAGGTATTTTTTGGTATTTCGACACCTCTAAAAATGTGGCAATTTTCATCGGAATCTACCTCACTAATAAATTACTCCGTCAAAGTTTAAATACCCAATAAAAACAATTTAACATAACGCCAAGCTTTTGTCAGATACCAAAAAATATTTTCTTTGAATCCACAGTATTTTATTGTCGTCTTTTTTATAATCTTTGTAGTAATTTATATATGATATCCTGATATTTTGGCACAATTATTAGTGCCCCCCCCCATCCATTTATTTTATTTCTTACTTTCTTATATATTTTTAGTTATTAACTTTTCAAATCGCTGCTTGACATTGACTCCGTGCTTCATTTATATTTTTTATTTGCTTTGTGTCAAGTATAAAAGTTTCTGTGCTTTTTGTTTTTACGTGTTTGAACAAAGAAGAAAGTAGTCTTAGGTCAGGGGTCTTAAAATTAGTTGAGAATTTAAAAATTTATATCTTTTGGGGGGAGGGGGGGTTCAGGCTTTGTATTGATGTCTTTGTCTTGAGTCTTGGAAAATTTTCGGTCTTGGGCATTTTTAATGTTTGGCCTGACTGACAAATGAAATTTAGATTTTGACAAAAAAAATAAAAAACAAATAACTACATATTCATTGAATGTGTATGAGTTTTAATTTTTTTTAAATTTCAGAGCATAAATTATCACGTTAGATTAAATTTAAAATTTAATGTTTTTTTTGCTGTTGGATTAAAAAAGGATATATAATCAATTAATACACATTTTTGAGTATTTAATGAATATATTATTTTAACAAATTCCATTTTATAAATACCAATTAAATATTATTTTATTAAATATAAACACACTTAAAAGTACTTTCTGAATATTTTTTAAAATTTATCAGAGCATTAACAACGTATCATATTCCCTCTCAAAAACAAAATTTTATAAAAATGAGAACATATTTTATTTGGAATAAATTTTATATTAATTTATTTTCTTCGTTAATTTTAATAGCTTTACCTATTATTATAAGGGCCGATGTTTATTGTTATATGGGAGGTGGCTCTTCACCAAATAATGGAACAACTCTTGGATTGCATACTGTTTGTGTTGGGAATTATTGTTATTTAGGTAGTTAACTGATTTGAGTACAGTCGGTCATTACTTGTATCTTTGATGCCAAAAAATTGGATATTATAATGAGGTGTATATTGACTAGGGATATTACTTTCTCAGATCCTCCATTCGTGTAAACGTATGATAGATTAATGTCTCGGGTATTGGAGGGGGGGGGGCGTATCAGGGAGTTCCTATTAAGCCTATTTATTTTTCATTTTTTCCCTAAAGCTATAAACTCTGACGGAAGTTGGCTATCAAGTTGTCAAGCACCCACAAATGCCACAACAACATTGCCTGCAAACATATCAACTTTTTGTTCGTCAAATACTCAACCAATGTATTGCCAATGTACTGATAATTTTTGTAATACTCCTAATAATCCCAACTTTTTTGCTTCGTTGAATAGGTTAAAAATGGTCATTAATAACTACAATATTCTAAATTGTTTTAGAACACTTACCAATATTGCAAGGCCTTCTGATTCTGGAAATTTTACATGTTTTGAATGTGGTACACCGCTTATTAGAAATGCTGATGGAAGTCGAAGAATGGCAAATTTTAATGTTACGTGCGATGGAAGAAAGTATTGTACTGGAAGATACTGTATAACACGTGGGTTTAAAGGATATCTTTTTAAGATGGAAAGATTTTCGGTATTAGGAAGATCAGCAGCACCACGCTCGTATTGTGCAACATCTTGGGAAGGCACGAAGAGTATAGCATGTAATAAACTTACTAATCAAACTGATGATCAAGAATGTGTTTGTCAGCAAGATTTCTGCAACTGGCCTTATGATCCATTGACAACTATGGCTACGACACCGGCTGTTGGGCCTACCACCTTACCTCCAACTACAATGATGCCTGTACAAACAAATACAACAATGTCTGTTGTTACAACAACAGCATTGATAGCCACAACTCAATCGCGTTTGTTCTCTTATCTCAATCATTTATCCAATAAGTAAATTTTTGTTTTAGCTAATAACAGCTTACCACCAAGTCCCTGGCAGTGTGCATCAGGCTGTGTTCCCAGCCAAATCACAATGACACCTGATAATACGCGATTAACGAATATAAGCAGTAGTGCATTTACAGCGCCAGCTGGATGTGCAAAACTTATGGTTACGTGTAATTCTCCACCAAATGCTATTGTGGCTGTAAGGATAAACCTATAATGTTAGTGAGAAATCTTTAATTTCAGTTTGGAAACCAAGGATCTTTGATGGCTTGGGTCCCAAACTTTACACGAGTAGACGCTCTTCTCTATTGTATTCAGTATAATGGATCAACACAATCATGGACTAGATTTGGTACAACACAGGATCCGAATGCGATGATAATTGTAAATGAGGTAGTAATTTCGAAAATAAAGGAAATTAAAAGTCCTAGTAAAATAGTTACTTATTTTATTGTAAAAATAAAACAATGTTTTAAGGCCCATTGTATTATTGGATCACCATTGCCAGTAACACAACCAGCAACAGTACCAACTACAATTCAGCCTCCTACAACTCAGCCTCTTCCACCTTCAACGACTCAGCCTCCGACAACACAGCCTCCGACAACTCAACCTCCGACAACACGGCCTCCTCCGCCTCCGACAACACAGCCTCCAACAACTCAGCCTCCGACAACACAGCCTCCGACAACTCAAGCTCCGACAACACAGCCTCCTCCGCCTCCGACAACACAGCCTCCGACAACTCAACCTCCGACAACAACACAGCCTCCAACAACTACAAGAAACGTGACACTCCCTCCAACAACTCCTCCGCCTCCCCCACCTCCGACAACTCAACCTCCAACAACACAGCCTCCGACAACACAGCCTCCGACAACTCAAGCTCCGACAACACAGCCTCCTCCGCCTCCGACAACACAGCCTCCGACAACTCAACCTCCGACAACACAGCCTCCGACAACTCAACCTCCGACAACAACACAGCCTCCAACAACTACAAGAAACGTGACACTCCCTCCAACAACTCCTCCGCCTCCCCCACCTCCGACAACTCAACCTCCAACAACACAACCTCCGACAACTCAGCCTCAGACAACACGGCCTCCTCCGCCTCCGACAACACAGCCTCCGCCACCTCAGACAACTCAGGCTCCGACAACACAGCCTCCGACAACTCAACCTCCGACAACACAGCCTCCGACAACTCAACCTCCGACAACAACACAGCCTCCAACAACTACAAGAAACGTGACACTCCCTCCAACAACTCCTCCGACAACTCAACCTCCGACAACACAACCTCCGACAACTCAGCCTCAGACAACACAGCCTCCTCCACCTCCAACAACTCAACCTCCGACAACACAGCCTCCTCCACCTCCGACAACTCAACCTCCGACAACACAGCCCCCTCCACCTCCAACAACTCAACCTCCGACAACACAGCCTCCTCCACCTCCGACAACTCAACCTCCGACAACACTGCCTCCTCCACCTCCAACAACACAACCTCCGCCACCTCCGACAACTCAACCTCCGACAACACAACCTCCGACAACTCAGCCTCCGACAACACAGCCTCCGCCACCTCCAACAACTCAACCTCCTACAACAACACAGCCTCCAACAACTACAAGAAACGTAACACTCCCACCAACAACTCCTCCGCCTCCCCCACCTCCGACAACTCAGCCTCCTCCACCTCCGACAACACAGCCTCCGACAACTCAACCTCCGACAACACAGCCTCCGACAACTCAACCTCCGACAACTCAGCCTCCTCCACCTCCAACAACTCAGCCTCCGACAACTCAACCTCCTACAACAACACAGCCTCCAACAACTACAAGAAACGTAACACTCCCACCAACAACTCCTCCGCCTCCCCCACCTCCGACAACTCAACCTCCTCCGCCACCAACAACAATAATCTTACCAGTCACAACAACTGGTCATTTTTTTAATTTTATAAACCTAGAATACATTTTTTAGCATCGTCAAATTCAACAGGTGTTGTTTGTCCGAACGGCAGAAGGTTTGGACCAAATGACATGGCTGTACAGATGGGAAATATAATGAAAAACGTTTGTCATATAAAAATAACCATATTTTAGTACAATATTTAGTCAATTTTGTCAACTTTTGCTGGTTCAAGCAGTAATCCAGCAATCAGTGACTTTAGACAGGGAATTGATACACATATTTGCAATTATATGTAAGGGATTTGAGATATATTTTTAAATGTACAATTTTATAGGAGTGGAGATGGTTCAGGAAGTGATGGATAATACTTGTAGATAATTAACGGTATTTTATTAAAAAGGAGAATATACTTTAAAAATGTGTTATAAAATATTAAAATATAAATTTATTATTATTCTGTTTAATTAGAAATTTAATATCAAATCTATTTTTATATATGGCAAAAGGTGTCACTCGGCATAGTAGATATATAGGGTTGGGGGTTTCGAATCGAGCCTGCGTTCGGGTCGTTCCTTTCGGACCTCATTTCTAACGAATAATGAATTAAATTTAATATTTCAATCTTTTGTAGGTATTGTGTTGATAATCTTAAAAGGATTGAAAATTAAAATCTTTATTAAAATAAACCTGAGCCAAACCAAGAGAACAGGCTCCAAATAAAATACAATAAAGCCATTGCTCCAAGGTTAGAGGTTCTGTATAAAGTTCATACCCACCAAATTCAATAAATAAAATTTGAAAAATAAAAGCTGTTATCCATAATGTACAAAATAGAATATTTTCTGATAGATTCTAGAAAGATGAATTCTTTAATGCGGGATTAATCATTTTGCTTGGGATATAAGCTTAATTAGGAACTCTAGAAAGGGCCCTAATCAGAGGATAATAGCTCTGTCAAAATCTGTTCTATAGAAATTAGCTTAAAGTGGATATAATGGGACTTCTAATTCTCCAGACTTGAACGTAAGCAAATGACCTATATCTCTATAATTACCCCAAATCCACTCACGCAATGTATATAATTTAATAGAAACCTTAAAAACATTTCGTTCTCCGTGAATTTTTCTGCAATTTATTATATTAAAAAGTGTCAGCATAACAAATGTATTGAAGACAATAGTAAAATGCTGTCCAGGCGGAGCCCGTAATTGGGCCCTCAAATCGCTTTCAATCCCAAAAAATTTATGTCCTCCAAATATCAGAACAAAGAGACAAATCAACTGATAGAGTGTTTGTCCAATAATATTTTTCTTTATGGTTTTTGAAATTAATGGGCTAAAAACGGGAGTAATTAAAAAAATATTATTTTAAACCTTTTCCTTCCTAAAGGTTTCCTCTGTAATAAATCCTCTTTCGGTGGATTTGTTGTCAATGCAAGCGAGCCCATAATACTAATAAAGATGTTAACCCAAAGAAGTTGTTTAAACTAAAATTTTTTTACGAAAAATTCAATTAATTAAACGACCTTCAATACTGTATCCAGAATTAAAAGAGTACCAATAACTGAAATCACAATTTCAACAAAAAAGACAGTCAAATGAAATTGAACAATCTTGGTGATTGAATTATAAATATGTCTTCCCCAAACTATTGCTTTAATTAATGAGTTAAAATTGTCGTCAGTTATTATTACATCAGAAGCTTCTTTGGCCAAATAATTACTTGATTTTGCCTTGAGAAAATAAAATTATTTGGAATTTAATTCATAAATTTTGTCCTTAAAGCACATAAACAATTAAGGATCTTTAAAATTTTCCAAATATCAGAAAAAGATATTTAGAGCGAAGACATGGAAACCAGTGCTGGGTATGGCTCCGGGAGCTAGATCAGATTTTGTCGAAGCCGAAGCGTAAACCATTAAGGATCTTCGACAGAATCCAGCATTAATTTTTCGAGGGACTCCTTTAAACTCTGAATTTAGAATTTGAACAACACACCATTACAACACCAACATGTGCTCTTTTCAATGCAAGACAGTCATTTGTTCTGAATTTTAAATTTTAACTATATTCTGTTTTTTTAATTAATACCCGTCCCCCACAAAGGCAACAATTTCTCTATTTTTATTTATTTTACTATCCATAATCCCTTTGACAAGATTATATTTGTCAATAGGTTTAGCATCAGCTAGAACTCTCAATTTAGGCCAGATTTGATCAAATTTTTCTTGCGATAATCCTCCATCTATACGAATTCTTTCATTAAATTCCTTAGCTTCCAGAACGAGGTAATCATCTTCAGGCTTTAAAATACCACAAGACATGGCTACTGAACGGGCTGTGATTATGTTATCACCAGTGACCATTCGCACATCAATTCCTGCTTGTTGACAAACGGAAATTATCTTGGGGACATCTAATTAATGATTAAATTACTACTCGATTTTATACGAATTTCTAAAAAATTACCATCACAAAGACTTTGATCACCATCCTTATTAGTTAACGTTCCAGTTTTATCAAAACAAATATTTGTTACATTTCCCAAAGTTTCAGAATAATCCAACTCTTTAATTAAATAATTATCTCCCATCATTTTAATGGCAGAATATTCCACGGAAAGCATAACAGCAAAAGGAAATCCTTCAGGGAGGGTTGTTAGGATAATGTCCAATCCAGTTAATAAAGTTAAAATCATTATGACCAAATATGATGTTTTGAATGTAGAAAAGTAAAATTTTTGAAAACATAAGTGAATCATGTTTAATATCACATAGAGAGTAGCAAAAAACAGGGAGAAATAACAGCATTGGAGGAAAACTTTAATTACTTTTGACCTAAGAATGTAACGTTTCTTTGATAAGTCTTCTTCTAATTTTGCTAAAACTGTATCAGAATTGAAGTTTCCATTTTTGAAATCTTGAAATTAAAAAAATATTTAATACTGAAAGCATTGATAAGATGTTTGAGGTCCAGATATGGCCAATAAATGCCATTCGAAATAGCTCGACGACCTATTCCTATTATTTGTACAGACGAACTCTATCAAGTTTTCAATTTCCGCAGGCTGTATTATTCAGTTATGTTTTTGTTATCCCAAGGTTGACTCTATAATTGAATTAAATTACATACTTTCATTATTCCCCAAGAGTGGTTGTAGATTTTCTTCATCATTTTTAATATTACTTTTAATAGGAGATGATTTATTCTTTTTATTTTTTAAATTATCCTCTATTGCTCTTAGAAGTGTCAAAACAATGCCACTAAGAGCAAAATAAAAATTAAAATGAGTTTTAGAAATAAAAATACTTGTTGGTATTAAGTCCTACAGCTGTAATAAGAATACGACCATCTCCTCCAACAACTAAACTTTAAAATTTTATAAGGTTTCTAGATTAAAAAAATTAACCGTTCGTCCCAGCAAAAACCATAGGACAACTTTCAACTGATTTTTTAAGTTTATCAGACACTCCATTATGAAGTGATTCATCGATATTTTTTTTTTTTTTCTTTATCGAACACAAATAAATAAAATGTGAAACAATAAAATAAAACTCCTGGATCCACAGGGATCACTTATGGAGAGGTAACTTACAAAAAAAATTTCAAATACAATAGGACGGTTTAAAAAAAATAAATGTTACGTTTAAAAAAATATATATATAAATAAATGGACTCCACAGAAAAAAATATAAATGTAAATTAAATGTATGAAGGTAAATGTATAAAAAAAATATATGTATATTTAGGTATAAAAATATTTGTATTAAAAATAAAAATAATTTCTTTTAATTTAAGTAATTATGTTTAGGTAAGAAAGTGAACAGGTTAGGATTTTATTGTTAATACACTCCATTAATTCATTACTCATAAATTATTATCTTCTGTAATTAAGATTTTGTCTAAGAATTTTTTGAATTGAGGGATAGTATTTATTTTTTCTATTTCATTTTTTGGAAGTTTATTCCACCTATCTATGACTCTATGTGAAAAGAAATGATTATTCTTAGCTTGTTTCTTAAATATTTGATATCTATGCAAGCGCGGATTATTCCTATTAGGTTTTGAAAATATTTGTTCTGGATTTATTTTATAGAACCCCTTTATTATTTTGAAGGTTGTCATAAGATCTGTTCTTATACGACGGATATTAGTTGGAGGGAGATTGCATCTTTTTAGTCTTTCGTTATAGCTTATTTTTTGGTATTTGTATTTATATCTTAAAACTTTCCTTGTAAAGCTTCTTTGAGGCCTCTCTAATTGCTTATTAAGATATTCTAGTTTTGGGCTAAAACTCTCAGTTGAATACTCCATAATTGGCCTTACGTATGTTTTAAATGCCTTTACATATGTATCTATTGGTAATGTTTTAGGTAATATTCTTAGGATATTGTTTAGCCTTATAAATGAGGATTTAGTGATTTTTGCTACATGTTGGTCAAATTTAAGTTTGTTATCTATGTATATACCTAGGTCTCTTATGTTATTAACTTCTTCGATTTTGTCACCGTTTATCTCATAGTTATACTTAATTTTGTTGTATATTTTTAAAACCTTAACCTTTGAGATAGAGAATTCCAGTCTATTATTTTTTGCCCATCTATATGCATTGTTTATAGCTCCTTGGAGGTCTAAACAATCTTTTTCTGTTTTAATTTCCGAATAGAGCTTAAAGTCATCTGCATATAATTTTACTTTTATGTTTTTTGGGATATGTTTGGGTAGGTCATTTATATATATCAGGAACAGCAATGGTCCTAATACAGTCCCTTGGGGAACACCTGTTTTTGGCAGAAATGGTTCAGAGAAATGATCACCTATTTTTACAATATGGGATCGATTAGAGAGAAAATTTGCTATCCATCTAATTGTTAAGCTATCTATTTTTATTTCTTGTAATTTTCTTATAAGTATTTGGTGATCTACCTTATCAAACGCTTTCTCAAAGTCAAAATATATGACGTCCGTACCTATCTTCCTATCAAGTGAATTATACCAGTCTTGCATAGATGATAAAATTTGAAGTGTACAAGAGCTTTTAGGTAGAAATCCAAATTGCTCTTCAGCAATTAATTTATGTTTATATAGGTGTTCTAAGATGTTATTTGCTATTATACGCTCAAAAACTCTACAAGTCGGGGATGTTAATGCGATTGGTCTGTAATTTTTTGGGTCGTTTACTGAGCCCTTCTTTTTAAATATCGGTAGAATGTGAGCTGTTTTCCATAATTCAGGGACTATTCCTGTTTTGAATGTATTTTCATATAAAATAGAGAGAGGAAGAGCTAAGGGTGTAGCACATTTTTTTAGAAAATATTGATTAATATTCTCAGGACTATGGGATAATTTGTTTGGGAGCTTTTTTAGTAGTTTTTCTATTATATAAGGTTCAAAAATGATTTCTTCCTGATGTCCATCCTCAGCTTCGAAGCTTGATTGTATATTGCTTTTACCTCCGCTAACTATTTCTTCAAAAATATTTTTAAATTTATTTGCTTTGTCTGTGTCTAATATTATGGGGTCGCCTTCCTCAGATTCGTTAAGTAGAGGTATACCAGAGAATTTAAATCGATTTCTCTTCATTAATTTATGTATTTCCCCTATATGACCCGATCCTATTTTTTTGGATAGATAATTATTTTTATATTTTTCTATTTGTAATTTACATTTAATTTCAAGACTCTTATAATTATCTTTACTAATTTCCCCTAATTTTAGCTTTTTCCATGCATCAGCTTTTTGTTTGATTATTTCTCTAATTTCTTTAGGATATTTCATAGGTGTTTTTTCACCAAATTTTTTAAATGGGATGAATTTTTGAATTGCTTGGGTTATTATGGAATTTAGTATTTCGGCCATTTCAGAGGGATTCTTGTCCTTAAATATATTGTACCAATCATATTGGGCTAAATACCAATTAATAATTTTATATCTTCCTTTCTTAAATAATATTACCTTTCTTTTTTCTTTAGAGTTTACTTTTTCGATCGGAAAAGTTACTTCAAATACTATCGTTTTGTGGTCACTCAAAACTAAATCATCTATAGTTTTGTATTTTTCTATTAATTGCTTATTTTGTAGGATAAGGTCTAGTGTATGGGAATTGTTAAACATGGTTGGTTCTCTTATTATCTGATTTAAATTTAGCTTATTTAAGGTATTGTAGAAATATAAATTCTGATTATCTTTCGGAAGTGTAAACTCTTGCCAATTTATTTTCGGAAAGTTTAAATCCCCTAAAATAATAGTTGAGAGATCATTTTTGTATTTTTTCTTTATTAATCCCCAAACTTTTTTATCATCGACTAATTTTGTATTTGGAGGCCTATATATTAAATGGAATCTAATTCTTTTAAATTCTGAGTATATATCAAGGGTAAGGAGTTCATAATTGTATTCGGATATTGAAAGAGTCGGAATATTAATAATTTTTATATCTTTTTTATAAATTACGCATACGCCGCCGCCTCTTCTTTTTAACCTATCTACTCTCATAAAGTCAAAGCTATCAGAAATGAGAAGGGATTCGTTCGATATATGATCAGTTAGCCATGTCTCACATAAAAAAGCTACATGAATATCATTTTTTATTAAATAACTTTCTAACTCAAATAATTTATTTGCGGCCTTTTCTGAACTAATGGAGCGTATATTCAAGAGTAAGCAATTTAATTTTTTAATTTTTTCCTTATTTTTCTGATTGATTATCTGTGAGGTCCCTATATCCTAATCCATGTTCACTGACTTTTTATAATGAATTTTAAGATTACGATAGCAGGCTGTACCATTTCCGTGTTTTTCATTAATTTCTTTGACTTGTTTTTTAAGGTAATTTTGAAGTTGCAGCTCTGGAGGAGTTAAGTCCCTTCTCGCGAAGGGGCTATGTCCACCCAGTATTGGTTGATGTAATAATCTATATTGATTAATAAATGATTGTGCAGCTGAAGGTGTAGTAAATTTAACTTTAATGATGCGGTGATAATTGTTGTGCTTCTTGATTCCGTGTCTTTTTACCTCAAAAGTTTTAGCTTCCTTAAAATTTTTGTTATTGATCACTATTTGAACGTTTCTTTCTATATTTTTTATATCTTCTTGTTCAGTTTCCATTTCTGGAAATCTTTCTATAACAGCATAATAACTCTTCTTATTATAAAGTTCCTTTAAATTTTCATCGAATTTTGGTTGTTGAAGTTGTTCAATTAATGTTGCAGCTTGAAGGATTTTTGGAGGCATTAGATTAGGTGGGCACCCCCAGCGAGAGGTCGGTTGTTTTGGTTCGGATAGAAGCTGGTTGTTGTTGTTTATTTGACTTGATTGTTGAAATTGTTCAAATAATGTTTTAATAGTTGTTTCGATTATTGGTTTCAGGAGTTGTACAACATTTAAGGATATTTGTTCAATTTGTTCAGTTGATAAAATCGGAATTTTATCACTTTCACTATCCCCACTAATCGATGTGCAAGGTCTTTTCGCGTTTCCCATGATGATTATTATTTTTGAAAATATTTATAGGGAATGAAAATATTTATAGGGAATGAATGAAAATATTTATAGGGAATATTGCTCTTAGAAGTGTCAAAACAATGCCACTAAGAGCAAAATAAAAATTAAAATGAGTTTTAGAAATAAAAATACTTGTTGGTATTAAGTCCTACAGCTGTAATAAGAATACGACCATCTCCTCCAACAACTAAACTTTAAAATTTTATAAGGTTTCTAGATTAAAAAAATTAACCGTTCGTCCCAGCAAAAACCATAGGACAACTTTCAACTGATTTTTTAAGTTTATCAGACACTCCATTATGAAGTGATTCATCGATATTTAATTCATTATTTCCTAGAATCACACCATCTGCTGGGATTTTATCTCCTATAATTGATAAAGGGTTTTGCCTACTATAATGCCTCCTAATACAAAAACAACCTTGTTTAATCAAAACAATATCACCAACTACAAGTTCTGTTTCAGTAACATCAACCTGCTGACCATCTCGTATTACAACAAATTTGTTTTGGCAATTTATTTTTCCTTGTAAGCCTAGAAATATTCTAGTTGGAATAATAGTTGTATTAGGGACCGCACCGACACAATTCACGATTTCCGAAATAGGGAATTTAGTTTTTATGTCGGTGCGATCCCTAGTAAGTATATGTCACAGTCCAAATAACATTTTAGTCCAAGTTGAATATGGCCGGAAAATTCTTGGAGCCACCCTCCTCCCCCTCTCCCCGAAATTTTTTTCTGGCTACGGGCCTGGCCAATGCTTATTATTAATTAAAAGTTTCAGAAACCTCTAAATTTCCTTTCAGCTTTGTATTCAATCCAACCCTTAATAGCAAGAAATATGTTGAATGGAATGAGCATTGCCATTTCTTTAAACAAAAAGCTTTTCTTGAGAGAAAAAATTGAGAAAATACGAAAAACCTATAGTTAATTCATCAAAATTATGATCATCTTCATTGTCATCATCTTAATTATATTTTAAATAATAATTAAATTTAATTAATTATACATTCATCCTTAGATGGTTCGTATAAACCTAAAAGAATTACAATTATTATCAATAATAGTGAAGTTTTCCAGAAGGTACTCTAAAAAATTATTTTTATTAATCAGATATTTAATATTAATTCGCCTCGATTATGAAACTCAAAAATGATTTTGGAGGTTGTTCAGGAATTTGATTAGTGCCGAATATATTCCTTCGCCTAAAAATATAAAAGTCGGATAGAAAAATATAACATTTTTTTTTCAAATTAAGAACTTGACTTATAATTATAGGGGATATATCCTTAGGATTGGACACAATGGTAGAAATTCATAGTTATCCAGAGGGTATTTATTATACATAAGCTTGAGGCACTTTTAAATTTTTTCGTCATTTTTTATAACCAGAGTTATAAGACAAGTAAAGAATATTTTCCTTTATTAAAGCTGGGCTCTTCAGAATTTTAGTTATGAAAGCCATTTAAAACTGGTAACAACACAAACCTGATAAGTTCTTCCAAATTTCCAGAAATTCCTTTGTCAGGATCTGTCTGTAATCGTTTACATAACCCTGCTGTACCTCCATAATGATTATCAATTACTTCTTTGGCTTCATTTCCAGAAAATTCCATAAGAGATTTCAAATCATTTAGGGAAACATCAAAGGGGGGAAATCCCATCTCAGGCCTTGTAGTCATTTAAATAAAATTCCCTTTTTTTAACCCCAAGAGTTTTTATGTTGCATTTTATGTTTGTAGGCTGAAGTCAAGAAAAGTGTTCTCATTTTTTTCTGCGTCAGCTGCCATTGTGTAAAAAATGTACTCTTATCTTGAAAGGACACTTGGGAATAGAGAAGAAAGGTAAAAGAGTGTTTTTGTCTAAAAAATATATTTTTATAAATTTTAACAATTTATCAATTTAAGAAATAGAATAGATGTCTCTTCTGATTTTTAAAATTTTAAAAAATTTATAAATGGGGTCTATTTAAAAATTTTATTGCCCATGTGTATTAGTTGCATTATTCATAATTTTAGTAATAATGTTGGTAGGCTTTAGTCGAATTTTATATGAGTAAATCGATGAAAAACGTCACCATTCTAGGAGAGGACTAAAAGTGCGTAGAATGAAAGGGCTAGAAGCTTTTTGACTCCAAGCACTACTGGACCCTCACCAAGCGCTCACGTATATTTCACGTGAATATTGGGCAATAATAAATTATTTCATAGTTTGTTTTCTATTTTGCCTCCCCGCTCCCCTCTCCATTTTATTATTGCCAGAAAGGCAAAAATAAAAAGTGCAAGTGCGCTAAAATAAAAAGAAAGAAGGGATTTGGCAATGCGAACGCACTTATTTTATTGACAGACGCAGCTATTTACCTTTCTGTTGTATACAAAAATTTAAAATTA
Source organism: Meloidogyne luci (assembly GCA_902706615.1). Lineage (NCBI taxonomy): Eukaryota > Metazoa > Nematoda > Chromadorea > Rhabditida > Meloidogynidae > Meloidogyne > Meloidogyne luci. The sequence goes on along the minus strand of CACSLI010000182.1, from coordinate 3,407,220 downwards.
ATGCCTGACTAATTAAAGAATTTTAATTTAAAAATTTTTTCTTTAAAAATCCCCTATAATTTAATTAAAATTTATTAAATATAATATTAAAAATAAATAATTTTATAAAAATTATTAAAAATTCATAGCTTTAATCCTCAAATAAATACAGTAATTTCTCAAAAATAAGCCTTTATTCTTGCTTATTCAAGCACAATTTAAAGCAGGGATATTAAAGGATTGAAAAAAGGGTTTAGCCAGGTTTTTGAAGCTTTCTCGGGTCGAAGACTGGGTTGGGGGGGGGGAGGTTATAATTTAATATAAACTTTTTTAAACACAAGAAAATTTGTTAGATGAAGAATAAAATAAATTTACTTTTATTTTATTCAATAATTCTGATAAACTTTCCACTCAATCATTTTGCCCGCGTCGATTTGCAGCAAAAATATCCTCAATTAACAAGTTCAATTAATCCTCGTTCAGAAAATTTTTATAATTTTGTTTGTGATGGTTATTTAGAAAGTATAGTACCCACAGGTTAGTCGAATATTTCTTCTACCTAGAAGTATTGAAAGTGAAATTTGGAAGAATAGTGGTAGTATAATTCAGGCCAAAACTATTTTATTCACAGCAAGAAGGATTAGGAAGGCATGTTGTTGTGCCTATATAATTTAAGGACTACATATTATCCTTTAATTACTCGCCGAACGTTCGATGAGAAATACTTGATGAGGCAATTAACGGTGCAAATACCTTCAGGAATACTCCTAAAAATCCTTCTTAAAATTTTTTGGTACCATTATGCCCTTAATAAAATACAAATTAACTTAAAATATTATCTAATAAACTATAGGATTGCCTGTGGGGAAAATAGAAGAGTTGGCACACAAGGAAAATTTCAATGACGTAGAAATATTTATCAGAGGTTTTTAACTTTAATAAGAATAATTTTAAAAATTTATCTAAATAAACTAGATATATTTCCAACTAAACGAAACTATAATCCTCTTTTCTCGTCTGTCTACAAATATTTTGATAAATGTAGAGATTTGGAAGGAAGAAAGGAAAACAAAGAAATAAGTCAAATATTATTTAAAAAAATTTTAGAGTTGAGAAATAAGCTTGGTGATAATTATACGTTAAACACTGAATGGATAAAAGAAACACATCCAATAGATGAAATTGTATGTTTTTATAGGGCTGGGTCATATGGTTTTGGGTAAAAAAATTTTTGCGCAATTTGGGGATGGGCTAGCAGCTATAATTAACTCAAAGTCTTGCTCCTCCTTAAACATCTTTAAAGACTCAACAATAAAAATAAATTTTCCCATATTTTAGAAACCAATTCGTTATCCGATATTTTTCATTGGAAAAGACAAGGAAATTCATGGAAAAATAAATTCTGTTAATCACTACCGTATTTTTTTGGCTTTTAATATAGATGAAGATGAAGGGATAAATACGGTTAATTTAAAGAAAATTCTTCGAGAATTTATTATACAAAATAATCTAAATAAAGACGTTGATGTGTGGATTGAAAATCACGCAAAAATAATTAATTTTACTAAAGAAATAAATGGTTATTTATTATCTCGTATATTTTTAGCTACTTAATTCTCATTTATTCCTCTATTATCCATCCAGAATTTTATGAATAGCTTCCTTGAACTGTTAAAATCTTATACGGTATATGTAAAAAACTTTATGTTTAACAATCTTTTGGCAAGGACGGTGTTCTGTCTAGACGGTGGAATGTCTGGACGATATTTTGGAGGTCTGTTCTTTATCCCCCACCCAAATTATTTTATCATAAACTGAATTTTGCATAACCTAATAAATTTAAAGAAGAATGTGCCGAAGAAATAAAAACGAAATCACCTAAATTTGTCTTAAAAACATTAGATGAAATAAATAAAATAACAGAAACAATTAATTGGGAAGAAATTCTTCATTTTGGACCGATTCAGAAAATGCTAGTTCCAGATTGCCCAGAAACTTTAAAAAAATTAAATGGGACTATTATAAACGAGAAGGAAATTATGCAGGATTATTTGGAATTGACGCTGATAAGAAAATATACAGCAGCGTTAATGGGCAACTATGGGTAATTTACATACCGTATTCCTCTAATAAAATGCCTCCCCTCTAATTGAATGCCACAACATTTTTGAAGGTCTCCCACTCTCGTTTAATGCCCCGTAATTGAAGCCCTCTCCCTCTAATAAAATTCCCCTCCCAATTGAATGCCTCTCTCTCTAGTTGAATCACCCTCTCTAATAAAATGTTCCTCTTGAAGATGAATGGATGCCTAGGCATTTTATTAGAGGAAATACCGGATTTAAGAGATAAGAAATCTCTGATATTTATTTATTTAGAATTTACTCAGAAGAGGAACTTACACAATTTTGTTCGGAGCAAACAGCTAAATATTTTACACCTTTTATGGATAGAATTTATGTATCTTATAATAAAATACATATATCTAATATAAAAGGAGATGTAACCGATATAGCTTTAAAAATAAAAAATTCTATGAAAATTTTAATTGAAAATAATTCTTCTTGGTTGGGAAGGCAATTGAAAGATAAACTGATTAAAAAATTGGATGATATAAAAATGGTTATAGGCCATTTTGAAGAAATTTTAGACGATAAGGAATTGGAGAAAGAATTCTCGTTTGTAATTTTATTCGGAATTATAGTGAATCTTTGATAGAACCCTTCTTATAATTTAAGAAAATATTACTAGGACATGATAAATTGAATTTTCGGAGGTTGTTGTTAAGCCAGAGAAAAGAGTCTAGTTGGCAAAGCCAGGGGGGAGCAAAATCCGAATCAAGCAAATTCTTGGAATTTGGGTTGAGATCCTTAATAATAAAATTTTGATTTTCAATCACATGTTTTGTTAAGATGCTTCGAATTTAATGAAAAAATGTCATTTGATGAAATTGAATTAAAAACAATTGAATGTACATTAAAGAGAGTTTCTTCGATGTTCCAATTTAAGGCAGGAAGTGATAATATATTGATTTCAAATTATGCAAAATTTTATCATTATTCATTTGACAATAAATATGGAGCAGTAATAGAAGAAAATTTAATTTATATTTTATCAGGAGCCCTTCACTTTCCAAACTATGAATTGGTAAATAATTTTTTCTTGGAACTCAAAGAAGAGTTCCATGGGTCTGACCCGATTTTGGAAATCGGGTCAGACCCTCGAAGATCACTAATTATCTTTTTATAAGGACATGCCTCCGGCAATGAAATTTGCACAAATTGGTTCAATTATCGGTCATGCAATTGCAGTTATTCTCTTGGACGATGTTTTCAAGAAGGACAGTAAAGAAATAGTAACGGAAAATTTTATTGAATACAAAAAGCGTTTAAAGTGTTTTGAGAGACAATATAAAGAGATAAAGGATAAGGCTAATGAAGAAGTAGTGAATAACTACTTGGATTTGCTTGACCAAACTCTATACAATGTAAGACCTTTATATATTTAATCTATTTTCCACCGAAAATTCGAATTTATTACAATATAAATGAGCTAAAAAATAAATCTTCAGAGGTATTCCGAGGGTCAAGAAAGATTTTTAGATTCTTAATTCGCTCAACTATCAAATCAGAACACAAATAAAATTTTTTTAATTTTTTCAATTAATCTTTAGGTCCCCAATGAAATTGAAAAATTTAATGATCAATTTGGAGAGGAATTTGTTGAAATGAATTTGGGGATGAAGGCAGCTTTTTTGGCATTTAAGGATATTAAAAAGCAAAAATTTGATGAACGTGAAGTTGACTATAGATTTAATGATGGTTTAATTTTTACCGAAGAAAAACTTTTCTTTATACACTACACATTTGTAAGTTTTTTAAATAATTAAATGAGTTGTCAAGGTTGCGTAAAAATTTAGTAGTTAGGGTATGCGATTCTCTGATAACTCGATACTTCCGCTCCTATGTAAGCTTATCCATTTGAGTGGTGTGTGACTATCATTCATATAGAGGTCAGTTCGGTCCAGAATGTGACGTATTAGAGAGATCCCTATAGTGAGCTTCGTATCTATATTTAGGTAATTAACAAGATCAGATATAATTTTAAAGGGAATGTCTATTTCCTTTGCGTTTAATGGTAAAAAGCTGCCAAATAATGATAAAATAACGACGATTAATGGTGTTGTTAATGCAATTCTAGTAAACAATGGTTTCCGAAAGGTTTTTGCAGGATTTTTAAAGAATGGGGAAGAGAAAATATGTCAACTTTTTTGATTAAAATATATTTTTATTGTTTTTCCAATTTTTTTATTTTAACTCCAAATGGATTTAGTTTGTAGTACACCTATTGTTTAACCTCGTTTCCATAGATATTTAATTGTATTTCCTTTAAAGATTTATTTAGAGATTGCAAAGCATAAAGCTTTTTGTCCTAAAGCTATGCTGGAGGCGGCGATGTTCAGCCACCGAATAACCTGTATTAGCTGAAGGAGAAATAGTTATAGCCAGTGTTTGGAATTTTGAAATCTGATAGTCGAACGTTCGTACAGGCCAGGGTTGCGTCGTAATTGAAAATTTTTTTTCGTAATCGTAATTCGTAATTCGTAATTTCTAAAAAATTTTCGTAATCGTAATTCGTAATTCGTAATTTTAAAAAAATTTTCGTAATCGTAATTCGTAATTCGTAACTGAAAAAATGCCGTAATTCGTAATTCGTAATCGTAATTCGTAATTTTTAAAAAAATATTTAAATTAATTAAAAAAATCAAATATCTACAATAATTGCTGTTTTTCCCATTAATACCTCAAAGTTCTCTTATTTTTCTAATATAATTTCACATCCTAATTAATATCCTGATATCCATCCCTCTTAATATACTTAATCCTCCTATATATCTTCAATCAATCATGCGGAATCATCGTCCCAGATTAAGGGTTTGATATCATGTGAAATCACTCTCACTAAATTCTGAGCCAAAACTTTTAGATTTTTGCGCCGCAGGCGAAAATTTTTAGAAAATTCATGACTATAATAAAAATTTTAATGCTTTTTCAAACTTAAAATATTAAAAAAAAAAATTTAAAAACCTAAAATCAAAATCAAAGTTTAAAAACATTTATTTTTGAAAAAATGAATTGTCTAATGTTATTTCACACACATGGATTCGAACCAAACCTCCCAAAATATCAAATGAGTGAAGCTTGACTTTTAACCCACTCAACCACCGATAAACAAAAGTAACTGCGAGAGAAAATATAAATATTTCAAGTATTCTTTCCCTTTTCATTCTAAAATTTTATGGCAAAGTTATTTTCGTAATCGTAATTTTTCCCTATATTTTCGGAATCGTAATTCGTAATTCGTAATTTAAAAAATATTTTCGTAATCGTAATTCGTAATTCGTAACTGAAAAACGTCGTAATTCGTAATTCGTAATCGTAATTCGTAATTACGACGCAACCCTGGTACAGGCCCTGTTTCTCGTACGAGTACGAATTTTTGAGAGTACGAATTTTGGTACGAGCTTCCAAACACTGGTTATAGTCCAGTTTAGCCTATCTATTCACATAACAATATTTCATTCTTTATTTTAGTTTCGGATAAAATTTTTAGTTTTTTAAACAGAAGAAGGTGTTAAATAAGAATATAGAAAATTTTAAATCACTTCCAAAGTTGTCCAAGCATTTCAAAATGCAAATCTTGTTCTTTTGTTCCCAAAATTTGTCGTGGATTAACTGCAGCTTGTCCTTCAACATCTATTCTATTAGAAGTGTGTCCACATTTTACGAATTTAATTAATTTTGTAATCATTTTATTCAAATTTCTATTCAAAACTGGGTGGAAACTAAAAATTTTTTTTTCGTTAAAATAAATAATGCCACTTATGCCCTCTACTCCTCACACTCGACCTTCGCACAAAACTTTTATTTTAATTGGGCTCTACTCACTACTCACCCCGAAGTTGTTGCTTAGGTATAAATACACACTATACTGGACCATTGGTTCTAACGGGCAGAGCTGGGGCCCTGTCAATAAGTACCCATGGAGGGGGAGGGATGGCAAAAAAAGTACTTACGTTATCACAGTTATTTCAATGCATAGCTTACAAATTGAATGTATTATCAAGGTAAAGCTAAGAATAATAGCTAAGATTTCATCTGATAATTTAAGGTAGGCTATCGTTAAAGCTACAATATTTGCACACAAAATATTAATAAAATGAAAGAAAAACGAGGGCGCCAATTGTTTTCCGGTGTAAACATTTTCTAATTGCTTAAATTTTAATTAAAAAAATTTTCTTTAAACAACACCAGCCTGATATCGTTCATTTAATTTATAATTATGGGCAAGTTCAGATTTATTATTTAAAAATTGTTTATAAATTTTTTTATTGAATGCTGTCAATCTAGAAAATGCCTAAAATATTTATTTTTTAAATTAATGTAAATATTATGGTGCTTGTGTAGTTCCCCCCCCCCCCCCCTCAGAACTCCGCCCCCGTATCTTTACTCTTCCTTTCTTATAAAAAAAGAGGACAGAAAGAAACGATATTTTGAATAACTTAAATATCCCGAATAACTTAAATATCCTCAGAAAATTTTTTGGAATAGAGAACCCTACCCACAAAGAGATATCGTCTAGACACACAGCACTTAACAGTAGATTCTAAAATACAGAGAAGGTTACTTATCTACACAGGTAAGCTAAAATAAATAAAAAGAAAAATATTGACCCAAATGTCATTTTAATGAAAAGAGGAGGAAAGAAAAATTGGGTGGGGCTTATGGGGAGGAAACTACACAAGTCCAATATTTTTTAATTTTTTAGATTAATCAAAAGAATATATTTAAGTTAAAATTTACAATTAATTCTAATATGCTCAATAACAGCGAAATATTTATTAAAATAATAGTATATAAATTCAATATATAGCAGGGTTTCGATCTCGAATTTTTAAAAATCCGCAAAGTTGATAGAAAGAATCCGCATTTTATATCAAAAATCCGCAAAAAATTATCAAACACAAAAATTGTGAAATCACTTTATGCATTATATTTTTAGTCATCTACAATTGAATTAAGCAATTTTTTATTATTAATTATCATCTTATGAAAATCCGAGAATTATCTGAAAAATTACACTTGCATTTTCGTCGTGGAAGATGTTGTAAATTTTTATTTCTTCCAGTTTTAGCGCCACAGGCGATAATTTTTTTAATTTTGGAAGATTCTTAAGCCAAAAATCGTTCTTTTTCAGGCCGGGAAAAAATTTTTGAGAATTTTGGAATGCCAAGAACCAGATTTCTTCCATTTTCAGCGTCGCAGGCGAGAATTTTGAGGATTTTAGGAGGTCTTAGCAGAAAAATAATACATTTTATGATAAAAACCACAAGAAAATATAAAAAATCCTCATAATCTTCAAAAGACCACAAAAATCCGCAAATCCGCATTTTTAAAAATAATCCTCATCGCCCTATCAAAAAACCACAAAATGAGGAAAAATCCGCAGATATCGAAACCCTGATATATAGGCACTAGTAGTATTTGTAGGTATTAATCTATCAATTGTTGTTAAAAATAACTGAAAAATAATAAAAAATTCTGATTAATATATACCGTACACATTATGTTATGGAAAACAGGTCTTTCTCTATAGTAAGGATCCAAGTATTATATGAAGTATAGAACTTAGTGGAATACTTTTGAAACTTTAAAAAAATTTTAATCACTTATCTTAGGTTTCTTTTAATCCCTTATCTTTAAAAAATAGGAGTGGCGTTAGTCTCGTATCTCGTTTTATCTCGTTCTCGTATTTTTTGAGAGATCTCGTATCTTGTGAATCTCATGTCTCATATTTTGTGGCCACCCCTAGTATATACCTATGTATCAAGCAAAAAAATTCCCTACCAAAATTAAAATACAACAAATTCCAAATATAGGGACTTTAGTTTGTCCATAGTTTTTAGCAAATAAAGTAGCTATGGTTCTCTCCATTATTAAAACATGCCCAATTAAATTACCAAAATTTATACAGGCAAAAACAATACTAGCAAATGGGGGATTAATCGAATTATATAAATTATATTGTTTAATGATGAGTAGAAAAAGCCTTAAAATTTTATAATTTTATCTCTTATCATCAGCTATAATTAACTTACATGAACCAACGAGTTGATGAATAAATAAAAATAACAATGCTTTGTGAAATGAGAATAATTTTCGAATTATTGTGTAAAACACTACTTTTCCATAATAAAAATAAATTTAGAAGAGAACAGGGAATTAAAATTGTTAGAGGTAGAATTTCGATAGAACTAGCCCAGTATTTTATCGGAGTTATTTCCATATTTAATTTTGCTAGAAATTTCTTTAAAAATTAATTTTTAATAGGGAATGAATAATTTAATTCACAGATAATATAGAATTAATAAATAGATATATGATATTAAGGATGTGTTGTTTAGCCTCTAATCTTTCGCCGAATTTTCGATTTGGCGTTTCACCTTTCGTTTTTCGCTTTTTAAAATTCAGCACACCACTGGTATATATCCAACTTTGCCTCCTAAATCCCAGCTTATCTGTTTAAAATTAATTTTCAAGGAAACGTTGAAATCAACGAAAATCGAACGAGTAATCGAAAATCGGAGTAACTTTCGAATTATACAATGAATTTATTCGAATAAAAAAGCCTACGATAAAATAAAAGTAAAAATATTTCTAATTGAAAAAGTGTACTCTATCAGATTATTTGAAAAAATTTTAAAAATGTTTCTAGGTATTTACACAAAATAAAAAATTTTCTCTTAAAAATTTTTTTACAACAAATTTAAATGTAAACAGAAAAACGGAAAAATAAAAATTAATTAAAAAATTTCTCACACTTTTAATAATTTTTTTTCAAATTAAAAAATAATTTTAATTTTTGTCTAAAAATTTTTTTCTTATTTTTCAATCATTCCCAAAGTTTTCCCAGCATTTCAAAGTGTAATTGTTGTTCTTTTGTTGCGATACTTGTTAAAAGGTTTAAGTCATTTTCTTTAGAAACAGACACTTTTGAGGTTCTCAAACATTTAAAATAAATAAAAATTGAAGAGATTAGTCTGTTTAGATTTCGGTTTAAGACTGGGTGGAAGCTGAAAAAAATTTTTTTTTAATTTTTTGGCAAAAAATAAATTTAAATTTACGTTATTACGGTCACTTCAATAAATAATTTACAAAATGCGTGGATCACAAGGAAGAAATAAATTATATTAACAAGTAATTCTGGGGGGATTACCAAATAACTTGTAATAATTATAATAATATTTGAACACAAAATATTAATAAAATGAAAGATAAATGAGGGTGCCAATTGTTTTCCGGTGTAAACATTTTCTAATTGCTTAAATTTTAATTAATATTTAAAATTTTGAGGCATGAATTGGTGAAACTATTATGCAAGGGATAAAGAAGCGTGAAGGGAATGCGGTTCTGTTTCCATTGTCAAAACAAGAGTCGATTGAGATGGGAACAAAAGACAATTATGGCATTTGTAGGATTGACGGGTCCAGAAAAAGATAAAAATAAGGGCGCCAGAATGCCATCGGTTCCAGACACCGGAGGATTGTAATTATCAAACGCCTCCGCACTTGTAAACTTTTTTCGTTTCGGATATAAATTTGCCAGGATTCCCTAACATTAGTTAATATGAGCCCATTAAATTCATTCTTGCCCTTCTAATGTCCAAAAATATTTTGTATAACACCAACCTGATATCGTTCATTTAATTTATAATTATGGGCAAGTTCAGATTTATTATTTAAAAATTGTTTATAAATTTTTTTATTGAAGGAGGTCAGTCTAGAAAATATCTAAAAACGTAAATTAACTAAAAATTCTTTTAATTAAAATTTACAATTAATTCTAATATGCTGAATAATAAAGACAAATGAACTGCAAAAATACCCACAAAGCTTAAGTTTTCAACACTACCGAATAACTGTGATAATATTACTAAACACAGCTAGAAAAAAATAATTTAAATTATTCATGAGTATAATATTTACCATATATGCTCGAATAATTACCCCCCCCCCCTCAAGATGTTGAAAAATTAATTACCCTCCCGAAAATGCCTTTTTCAGTTTTCAAAGTTTAAAACTCGAATAATTGCCTCCTCACGATTAATTGCCCCCTCTAACAGAAATTTATTTATTCAGAATAATTATATTATTATTAATAATAATTACCAAGCATTTACGGTAATTAAAAAAATTCCCTACTAAAATTAAAATACAACAAATTCCAAATATAGGGACTTTTGTTTGTCCATATCCAGTAAATATAGTGGCGATTGTTCTCTCCATTATTAACACATGCCCAATTAAATTACCAAAACTTATACAGGCAAATAAAATACTTTGGAGATGGAGATTTAACAACGTTAATAGATTATATTGTTTGAAGATGAGCGCCAAAAGCCTTAAAAATAATTTTAAATTTGTACATATTATGGAGATAATTAAGGACATAAACAGGTGCCCGTTGTAGATATAGAAGGAAAGCCGGGAGAGATTGAACTTGAGAGTAAGGTTGCCATGGGATAAATTTTCGGAGAGGCAGCGCCACGAGAAGAACAGAGACGGGAAAATATTTTCTTTTTTTAGGGGGGCTGGGGGACGGGAAATTTTCAAAAAAATCTCTCAAATTCTCCGACTTTAGGGGAGGTGGACGTGGAATAACCCTACTTTAGAGGAAAAACGCCTGAGGAAAAGTGATTGTATTGAGGAAATCAAAGCTTTCCCAGATTATCAGATTTTTCCAAAAGCCTTTCCCACATTTTATTAAAAAATTAACTTACATCAACCAACGAGATGATGAATAAATAAAAATAACTATGCTTTGTGAAATGAGAATAATTTTCGAATTATTGTGTAAAACACTACTTTTCCACAATAAAAATAAATTTAAAAGAGAACAGGGAATTAAAATTGTTAGAGGTAGAATTTCGATATACTGGAAAATGTACGATAATTGAGTAAATTCCATCTACTTAAATTCTAAAAATTAAAAAATGTGTTAGAAACCGGGAAAAAAAATTAAGTTTAGAAATAATAATGTACCAGAAAAAATTTTTTTTTCTGTCACAAGTAAGATTCACCTGTTTTTGATTAGCGTATGAATTAATAATGAACTAAAAATGTGTTTTTAAAGACTTAAAACCAAAAAAGGAATGCAAATTTTTATAAAAAATTGTGTTAAGCTCTTAATTTCTGGCCAAAAATGTTAAGACATAATTTAGAAATTATATTCAATTAAATTAGGATTGAAAAGAATTTAGTAAAAATTAATACAAAATCAACAAGCGGAAAAATACAAATTTTAAATTTTAGTAAATAATAAGCTAATTAGAAGAGAATTTAAATTAATTAATTTTCAAAATTTTTAATTAATTAATTAATTAATTTAAATAATTAGAAGTTAAGAAGAAAAATTTTTTTAATAAATATTTATGAAGAATAAGAAAATTTTTTTTTATGTTTTTTAATTTACGGCACGCATTGTTTAACAATTTTGTACTTAAAATTAATTTTAAAAATTCTTTAAGTGCGTGCACATTTCGAATGAGAAAATTTTGGTGGCTCGGTGAATTAAAATTTTGTACACGAACAATTGTAGGTGAAAAAGTTTACCTAGGCAACTTTGAAAATCAGAAATAAGTGCCAAATTAAAAATAATTTATACACGAATTAAAAAATTTATAAAGGTGGATTTAACAGTGAAGTTAAAATTTAAAATTTCGAATCCGAAATTTTATAATAATTTGACTTAATGGTGGAAAGAAGAGTATAGAAATAATTTTTTTCTCGGAAATTCCCGAAATAGGAAATTTAATTTTTATGTCGGCTGGAAGTGCTCACACTTGAAAAATTTTTCCAATTTTTTAAACTTTTCCTCGGCTTTTGATTTAGATTTTCCAAGGACCTCTAAGGAAGGACCTCTAAAGGAGGATTTCCAGGGACCTCTAAAGGAAATTACGAGGTTAGTAAACCAGGGACTCAACTAAGTGATAAATCTTAGAATATCCTGATCCGATATCCGCGCATTAATTTTTGAATATATCTTTCCTTAGATCCGATTTGGAGCAGACAAACTTTAAAGCAAAAAATAAGGATAACGTTTAAGCTTTAACAAAATTTTAAAAAATTTTGTTATATTTATCCTTAAAATTAGTTTAAAATCTGTCCTTAGACAATTTAAAATATTTTTCCTTTCTGACCATTTTGAAAAATATATATATCGTTTAATTTATGCGCTGAGAAGTTATAAAAACAAATAAAGGAGAGAAAAGGGAGAAAGAAATAGATAAAGGAGGAAAGGAAAAAAATAAAAAAGGAAAGAAATAGACAGAGAAATGAAAATAGTTAGGGAGTGTATAAATAATTAGTGTTCTTTAGCCTTCTCTATTAACTGACTTAAATTTGTTTATTTCCAAATCTTTTATTTTTGATATTCTCCTACACTTTACCCATGGGCCGCTTCGGCGGACTATCTTCAGTAGAAGAAAGCTGGTGGGGCATGCACTTCGGTGCACTGTGCAGCCAGTGGACACTACTGATAGATAGACATTGGTGGCTGTGCGTTCTGGCAGCACTATTGGTGGCAGTGCGCTTCGAGTGGCTTTAACGTCCAATAGTGTTTGTGCGGTGGCAGTCACTGGTGACCATGGGTGAAATTTTGGAGTGTCCATGTGCCGAATTGTACATGGGACCTGCCCCTTGCTTGGGGGCTTTTTAATCTTGGTCCAAGAAGGATGGGTCTTAAAACTTGTGTTTATCTTATATTATTTTTGAGTGTTAACAAAAAAATTTAAAAGCAAAGCAACTCAAAATTAACCAAAGAATTTTTAATCTTAAAAAGCTTAAACAAAGTCCAGTAAAACTTACAGAATTATACATTGGCTCAAAAACACTAATTAATTCAGTTCTCGGGTCAAGTCCTCCAAAATCATCATTCATTCGAAAGGCACGTTTTCAAGTTAGAAAAACTTCTTTTCGGAGTGCTGGCTGGCAAATCAAATAAATGTTTGGACGAAAAGCACAGGCACACAAAACAAGGAAAGAAGTGAGATCAATTGAGATTAAGTAAAATCTGTAAAAAATTGAAAAAAACTTTAGAGAATTTTTTAATTGAGCCGGTTCTTAATTTAACTAAACATTGAGTTTTTTGTTCTCCTCCTGGAACAAGTCTCAAAAAACGGCCATGACCGGCAGCTTTCGGAACGAGATATATTAGGCCTTGTTCAATCTCTGGTGTAATACTCGTTTTATGGTATATAGAATAGTTTCGGGGCTGTAGTTTAGTCAAGAGGCTGTTCCAAATGAGTCTATTTAGTTATCCTTCGATTCGTCGAGCTGAGTTCTTAATCATCCTTTTTATTTTTTTGTATATTTTTCACATCTCGCATCGATAAATTTTTTTCATTTATTTTTGTTTTTTAACAACCAATTGTTCTTTAAATTTCTTTTGTTTCTTTCTTTCAAATCCTCTCAGAAAAGACCCCAACTTAACAAATCCCTGAACACATCCATATATCCTTTCCCCTCTTTACCCCAAAGAAACCTGACAAGCAATCCATCTATTTTCACTCATCCGGCGACACATCCATCTTCTTTCCTTCCATTTATACCTTCAAAATCTTTTTCTAATTACCCCAACCCTTTGTTCCTTTTTTTAAATAATATTTCTTCATTTTATTATCCAGAAGCATTTGTTGAACCCCCTCAATCCTTGCCTTAAGTTTTCTTCTTCCCCCAATTTATGTATTTTTTGGGGGCAAAGAAGAAATACCTATTTATTTCTCACTCCATTTTTAAAATTTTATTAGCGGACAGCAAGGATGAACATAATTTGGGATGCGGGCGGTAAAAGCTTGAGGATTTGGGGAAGCGGGCGCTTAAATAAACTTTTGTGTCTGCTGATATAATTAATAAGAAGCTTTACACTAATTTCATTATCGAATTTATTTATAAAAGTGAGGTTGGGGAATTAAGGTATTTGTATTCCTTCTTAGAAAATTTTATAACCTAATTTTTTGTTAAAATTTTTTTACCTTAATTAATCATCATTTTTTATTTATTTTTAACATTTTATGTAAAATTATTTTAAGAATAGTATTTTTCTATAATTACTTCATTTAGTTCGATTTATAGACCAAATCGAGACGAAATCTTGAACAAAAATTTCAGTAAATGAGATCTATATTTTTTGAGATATCTCGGACGATTTTAGTATAACCCTCCCAGTCCGGCCGCCAATTAAATTACACATATCTAATTTTGTTAAACTGTTTACACTTAAAATTTATTTAAGATTTGGTCCTTAACAATTTAAATCTTCTAATAAAATTTAATTAATCCTCAAAATAGACTTTTTATTGGGATCTTTTAACTTTATTTTATTATTTTAACTAATTAGTAATTTGTTATTTTCTTAAAATAGTTTTTTTATTAATCAGGAAAGCTATTAAAAAATATTTTAGATTTTATTTTCGAATTAAAATTTAACGATGCCTCCCACCTCCAAAGTCGCATTTTCTAGATTAAAAATCTTTAACTGATTATCCCTAGTTATGCTTTTGAGTATTAAATAAAGCCGAGTTTAGTTGCTTTTTGCTAATTAAAAATTTTTGGTGCCCCACCCCCTCCTTTCCCAAAATCTATTTTAAAAATCCATAACTGATCATCCCTCTCTAGTCTTTGGATTATTTAAACAAAACCGAGTTAAAGCTGCCTACATAAAAGCTATTTTTAAATAAAATTTGAATTAAAATTCTCTCCTATCCCCATAAATATTTTTATTATTAACGTCACAGAATGTGATATCATTTTTTAATTTCTTTAATTCAAAACTTTCCATAAAAAAATTTTTTATTTGTCAAAAATAAAACTCCAAAAATGGAATCCTCCTTCCCTCAACCTTCCCTCAACCTTTGCGCCTAAAAATATTTTTTTTTCAAAAAACAATTCTTCACTACTTTACTCAAATTCTCTCCTATTTTTGCATTTTCTCAGGGGAATTGTTTTTTGAAGAACATTTTAACTGAACAATCTTTTTTTAAAGATTTTTGATGTTTTTTATAAATATTTTCTTTTACAAATGCCTTCTCCTAAATCACACACTTGACATTTTTCCTTTTTAAATACAACAAGTTTTGGCCCTATTTGGAATTTATAGTGACAAAAATATTTTTATAATAAATTATTATTAGATTAATATTAAACCAATTTTAAAATTTTATACGATTAAATTGTTAAATTGAGGTTAACAATAAATAAAAAAAATTCTCATAAACTTTTAGGTATCTGACAGGGCTAAAATTAAAAAAACTAAAATTCACTAACTTAAATTTCCTATTTCGGGATCAAAACAGCGCGATCCTTTTAAAATTAAAGTAATTAATCTGAAGGGCACCGTAATTGAAATCTCAAAGGATGGGATCTCTTCCGTTTCCATCTTCCGCCTACTTCCCTCTTTTGGCCCTTCCGTCTTTCATCTTCCGTTTTTATTTTCTTCCCTCTTCTGTCTTTTAAATTTCGATATGTCCCATCCCTGATATTTACTAATAAAGCAGGCGTTTTTAAGGATTAGGGATATATTACATTATTATAATATTCTTTGGACTTATACACGGGTCCCTAACTGTACATATTTTTAAAACAAAAAACTTCAAATCTAAGCAAAACAATTTTTTCAAGTGTTTATTCTCCATAGGATTAAAGATTATTTTGTTTATAAATAAATATTATTAACTACTTATGTTTGCCAAAACACACACTTTTGCCAATAAACACTCAAAAAACTTTTCCTAAAACAGCTTTAAATGAAAGCCTTTTTAAGGATTATTTCAGGCTGTTTTTGTTCCTTAAAAAATTTTTTTGGGAAAAATATTTTTTCTTGGTGGATATTAGAAAAAAATTTTTTTTTAATTTTTTTCAAATTTATTTTTTTAATAATTCTTAAAATTTTTAAAAATATTTTCCTGTCTAAAAATTTATTTTTTTTATTTATTTTTTATTTTTTTCAAAGTTTATTATCTTCCTATGACGCTAGTACATTTAAACCTAGCGTACCTCTATCCTTTCCGTCAAAAACACAAATTTTCTTTTTTGCATAAAATGATTTCCCGTTACATTTTCCCTCATTTACCTTCCCTCAAAAACGTTCATTCCCCTCTACAAGATTTACATAAATTTATTTTTTTATTTTATTTTTTATTCCCTCGATGTTCATTTATTTTTAATCTTCACCCTAAGGTCTGTTTGATGTGTTGAATTTTATTAACTTTTCCTTGTCAAACAAAATTTCTTTAAATTTTATAACCTCAGGCTGTCAAAATTGTTTATTTAGAAATAAAATAGAAGCAAAGAATATTTTTTTTAATTATTTAAAATTATTTTGGTGTTAAGCCAAAATTATAATTAATTGGTTTTTGATGTATGTATTTTATGATTTTTGAAAATTCCTACTGAAATTTAAAAAATTTTTCCATCTCGACTGGCTGTCACAAAATCATCTAGGAATGTCAAAAATATTTCTGCAAAAATTCTTTTACATTTCAATGTTAAAATGTGAGCATATCTTCTCCAAATTCCTTTTCCCCTCGATATCCCTCCCAATTTCCAAATCTAACCAAATCTCTCTATATCTCTATAATCCACCAAAACCCTTTCTTAATTACTCCTATCTCTTAATATTAAAATTAATTGGTCCAATAATCTATTATCGACTGACAATTCTGAACATTGTCCGGACAAGAATTTTTTTAATTTCTGAAATTTCTTAAATATTATCCATTTTTTTAAAAATATATCCCTTAATTTAACAAAAATAAAAACGTTTGAATTTTCCATTAAAATAAATCTACTACTTTCAAAATCAATGTAAAACACATTTTTCACTTTTAAAATTCCCTCAAGGATTCTCTCAAAAACATTTCAAAAAGTTTTTTTAAAAAGAAATTCTTTAGATTTTAGGACAAACAAATCCTTTAAAAGAACAAAATAAAGTATTTCTTAATTTTTTTGAAACCCACTTCATTTAAAAATTATTAGAGGGAATTTAGTTAAGAGGGTAATTTTTCTAGTCCATTGCCTAGATGGATTTACTAGTATCTCTCTATTGTCCTTTAAGTGAACCATATATCCTCTACTTTCATTTAATAATGTAAAGCACATAGGTAATCCCTAAATCTATGGAAGAGGCGGCACATAAAGACACATTCAGTCCGGTCAACTGAAGATGCTGGTTCGCCTCCAGCCGCCGAATAACAAATTTCATTGGCTGAAGGAGAGATAGCTTTAGCCAAGTTTTAGCCAAGATAGCTTTAGCCAAGTTCAGTTTTGCCAATCAGCATCTTCAGTTGACTGGACAAGATTTTAAATTAATTAAAAATATTTTTTACAGATTTATTTTTTAAATTCTTTCTTCCATGACTAGCACAAAGCTATTCCCATTAATTTTCTTTTATTCGCTCCAGCAGGAAGGGCATCTTTTAAGGGCATTTTTAGCATTTTTATATAGCTTTATTACATGCTTGTTTTAAACAAAACAAAAAATTAACGTTTCCTTTGGGGATGGCACTCAGCCAAATTATTTATATTTGGTCTGCTTATTTTCTTTTTAAAATATTCTTTCAATTGGGTTATTATTATGTATTTTTTAAATCTTTTTATCTCTAAATTTAAGGTCTTTAGTCCCTGTCAGTAGTGTTCTACCAGACGGGATTTTTTCTTTCGCCAAGGGGGAGGGATTTTCAAAAAAAAACTCAACTTACTCGAATTTCAGGGACGAGAAGGCATACAGTCCGTCTGGGATGGGCCGGATTTCTGATTGGGTTTTCAAAATTTCCTTGGATTGGCTTTCGGGTCAAAACGACATTATCGAGTTTCGGGTGTCCCAGCCCATTCCTGATACTTATCCTTAAGCCTTATATTTAATTTTGTCTTTTTTTTCTTTAAAATTTAATCTAAAGCTTCCTCATTATTTTAATTATTTCTTTTACAATGTTGCCAAAATTGTCTTTAATTAAATTTAAAGAAAGAAAAAATTTCTTTCTTTTTGGGATGTGTGACCATAGATTGTTGGAAAAAAGCATTTTTAATTAAATATTCTCTATTTTTTAATTAAATATCAATTTAATATGGTTACAAAATTTTATTTAATTTTTAAAAATAATTTTTGTGGTTCTTTATAAATTCGCTTTTTTAGCTTGTGTAAGTTTATGTTATTAAATTTTTGCTCATGCGCACCTTAAAGCTTTATGCTTTGTTATTTTTGACATTATCCGGATCTGGAAAGTCTGGATATCCAAAGATTCGGTTCTGATATTGGACACGGATATCAAAATATTTCGAGTTGGATATCCAAATATTCGGGGATTTCTATATATCCAGGGATTTTCTACGATCCGCCATCGTTAACCTTCCTAGGATACACATGGAAAAATATTTTTAGAAAAAAATTTAAATTTTTATTTAATTTTATATAAAAATTTTTTAAATATAATTTACTGCTTTATTCTACAAATCTATATTTATCCAGCATAAATAATGTTCTTTAATTTCAATTTTCTTTTAAAAATTGTTTCTTCTATTTCCTTTTTTGTTAAAATAAAACAATTCAATTTTATTTTTATTCGATTTTTAAATTTTATCAAAAAAACTTTTTTTTAATTTTTTATTTTTTTATTAATCTTAAAAAACTTCAAAATGACGTTTTTTTATTTTTAAATTATTCTGCACCTAAATTTCCTTAATTAGAAAAATTTCTAAAAATATTTTTAATATACTTCCATTTTAAAAAATAATTTTATTTAAATTTTAGACTACTTTAAATAGAAATTTTGTTTAAATTATTTTTCACTGAGCTGGAACGTGTTCTAAAAATAATTAACTTAAAAAATCTGAGTGCTTTATAAAAATTTTTTTTTAATTTTTAAATTTATTTTAGGAATTTTTTATGATTTATTTTTATTTAGTAAATCTAAAAAAATTTTTTTAAGTCAAAAAAAATTCAAAAATGTATCCAAATTATTCTCAAATTAATAGGCTTTTTTATTCACTAGATAGATACATTATAAATGCAAATTAACTAGACAAACATTTTTAAAGTTTATTATTAGCATTAAAATTATGACATTTTTTATTATTTGAGGGGCATATTAATGGCAGTTTTTTAATTTAAAAATTTTTAGGATTCTTTTTGAATTTCTAATAGATCCCAGGTATTTCCTACTATATCCATTTGGGATTCTTTTGATGGCTAGCATTTAAACCTCTTAATAGGTGCGAGTTTAGATCTAGTAAATGAATAGCTGAAAGCAACGCGTGTAAAGGTGCTCAATCGGTAGAGCACCCCCGTACGTGGCGAGCGAAGCGCCTAGTAATAACTAGTGGTTCACCGGAACAGAAATTTAACCATAACCGTATCCAGATGTTTTTCCGGAACCAGTGAAATAAAAAAATAAGAAATAAAAACTTCCGGTGAACTTCTGGTAATAACCGTTATGTGACTGCTCGGGACTAAACGTTTACCTCTCTATTACTGTACCTAAAAATTATTGCGAAAAAATTTTTTTATTTTGAAAATTATTTTAATATTTATAAATAAAGTACAAAAAATATTTACCAAGAAAAAAGAATTTTAATTTAATAAAAAATTCAATCGCAACAATAAACTTGTTGAATTGAAGAATAAAAGAAAACAATAGAATTAATGTTTTCTTCTTAAAAATATAAACAAATAAAAAATTTTATTGATGGAGAAGAAGCTTTATTTTATTTTTTATTTCCTTATTCTTTGAATTTTATTCATAAAAAAGTTTTTACTCTTTAAATTCAATGAATTCTTATTTTGTTTTGTTTGTTTGCTTGTTTGCGTCTTTTTTAGTTATTTCTCGATAATATTTACTTTGTTATATATTTTTTATTACATCATATTTTCCATATCTTCAGGTTAAAATCCTCAAAAATCCCTTAAAAAGATGTTAAATCAATTCATTTTTGAACTATTACATAGGCCGTTCCATAAAAAATTCGTTTTTTATTCAAATTTGATTTTTTGGGACCTAAGTCTTAGCTTCAAGTAATTAAATAAGAAATTTAATAATGGGAAAGACCAAACAAATTTTTATGCTTTCAAAAATGGGCGTGGGTATAAGGTTAAACATCCTATTAAAATTAAGGCTGGCGGCCGACAAACCCCAGGATACCCGAAATCTTCGGTTCGATCATCTCCGAGTATCCGGAGATTTCCTAGGAACAGCCAAACTTAAGTAAAATGTGTATGAGACGATCTAATAATTCAAATTTATAGTTTAATAAATATTAGAATGAATGAAGAGAATATTTTTTACAATCCTTCAACCATTTCCTCACTTCATCATTCTACAACAACCTCTTCCTTCAAATCACTTATTGACACAGCTTCTTTATTTTTATTTGAAGACAGCAATAATAATAATGTTGGCAGTAATCCAGATGCCGTTATAAATACTTCAGTTAATTCTACGTCAAATTCAATAATAAATGATACCTTTGGCACTGATGCTGAATGGGGTGGTGCAATGTCTAAATGTCTTTATGATGTAATTTAAATACTTGATAACTTTAAACTTTGACTTTTGTAATCGTAAATAACAAACCTTAATAACGGATCTAACTTAAGAGTTTACTCAGAATTAAAATTTCAAACTAGGGTTGTTGGTCTACCGATTTAATGCCGAGTATTCGAAAAAAGGCAGGATATCCTAAAAATTTTGATCAGATATTTGGAGTTCCAAGGATCATCAACCCAATCTTTAACCCTTTTACAAAGCTATACCTTCTAATTTAAATAAAAAAACAATATATTTATTTAAATAGGAACCCCCACTAACCAAATTACGCTTCGTTATTGTTACATGTATTGGCACAAGTATAGCACTTTGTTCTATTCTCGAGAATTCCTTTTTCTTTTATTTGTTTTCAACACGCAAACATCATCGTCACTCTTTCAATTGTTATATGATGTTTATTGCCCTTTTTGATATTCTTATTAGCAGTTCCTACATTTTTCTAATGTCAATGAATGTTTTGATGGATTTTTTACAGTCATTAACACTCTTTAGGATATGGTGAATTTTTTATTAAAATTTTTAACATGCCCAACTTGCACCTAACGGGAGAGTCAGGTCTAATGCCTGGCGGCTGTTGGGGGCTGCCTTACTATAGTCATGGGAGGGTCTGCCTTAATGTAGTCCTCTACCTAAATATGTAGTTCATTTGCCTTGCTGTAGACCCTTAATCAACTGGGGTGCTTCGTGTGGAGAGGCAAACAAGTCCCTGAGGCAGCAACTTATTGATATCCCCACTACTAACAAGCTTATAACTCCTTAAACTCCCCAAGCATATGAGAGTGTTTAAATAGCCTTTGTGGTTCATTCAATTACAAAAAATTACAATAATTTTAGGCATTATTACATGGTGCCGATGATTACTGTCTCTCATTGTGCAATAACTTCAGGCTCATTCCTAATGTATTTTTTAATTTTTTTAATAATAAATATAATGTTTTCAATGACAGTCTTGCAGCAACGATTGAACGCTTCTTTTTAACAGCAAATTCAAGATATATTCGTGTAATCCAAAGAAATAGAAAATACGTAATTTTATTTGCGATCCTGATGGGGATTCTTTCTAAAGTTACTATTTGCTTGGAATTTAAGGTGTTTCATTTATTTAGATATTTTCTTGGGTGATCTTTGTATAGCCTTATTTTCTGTATAGCCTTATTTGTATAGCAACCATCTTTCCATTCTTTGCACTTACCTAGAGACCAACCTTGATAAGAGATCGGGACGGATACCTCGATAGTTAGGAATACTTTTGAAAGATTCTTTAAGGACCCCGAACCCCAACATTCATGCCTTTCTGGCAAACTCCGATCCCGGACACTCCAGACCCCGAAGGTTCGGCGTAATACCTTACTTTGATCTTTAGAAAATAAATAATTTTTTACTCAAACACAGATCTCTTATCGAAATGAATGTGCTGATACAATGTCAGAAATTGATATTGGATTTGCAGATTTTGTTTTTGACACAGACTACCATTTGGTGATTTTTATTAATCTTAATTTCCAATTAATATTTTTAGTATTTTCGTTTCTACTACCGCAATTTTGTAACAATCTTCTTTCCATTCTTTGCACTTTTATTTCTCAATTTTAAAATTATTCACGTTCTGGCAAGATATGAAAAAGAAAATTATCAGTTCCAACTGCTCAATTCATCTACGGCTACCGCTAAACAAATTAAAAGAAAGGTTGAAAAAAAATTTTTTCTGGAAATTTTGGAAAATTTTTGAAAATTTTTGAAAATTCTTGAATGAGAAAAATAGATAGAAACCTTAAAAAACCCTTTAAAAAATTTTTTTCTAGAAAATAACTAGAGCAGCGACAATTACAACAATTTTGGTTGTTTGTACATACCTTGTTTCGAACATTATTAGCGTCGCGTTAGTTTTAAATTTATTTGAAATTTTTTAGAATTTATTTAAATTTTAGGCTCACTACTTGGGAACATATTGATAAGGATTCCCTAATGTCTGATTATCTACAGTAAGTTTATTATTTTTTAAATATGTAGTAGTTGATTATCGTGTAATAACCATATAGATCGATCCAAAATGGATCCCCCTATGTTTTAATTTTTTTCGATTTCCTTATATTTCTGTCCATAGGCAGATCGACACTTAGATGGTTTTCAATTTTTGTGGACCTCCCTATATTCTGTCCACAGGCATTTCGATACCTAGAGCTGGACCTACGACTCAGCTCGAGGATCCGAAGGATAACTAAATAGACTCATTTGGAACAGCCCCTTGACTAAACTACAGCCCCGAAACTATTCTATATAACATAAAACGAGTATTACACCAGAGATTGAACAAGGCCTAATATATCTCGTTCCGAAAGCTGCCGGTCATGTCCGTTTTTTGAGACTTGTTCCATAATGAGAACAAAAAACCCCAATGTTTAGTTATAATAATAACCGGCTCAATTAAAAAATTCTCTAAAGTTTTTTTCAATTTTTTCAAACAGATTTTACTTAATCTCAATTGATCTCACTTCTTTCCTTGTTTTGTGTGCCTGTGCTTTTCGTCCAAACATTTATTTGATTTGCCAGCCGGCACTCCGAAAAGAAGTTTTTCTAACTCTAAAACGTGCCTTTCGAATGAATGATGATTTTGGTGGACTTGACCCGAGAACTGAATTAATTAATGTTTTTGAGCCAATGTATAATTCTGTAAGTTTTACTGGACTTGTTTAAGCTTTTTAAGATTAAAAATTCTTTGGTTAATTTTGAGTTGCTTTGCTTTTAAATTTTTTTGTTAACACTCAAAAATAATATAAGATAAACACAATTTCTAAGACCCATCCTTCTCGAAGCAAGATTAAAAAGCCCCCAAGCAAGGGGCAGGTCCCATGTACAATTCGGCACATGGACACTCCAAAATTTCACCCATGGTCACCAGTGAATGCCACCGCACAAACACTATTGGACGTTAAAGCCACTCGAAGCGCACTGCCACCAATAGTGCTGCCAGAACGCACAGCCACCAATGTCTATCTATCAGTAGTGTCCATGGCTGCACAGTGCACCGAAGTGCATGCCCCACCAGCTTTCTTCTACTGAAGATAGTCCGCCGAAGCGGCCCATGGGTGAAGTGTGGGAGAATATCAAAAATAAAAGATTTGGAAATAAACAAATTTAAGTCGGTTAATAGAGAAGGCTAAAGAACACTAATTATTTATACACTCTCCAATTATTTCATTTCTCTGTCTGTTCTTTCCTTTTTTATTTTTTTCCTTTCCTCTTTTATCTATTTCTTTCTCCCTTTTCTCTCCTTTATTTGTTGTTAAAACTTCTAAGCGAGTAAATTAAACGATATATATATTTTTCAAAATGGTCAGAAAGCGAAAAAATTTAAAATTGTCTAAGGACAGATTTTAAACTAATTTTAAGGATAAATATAACAAAATTTTTTAAAATTTTGTTAAAGCTTAAACGTTATCCTTATTTTTTGCTTTAAAGTTTGTCTGCTCCAAATCGGATTTAAGGAAAGATATATTCGTAAATTAATGCGCGGATATCGGATCAGGATATCCGATAATTTATCACTTACTTGAGTACCTGGTTTACTAATCTTTTGACTTCCTTTAGAGGGCCTTGGAAATCCTCCTTTAGAGGTCCATCCTTAGAGGTCCTTGGAAAATCTAAATCAAAAACCAAAGAAAAGTTTAAAAAATTGGAAAATATTTTGTAAGGGTGGGCACTAGGGTGGGCACTAATTTTTATGTCTAGCCGACATAAAAATTAAATTCCATATTTCGGGAATCGAGAATTTCCGAGAAAAATTATTTCCAGATTTTCGGGAATCAGGTCGGCTCCTTTATAGGCACGTCGCAAAATTTCTTCCTTCTTTCCCCCAATAAGTCAAATTTTTGTAAAATTTTGAAATCGAAACCTTAAATTCTAGCGTCTCTGATAGATATGAGGAATAAGAAAAAACCATAATAAATTTTTTAATTCGTGTATAAATTATTTTTAATTTGTCACGTATTTCTGATTTTCAAAGTTGCCTAGGTAAACTCTTTTCACCTCCAATTGTTTATGTACAAAATTTTAATTCTCCGAGACATTAAAATTTTAACATTCGAAATGTGCACGCACTTAAAGAATTTTTAAAATTAATTTTAAGTACAAAATTGAGAAACAATGCGTGCCGTAAAATAGAAAAACATTAAAAAATTTTTCTTATTCCTCATAAATATTAAGTAGAAAAATTTTTTTGTTAACTTCTAATTATTTAAATTAATTAAGGAATTAATTAAAAATTCATTTTGAAAATTAATTAATTTAAATTCTCTTCTAATTAGCTTATTATTTAATTAAATTTAAAATTTGTATTTTTCTGCTAGATAATTTTGTATTAATTTTTACTAAATTCTTTTCAATCCTAATTTAATTGAATATAATTTCTAAATTATGTCTTAACATTTTTTGGCCAGAAATTAAGAGCTTAACACAATTTTTTATAAGAATTTGCTTTCCTTTTTTGGTTTAAAGCATTTTAAAGACACATTTTTAGTTCAATAATTCAAACAAATAATTCATACGTTAATCTAAAACAGGTGAATCTTACTTGGCACAGAAAGAAAAAAAATTCTAATATAATTTTCTTGGCATATTATTATTTCTAAAATTAATTTTCTATTATATTTTTTTTAATTTTTAAAATTTAGGACCTAAGACCCATCTCTTGGACCAAGATTAAAAAGCCCCCAAGCAAGGGGCAGGTCCCATGTACAATTCGGCACATGGACACTCCAAAATTTCACCCATGGTCACCAGTGACTGCCACCGCACAAACACTATTGGACGTTAAAGCCACTCGAAGCGCACTGCCACCAATAGTGCTGCCAGAACGCACAGCCACCAATGTCTATCTATCAGTAGTGTCCACTGGCTGCACAGTGCACCGAAGTGCATGCCCCACCAGCTTTCTTCTACTGAAGATAGTCCGCCGAAGCGGCCCATGGGTGAAGTGTGGGAGAATATCAAAAATAAAAGATTTGGAAATAAACAAATTTAAGTCGGTTAATAGAGAAGGCTAAAGAACACTAATTATTTATACACTCTCCAATTATTTCATTTCTCTGTCTATTTCTTTCTTTTTTTTATTTTTTTCTTTCCTCCTTTATCTATTTCTTTCTCCCTTTTCTCTCCTTTATTTGTTGTTAAAACTTCTAAGAGCGTAAATTAAACGATAAATATATTTTTCAAAATGGTCAGAAAGCAAAAAAATTTAAAATTGTCTAAGGACAGATTATAAACTAATTTTAAGGATAAATACATATAAAAAATGCTTAAAATTAGTTAAAGCTTTAACGTTATCCTTATTTTTTGCTTTAAAGTTTGTCTGCTCCAAATCGGATAACAGCAATATATTCTGTGGACAATTATTTTCGGTAAGCATTTTTAATATGCTTATTTATCTTTTTCTGTTATCTCCTTATCCAAAAAATTTCTCAGTTATTTTTCTAACAGCTTTTTTAACCCCCGATTAACACTAATTTTTGGAAAGCTGCTTTTTATTCCCAATTTATTCACTTTTAAATTTGTTAAATCTTTAATTTAAGCTGGAATCTTCACTTCCATTACACACTACCGCCCATGACGAAAAGAGGGCCTCGTATGCAGAATCCATCAAAAAACGACTCTCAATCCCCTCCCTAAAAAGCGCTTCTCCCTTTCACTTGGCCAAACGTTTTTCTATACAGCAAATGAGAAGGGATTCAATAAATCCTCCAAATGGGCATTCTCCTCCAAACGGCCAATGTGCTGCTGGACAGATTAAGGAAGAAGATGATGAGGATAATATTGAAGAAACACAACAACAACAGCCAGCATTACCCCCTTATTATAGAAGATCCTCTATAGGACAAAATATTGTTGGTGGAAATTACCCATCTCCACTTAGCCATTTGGAACGTTTAAGTGAAGAAAGGGAAGATTCTAGTTCACAGGTAATACGAGATGAGGAAATTTTTAGTTATCTCAGTTTAATAAAAGATCCGTTGAGGGTAGCGTGGGCAGCTCCGGATCCGAAAAACGATAGGCAATGCGAAAATTTCGGTTCGGATATCGAATCAGGATATCCAGAAATTTTCCAGGATTAGCCCACCTTAGTTGAGGCCCTCTTTTGATTACCAACATAATTACTCCACTTTGGATTTTTGGATCCTATAAAATTTCAATTTTCTTAGATGGGATCATTTGTCATTTCAACATTAGGGAGGTGTATTCCCACTAAAAATTTGATTAATTAAAAAATTTTTACTAATAAACAGCCAAGTACTCCAGCAACAATAGGCGCTATAAGTCGAAAATCTACACGTATAGAAATGTGTCTTGGTAAAGGAGAACTTGTAAGAAGTATTTTGTTTAGCGGACATGAAACTTTGTTGTGATTAATTTTTGAAAATCAAATTAAAAATTTTTTTTGTAATTTTATAATCACATTTTTTAATAAATTTTATAATTTTTGATTTTTAATCCTAAAGATCAATTTAAGCCCCTGTTTAAAAATAATCAAAAAACACCAAATAATCGAAGCATAATGCCCATGAACCGCCAAAGCAACCCATTTGCCCCTTGGATATGGGACTTACAAAAAATGCCTTTTTGCGAAGACTGGCAATAAGACAATATTTGTATTTGTTGCTACCTGCCACGAGAGTGGGGGGGGGGGGGGGAGCCAATCTCTCTCTCAACAACAGAGAGTGGCAGTTGATTATTCTTTTTTATTGATCAACTTTTTTTTCCATTGTTTAAAATTTAAGGTATAATTATAAAATTGATTTGAGAGAAGATTGATCACGTGATAGAAATGCTTATAGCCTTGTCAAACATTTTAAAAATTCTTTTAACTTATCCCACAAAGAAGATCTTCCATCCGTTTCTTTTTTTAAAAGCATCATTTTTAGGAACAATATTGGGATATTTAAAATAAATTTTCTTAAAAATTGCTCCATTTTTATTTTCTTAAAAATCTTTTCCATTAAAACTTGTCTCCATTTTTATTAAAAAAAATTTTGAGAAATTTCTCAATAAATTCTAAAAAAATTCGCAATTTTCTCTTGATTATCAACCCTAAACTTTTTTACCCCCAAATTTTATTGTCACAGGATTTAATTTTTCTATTGCTTTCCAAATTTTAAATTTTATTAATTTTCTCTTTTATTTATTCAGATGTTTTTAAATAAAATTTTTGCCAAACAGCAATTAATTTTTATTTCTAAATGACTTTTGGCTTTTAAAAATCGTTAACAAAATTAAATAATTATGAATTTATCTATTATTTTTATTTTATTAGTTTTCTTTGTTGTGATTCTACCGTCTTATGATGCGAGAATTTGTAAGAATTTTAGTAAAATAAATGTGTTGACCTTTCTTTGTTTTCCATGCCATATTATGGGGAACCTTGCTGGAACTATACCCAAAAGTTAGAGGAAAACTGGACGGTGAATGTGATCGAATTACCTTAGAAGAATTCAGGGTTAATCAGGCCTCTAGTCAACATCTCTCCCCTTATACAATCACAAATGTCGTTCTTCATGGGAACAAAGAAACGTTCTCATGTGAATAGCAGGCTAAGGTTTGCTGGAACCGTACCCAAAATATAGAGGAATATTGAGTGGGGAATTGTGGTCGGAATACCTATAAAGAGCTTCATGCTTGACAGGCCTCTAGGCAATCCCCTCTCCCATAAACAATCATAAGCGCTCACCAGCCGCTGTAATTAATATTACTGTATTATTCCAGTAATTTAACCTGCTAAAAAATTAATTAATTAAAAAAATTCAATTCTAGCTAAGAAAACAAAGGAAATGGTTGATTACTGTGAAAGGCATTCAATTAATGTCATACACCAAGAAAATCGTCGTGAATGTTGTGATGAGCTTATAGACAAAATTATAAAGGTTTGGGGGTTAATAAAATTCCTAAGGAAAAAATTTTTCCAATTTTCAGAAGAAAAAGAACGATCGGTTTTTTAAAAAACATAAAACTAATGAGCAGCACATTCGACACGTTTTCGGATACTTTAAAAAGAAGAACGATTTGCCTAAGATATGCAGAGAGGTTTCGTCCTGGAAGACGAAAGTTGGGAGAAAGTTAAAACTGCACAGAGCTGGAAGAAACAAACATGGGCAGGATAAAAACAAACACAAAAACAACCAACAAGAACATAATCACCACATTAAACATCACATTAAGAAGCTAAAACATGTCCATAACCCATTAAAGAAACTTAAAGGCAAGCACAATGGGAATGAGAAGAAGCATAAGAATAATAATAATCATCATGTTAATAATTTAAAAAAGATGATTAAAAAAAGAAAACCAAAAATTAAAAAGGAACAGGGCAAAAAGCATCATTTAAAAAATATTCTTCATAAAGATAAGAATCATAATTGAGCGTGATATTTTATCAGTTATGTATATATTTCTTCTATAAAAATATTTTTTTCCGTGTGATATGTCGATTAGAGATGATTAAATTTTTCTAGAAATTTAATTTTAATTTGGCAAAAATATCTTATAAAAAATCAAACCCAGGCGGCATTATAGTTACTTAAACAAGTGCTTCGAAGACCTACCAAAATTCGTACATATGAAGAAACAAAAATTAATGTGGCCATGAGTACGAAAAAATCGGAATTTTGACACTTTTTCCCCCTGTAAATTTCCGCGCAATTTGAATGCGCGGATTAGATTTTTTTGATTACGAACAAAAATAATGAAATCTTTAAGTAAGCCGCTGAGTTGAAATTTTGATTTTTTTTGAAATTCATATAATAATCAAACTGGTAAAATAAATTCTTAATTATGCTTTTTTTTTCTTTCTAAAAAATAATTTTTTCTCCATTAAAATTTATTTAATAAAATTTTATTTTATTTATTCAGATTTATAAAAAAATATTTTTTTGCCAACGAATTAATTTCTAATTCATTTAGCTTCTAAAATCCTTAATTTTAAATTAAATTAATTTTAAAAATTAAATAATCATGCATTTATCCTCAATTTTTATTTTATTTATTCTTTTTATTTGGATTATTCCCAATTCTGATAATGCTAGAATCAGAAGGAATAGAAGATTTAGTGAGTAATTTGATCAATTTGTATACCGTATATGCTCGAATATAATTACTTTCTCTCAAATAATTGCCCCTCCTAATTAAGTTTAGAATAATTATTTTAGAATAATTATTACGTATTTCCTCTAATAGAAGCCCAGTTCAGTCAATTTCTAACTTCTTGCCAAAAGGGCTCTAAAGTCGGCTCTAAAGGGCAAAAGTTTATAGTCGGCTAATTGAGCGGTCAAGATGAATGCTGTAACTTATTCACTGGGTATTCTGAGAATGCTGTAACTTATCAGAATAACCAATAAAGAATCCTATAATGTCCGTTGTGAAATTATAAGAGTGTTACTCTTACTTTCTATGTTCAATTGTATCAAAATTTTTTATAATATTGGACATATATTCTAGAAATATTAGGATTCATTCATCGGTCCTTTTATTTGAGGAAAATTTTAAATCAGAAATTTTTAAATTCTTTAAGATAATCAGAAACTAAATATGGTCGCCTACTGTGAATTAACAAAGCTTGACAAGATACGGAATAAAGACAAACGTGAATGTTGTGAAAAAATAGTTCATATAATCAGAGAGGTTCGATTTAAAAATATTTGTGGGAAATACGTTACCTAATTACTGGACTTACATTAAATTCAACAAAACCCAATTTTGAAAATTTAATAAAATATTCCTCAAAATTAAAAAAATTCTTTTAAAATTTTTAAAATTTAAAAGTTTTATTTTACCAATTAATATCATAGAAAAGGAAAACAAATGCGGAAAAGAAATTTTTTGAAAAGCGGATGACAAACCGACAACATATTCATCATGTTGCTACATACTTCAAAACAAAAAAATCTTTGCCTAAAATCTGCCGTAATCTACCGTAACTAAATCTGCCGTAACTAAAAGAAGCCCTAAAAAGAACTCTCAAAATAGAAAAAACCAACGGAAAAAGCAGAATAAAAAGTTAAGAAGATCGCAACGCTTGAAACAGGATAAGAAAAGCGGATAATTAAGCGATATAAAATTTAAATAGCCAGATTATTTGGCCATTGAATTTTAAAATTTTTTAGCAAACAAAATGATCCATGGCTATATAAAGTCGGATCTCAATTTTACACTCGAGGAAATCAAAAAAATCAAAAATATCTAAGATCGAGGGTGTATTTAAAGCTGGGTTTAAGTTAAATCGAGATCCGACTACACTTTTTTCTGTTTTTCATACTTTAGGTTTTCGTTTTCCTGTACCGGGTTTCCAGTCTATTCTGTTTTAATTTTCTTGTACCAACTCCTAATTTAAATTAGGCGCATGTATATCAGGCTATGAATTTTTTCAGGACATAACTAAGCAAAAATAAAAAATTTTCTACTCTTTGTCATGTGATAAAAATAATATATTCATCTCTTCTTTTATCCTTTCTTCTTTTTAATGATAAAAGTTTGCTTAAAAAGTCTGTTTGTCGAATCCTTCGGGTTCTGATTCAGAGTTCATTTTTTACATGGGGTTTACACAGGTGGTTGTTTTTTAGATATGGGGACGGGGGGTCATCCAAGAGCCGTTCCCGGTGATGGATCTGGAACACTAATTCAAAGAAAACAGATTAGAAAACTTAATTTGATTCAGTTCAGTAATTTTAGATATATTTACTATTTTTGTGTTTGCCTTTATATACGCTTCCATGCCTTCAATCTTCTCTTTTGGAAGATTAGTAAAATTTGTATTTTTGTAACGTTTAAAGGCAGGGGAAGAGCAATACAAATATGTTTTTAAAAAGGTTGTAAATTGAGGGAAAAATATTAAATTCCCTCCTTGTAAAGCAAAAAAGTGAAAACGGGGAATGTAGGAAAAATGATGAAAAAGCTGCGAAAATATTCATAAAGTCAAAAATTTTCGTAAGAAAGTTAAAATTCCTTTCTTAAAAATTGTACTAAAAATATCTTTAAATGAGTTCAATTTCAAAAAATATTTTAATATTTCTTTTAATTCAAAAAGCCCATTTATGTACCCCTACTTCCTTTATGAATTCGAGAAATTATAATTATTATCCAAGTTCACACCCTACAAATAAATTTGTAAATGGAATTACTTCGGCTAATCAACAATTATTTGAAGATAAGAGAAATGATCTAAAAAGCTTTCAGGTAGTGAAATAGGTATTTGTAAGTAAGCCCGATTAGGAAATAAATTTTGAATAGGGTTATTAGTGTCCTAGTGTGAGATGAGAGAGAAATATTAACTAAATATCGTTCCCTGGCACTTTAAAAAAAGGAATTGGAAAGTTGAGTTGATCTCGAAAATCTCAAAAATTTTCCGCACGAGAATCGAGTCTAGAAAAATTCACGCTCTCGATAACCGAGATTTTCGATCGAGATCTCGTCTCGGTCCGGTCTCTAGTGTTCATATCACTCAAGTCAAGAGAGTGAATAAGCCTCTTTTCATGTAGGCATAAGTCTCTCAAAAAAGTGCAAGTACTTCACCAATCACTCATACCGTATGATTTTAGATGTATACCCCTAAGCACTCCTTCAACAAAATTAATAAAAGTCAAGAAATCTATTTTAGACAATTGAAGATAATGATCAAGACAATATAATCTTAATAAATAATAATATTCATAAAAATGAGTCAATTAAATTAGAATTTAATGAAAATGAAAAAGATGAATTATTAATCCCTTTAATCAAAAATGCTCGTCCTACAATTAGGATTTTGCCAATAGGTAAATTTATTACTTAAAAAATAAATCTAAAAATGTTTTTTAAAGATTTTAACGATTTCCGTAAAAAAATAAAAATTACAGACAATGGAGGGTTTAACTCAACATTAAATCATTTAAAAACATATAAACAATTGCTGGATTGTATGAAGGCGAGAAAAAATTTTTTAAATTTTACTAGGATAATTAGCATGTCTTTAAGCTAGGAACTTAATCATGTCTGTTTCTAGTACGGTTGTTCACGACTGGTTAATATTTGCCTGTGGCGGCTCGAATGAATGAGAATAGGAGCTATTAAACAGGCCTTAAACAATCCTTAGGATTCTCAGCCCTTTCCCTTAGAGGCGCAGGTTTAACAATTAGCTTGAATTCCAATTATCCAGGAAGAGGATTATTCTTCATGTCCTTCACGAAGGGTAATCTGAACTAATCTTTTTAGATTTCTTTAAAACCATTTGATGGAATTGCCCTTTCCAACAATTTTATTACACGAGAAGAAATTAATCCCCAGCAAAATTGTAGTTTTGATAGTGAAGAATGCAGGTTTCTAAATTTAAAAATTGTTTTTAGAGGAATTTTTTAAAGTTTTTATTCTTCTGAGGAAGGCAATCTACAATTTAATTTGGGGCAATTTAACAAATTAAATAATGAAATGTGCTCAAGAAGGATAATTAACGATATTATTGGGAGAAATAAAGAATTAATAGACCTTCCAATTGGTAAGTCGATCACCCTTAAAGAGTCCCCTTACCTTTAAGTTACAATTTTTTGCCATTGTGTGAGAGAAACTGCCTAATAAATGATACTCACTAGTTATAATCTCGTTAAAACTAAAAATCTTTCTGCTGATCAAATGGATCATCCGACCATAAATTAGATTAAGGAGTCCCAGAGAGTTTAAGTGCCCGAATTCGATCTCTATGGGTATTTGAAGACTCGGACACAATGTTTTAAAGGGTCCTTGAGACTTATGTTTAGACAAGTAAATTTTTAATTTCAGATAAATTCCTGGTTGTAATTAATCCAGGAGGGGATAATGTAAATTACACTGCTATACTTAAACTGGAAATAATTTGCCAAAAAGAGGACGGACAAATTAATTTTAAGTAAAATATTTCTCTAATAGATGATTGTTTTAAAATTAAATTTTAAAGTTATTGGACAACTGATCCTGAAATATTTCTTAAAGTCTGTACAAGAATATTGAATAAACGTGAATGTACTTCTGTATGTTCTAGTATTTTTATTAAATTTCTAAAAATTTATTTTAAGGAAATTAAATATGAATCAAGTTCCTCAGTTGCTGTAAATGTAGTAAATCCAACAACTCTGGATAGTGAAGATAAACACTTTTCTATAGAAATAATTATTAGCAATTTTAAGAAGCCTTCTATTTTTATTTTGGATAATTTATATTATGAAGTATAGTTTAAAATATCTTTAGACTTTTTTAACTCTTGCCGTGAGTTATCAATGATATTCATTGACCTCCCTGTTCCAAAAATTCTTAAAGTTCCTCGGTTCTTGTTTGTGACTGGTTCCTACGTGTTTTTTGGACGAGCTATTGGAACTTCAATGGGCCTTGGACGGGGTCAGCAGGTCCCGACTCATTAACCTCACTCCTTAAGCCAGCAAAACAATGATACAAAATTTAATAGCTCGATTCCTGTCCCGTCGGCACTCTATAATTTGGCGGAACCGCACGTTCTTAGAACTGGCTCCTTAACTCTATTTTTTTTTTTTTTTTATTTATTTATTTATTCAAAAAAATGTCAATGAAGGGGGAAACCACTTACACATTGACAATAAAATAACAATGGAAAAAAATATGGCAAAAAATAATAAATTATGTATGATATATAATTTTTATTTATAATTCCTTCTTTTAATTCCCATTTCTATTTTAATTGAAAAAACATTTGAATTGGCTTTTTTTCTTTTTGTTGCCATTGTTTACCCAATTAAGGTCAAAAAAGAAGGCTTAAATTGTCAAAAAAGTTTGCCTTAAAAATTAAATTAATTTTAAATATAAATTGAAATATGAGACACTTATAGGCTTAAAAAACAAAAAAAAAGTCAAAATAACAACAAAAGTCACTTAAATAATTGTTTTAATTAAAATTTATTTAATTGCATTAAAAAGGAAAATAAGGAAAAAATGTATGTATATATTTTGTAATAAATCGATTTTCTTAAAAAATAGACAAAATGCCAATTTATTGTTTAATTTTTTTTTTGCTTCTTTTAAAAAATTTTTTTTTAATTTTTTTTTAATAATAAATTTTTTTTTAATTAATTTTTTTTTTGCTTCTTTTAAAAAAGAAGGACAATGTACTTACTACATATAACAAAATTTTTTAATAATTTAAGGCTACTTCCTGCCCTTTGAATAAATCTGTACGTAAAACTAGACTATTCGGCACTCCTTTCTATGCAACAATTTTGCCTGCAAAAATATTTACCTCAACAAAAGGAACAAAAATTGGAAGATTAATAAAAAGGAATAAATTAAAAACCTTCAACAGTACTTGGAAACAATTGGGGCCTCTAAATTCTGCAGATTTTAATAAACAAAAATTAAAAAGAATTCGAGGGCAAACAAAGAGGAGAATAAAAAATTAATTAAAAATTTATTAAGGAATTTAATTTAAAAATAAACTAAAATTTTTATTAAAAATTTATTTTTTATTTTTTAATTTTTCGTTCAGCCAACCCTTTCTCTTTTAGTTTTTCTTCCTTTTTAGAATTTGGAAGAAGTGAGCATTTCCCTGCGGTTCCTCTACAATACCAACGAGGCCCATAACGTTCGTAGAAGGATCGTTCCATTGCGGCAGCTCCCTGTTCGAGATTACAGGCACAGAAACAACATTTAAAACAGGCTTTGTGGACTGAATAAAATTAATATTAAAATGATTTTTAGTTAAGAAATAGGCTAGACAATGTTAATTTCATGTGTTCCTATGTCGTCAATAATAGGACCCAGGGGCGGTACATAGATCAGGTCCTACCCGCCCCTGATAGGACCTATGTATCCTAAAAGGGCTGTGTGCAAAATTTTTGCGTGGCGCGCCAAGCGCTAATTTTTAGAACAAGCGAATTCGGCCAAAAATAACGCCATAAAGTCACGTAAGAACATAAGGCGCACAGCACTAAAGCTTAAGACTTGAAAGAAAAAATATGTATAATTAACTCCTCAGATTTTACGTGATAATTAAATAATCTACTTGTCTCTCTATCAACAGTTAATCTGTCAGCCAGCTGTACCGGAACTCCACAAAGTGGGCAATCTTTTGGAACATATTCTGCTAATCCAAAATTCATCAAATAACAATAGAAATATTGCGTTATTTACAATTTATATTCAAAAGAATAAATTGCTAGATCTCAAAATCAATAAAATATTTAGCAGAAATAAGCAATTGTTTAACCCCACAATGTCTTTAGTTTTAAGGGGATATGAACATCTGTTGTCTTATTTAATCGAAGGGAAATTATTTTGTTTACATTAAGATAAAATAGAATGAGAGATTACAGTATCCACTTGCTTTATTTTACTAAAAATATTCATTTTTAAATACACAAATAATAAATTTGAACAGACAGCAGGATGACACGGGTTAAGGGAAAATATTGGATCAGCTTCTCAAAATTTTTGTATCTGATTTTGAGTATTAGGTTTGGGTAAGGGTTTAGGTCATTTTTTCATGATTTTAGTCATTTTAAGGGTTTAGGATATCGGATAACCCGAGACATCCCTGCTATACAATAATTTAATTTTAATGGAAAAAGAAAAAAAATTCTAATTTAAGGAGCTAACGAAATTGTTGACAGTACGTACATTTAAATGACGGTGATTAGAAATAGAGATAATATTACTCGAATTATTTAAAGAATTTCTAGAAAAATATTTAGGTTTCCAATCTTTTATAAATTTATTTCTAAAATCTTCACTGACAAATAAAAGAAGCCATGAAGACAATCCAGAAGTTCCGATGTCCGTAACAACGGGCAACAGGGAAAAAAGTGCGGGCGTTGAATGGCTTGTTGGGCAGACGAAGAGAAATATCTTTAAAAATAATTTTTGATGATAAAATCCACCAGATTTCAATTAAAAATTACCGTAACTATAGCAATAATTGCATGTCCAAACAAAGTACCCAAAGCGTAAATTAACAAATTTCGTTCTATTCGGGTTTGATTATCTGTGGTTCCATCTCCCCTTCGATTAATAGGCTTCTTGACAAATTTGTAAATAAACAAAATTGCAAAATTGAGGATGGCACAAGCTACCAGAAAGATAATTGAGTAGTAAAAGCTAATATACAAATATGGTCCTGGCTTCTGAAATTTTAATAATAATAAATTTAGGTATCTACCGATATCCTTCAATCGAAATTTGTCGATCAAGGGTGTGTAGATATTCATGCCAATAAGTTTCATATTGTACGTTTCGAGGTTCATGGTAGTGTCCAGGAGTGTCCCCAAGAACCCCTCTATTTATCAGAATAAAATAATTAAAATACAAGACTTACATCATGCATTTTTGGAGGAATTATAAATAATGTCATATTCTGTTCATTTGGCAACGGAATGATAACATAAGTATCCAGGAACAAAATATAAGAATTAAGTAAAGGAAGCCCAAATATGATAATTATTGATAATGGTAATAATTTTTTCCAAATCTGCTTGAGATAAAATTTATTTTATGCCTTAACTCATGTGTTTTTCCTCACTTTATCATGCTTCATCAAAAACATAATAGCAGTTAAACGAGTCAACATCATAAAAATTGTAGCTAAATTGTTAGCGCCACAACCATGTAGAACAAAAAAATAAAAGAGCGCAAAGACCCAATTTGGAAATGTTAAATAAAGTCGGTAAGGTAGGCCTCTAGTAATTACAATTAATCTAGTATTGGCATAAGAACCGAAAGATGAATAGAAATCCTGATTAAAAAAAATTTTTATTTGATTTTACATTGACAATTAAGATAACTCTAGATGGATCCAAATAGGGTCTGCTCGGTTCAAAACCTTAACCCTAGTTACAAACTTTTAAGATCGGTTATTTTGATTTGGGACCAATGGTTTGAGGAGTATGGTTAGAGGATTCTGGAAAATCCCCGTATATCCGGATTTTTGTCGTTTTTTTTAATCGAGATATCCGGATCCGCCAACCGTAGTGGAGAGCTCCTTAAGCGATAACCCCTTACTATAAGATGATATTTCATCTTATAATCGAGGGGCATCTAATACCCATATTAAGACTTACAGTAATTGCTCTTATAATAAAGAGCCAATAGAAAGGTGTATGGAACTTTTTATGCTTCAAAATTGTTACAATTTCCAAAATATAAGTAAATAATGAAGATATATTTATAACTATAGAAATATAAAAAAATGTGCTATTTAATGAGACGATTAACTGTAGAATTTGATCATATAACGTAATTTCTTGTGGTTGTGTTGTGTTTGTATTTGACATTTTTATGTAAAATCTGTTTAAACTGATGAATTAAGATTGGACAAATAACCCAAAGTGGCTTACTAAGTTGGGACTACGATGAACGTAGGTTCTGTTTAAGAAATAAATTTTTTGCTAGCAATGTGACTTTTATAAATACTGAATGACATAAGTGAAAAATTCGTGGTTGATCTAATTAAGATTTGTGTATACGCCTACGTGTACAAATTCACATTTAATAATATTAAATTTAAATAATTTAATAATAAACAACTCTTGAAATAATTAACTTAACACATGCAAATACTAAATTAAATAATGAACAACGCAATAATAATTTGCATAAGAAATAATATTAATAAATAATTTTAAAAGATCCACTGTTAAAATGTATAAATAATTACATAGAATGAAACAATATTTACATTTAAACA
Source organism: Meloidogyne luci (assembly GCA_902706615.1). Lineage (NCBI taxonomy): Eukaryota > Metazoa > Nematoda > Chromadorea > Rhabditida > Meloidogynidae > Meloidogyne > Meloidogyne luci. Next base: position 3,368,900 of record CACSLI010000182.1, on the reverse strand, counting down.
GCATTTTATCTAACCTCTAAATTTTTTTAAACCTTAAAAGTGCGTGTTCTTTGACAGAAAAAAGATACATAACAAAATATCTACATATCTCATGATAAAAAACGTATCAAAGCCGTGTTTCCATTCACAAAATTTAAATTCTTTAAAGTCAACACGAAATTGGACTTAACTTTTCTTAATTTTTAAAGTACATTTCAATCTGTTTATAAAGTACAACTTACATCGTTGTACTTAGAAAATTTAAAAAATATGAAATTGCTTGCGTGCTAAAATAAAAATTATGTATTTGGCATGTTTAGTATTTATTTACAGGGTGCGTAAAAAGTCCTTGCCCACACTATTTTTTGAATAAAAATTTAATCAAATGGAATTTTTCCAAATAAATTTACAAATACAATCACAAGAATGTGTGTTATTAGAAAAATAAAAAAGATTTTCAAAATTTGATCCATTCGCGGAAATACAAGCATCCAAACGCTCCTGGAAATAGCCTACGATGGTCGCACAGTCATTTCACTTTTTTGGTCCCGGGCACGCTTTATTTTCACACAGCTGAATTGTTGTTTTTGCCCCATGCGCAGGTGCCCAGTCTTGTCTGAGGCCGATATTAATTTTTTTATGATTAATTCGATCATTTTTAATTTTACATATCAATTTAACTCTAAAAAAATTAAATAAGAGGTCAGCAGACCTTAATCCTTCACCATATCTCGCCAGATCTTAACCGGATCTTAACTCACCAGATCTTAATCCATTGGACTATTCTTTTTGGTCAATTTTGAAGCAAATTATTAGGCGGAAAATATAAAAAATAAACGAGAATTTTAGAACTTCATTAAAGCGTGCCAGGGACTAAACTATTAGTGATGATGAAGTTGCGACCATCGAAGTCAATTTCCACAAGTTTTAGAAGCTTGTATATCCTCAAATGTGTAAAATTCTGCAAATCTTTTTTAATTTTTTAATAACACACATTCTTGTGATTGTATGTGTGAATTTATCTGGCAAAATTCCTGTTGATTAAATTTTTATGCCAAAAAGAGTGTGGGCAAGGACTTTCTACGCACCCTGTATTTATGAGCAACCACACGGTATAAAAAATACACTAATAGTGGTAGTAGACAATATATTATTAAACTGATCGTTACAAAAGTTTTCTGATACATTACTACCACATTGGATCCGTGTTGAATTGAGCGTCAAAAATTTTTTCAATGTTTTTGTTTATTTCATTGTGGGAAGGACGCGTACTTTCGACAATCAACGATTGACAGTTGTCCGTGTCGAGTGATGAGTGTTACGCTTCGTTCCTACAATTTATTGCATTTATTTATTTATATATATTTATTTATTTTTTTTTGCCTGAGCAAAAATAGGAGATGAAAAATTCAAATTTGTGCCATTCGCAAGTTGTTTGCTCTCACACTTATATTTGTTAATCTTTTTAGATATTAAATTTCATTATTTTTATTACATAATTTTGTATATTTAAGAATTTTTATTTGTCTTCCTAAGTGTCAAGTCATTCAGCAATGTTCAATCTTCTAGTGTAATAAACATTGATGATTAGAGAGTTATGTCGCAAATACCCTCAAGCTTATATCGTTAAGTCATAGTATTATTTTCTCAAAAGGATTATTTTCCCAATATTATTAGGAATAGGCATTTTTACAGCGCTTGCTTATTAATAGAAATTTGTAATCTGTAAAGAAAAATGGAAGAAGTTGACTCATTTGATGATTTGATTTTATTCCTCTAAAACAAAAATTGTTTGTGCATTTTTTAAAATTTTTTTTATAATTATTATTTTTAATTCAGTAATCTTAATAATTTTTCATGAGTCCAACCCAGAGTATCAACGCCCAATGTATCGCTGACCTAAAGTATCGAATCGGTTTTATCAAATTACCCTAAGTATCAAAAAACATGAGTTGGTACAAGGGCCTGCTTTGTTTACCGGCAACCAAAAATTTATGCTCGGCTTATCTTCCCCCGAGGCACTTCATTCATAATTTCATTTTAAATATTTTTACTTGTGCTTCTGTGTTTCTTTTTTAGACAACTTGTTTTCTGAAGATTGGATATCTCCGTCGCCCGTTCTCTCCTGTCCCTCTTCAATTGAGTTATCGAGGTATTGTGCCACTACACTTTCAGTACTTTTTTAAAAAATGGCTAAACTTGAAATGTGATTTTTCTAATTTTTAAAATTTTATTATGAAGGAAGGTTGTTTATCAAAACGGGTGTTTGTATATTCATTTGTTCAATGTATTCATCTGTTCAATAACTCACTAGATTGCCCACGTTCTCGGTTGATCAATTTATCGATTGATCAATTGAATGAATTGAAGTTTATTTCGTTGTTGGAACAACCTCTCCTGTATAATAAAATTAAAAATAAATTGAATGTAGATCATATGTTTCGATACTTTGGGGCATAAATACTTGCGGTGATATTCAGGGTTGATCCCATTTTTAATAATACAAAAAAATAAAATTTTTACATTTTCCAGCCTGTCGTCAGATAGTACAAATAAATTAATGCAAAAAGATCTTTATCTACTAAATATTTTTTATGTTCTCCCAAACATTCAATTTGTAGTAAAGTGTTTCCTTTTTTAAATTTATTGTAAAAATAAGTTTTTTTTATTTTTATGTAATTATCTAGTCTTAGTAGAGTTGTTTTATATTTTTCCATTTTATTTAAAAATGTACAATAAAATTGAGTAATTAAATATGACAGACTGCCCAAAAATAATTTCCAGTTTTTATTAAAAACCTCAATTATTACTACATTGTTCCGAACAATAGACAAAATATTAGTTTTATTGTATTATTTCATAATAGTAAGTTGTAATAGAAAGAATAATAAAAAGGTTGTTTGGATACGAGAGTAGAAAAATAAAAAATTCTCCATACCTACCGTATTTATTCTAATATAACGACATCTCTTATTTTCAACCCTCTTCTAGGGTGTCGTTAAATTAGAGACTGTCGTTATATTAGAATAAATACGGTAGTTTTATTATTTTTTTAGATTTTTATAATTTATTTTAGGGACTACTGTAAGTATAATAAAAAATACTAACAAAAGTATAATAAAATCTCGGTTAAAAATAAATTCATAAAATATAACTGTAAAAAGTCGTGTCAATCTCTGTCAACCTCTATCAATCTCTTTAATAGAATTGTTTATTAGGCACCTCCTTCCACCATAACGGCATTTTTATGTAAATTTTTTCCCTTTCTTTATTAATGCAGATGTCTTCCTTTGATTATAAATATCGTTTTCTTTATTATTCACAAAAATAAAAAAATTTTTTTTTCTGGTCTTTACTCTTAAAAGAATAGAAAGACTGTCATCTTTGCTCTCAGTCTAGGAATTGCCTGCTGACTCCGATTAGAATTCCTTTTAATAAAAAAAATTTTTTTAAACATTTTCTTTTATTTAAAAATTCAATAAAATATTAAAATAAATGTATATAAGTATATTAAGTAAAAATTTGAGCTGTTGGCGACCGGTTATAAAACAGAAAATTTTGATATTTCTTGCGGGGTCGCTTTAGTATAGGCCCACCGAGATCAGAACTTGTGGTATATACCATTCGATTCGTCTCGCCGAGCTGAGTTCAAATATGCAAGAATTTTCTGCGGGAGACGAAAACTCGCAGAGATACAGGCCCCCGAAAATTGAAAAACCATAGGTGGGACCAAGCACTTTTTTGGGGTGAAAAATTCGAATATGCAAATTATACCTCATTCGAAAGAGCTCCTCGAGCTGAGTCGAATGACACCAAAATCAACGAAATTCGACTTGATTGGACCGAGATATAGGCACCTAAAAACCGAAGATCCAAAGGGGCGATTTTTGGAATAAAATTTTTTTGTACAAATAATACCTCATTCGAAAGAGCTCGACGAGCTGAGTCGAATGACACCAAAATCACCGTGATTGGACAAGATTAGACAAAGTTATGATACAAAAAACTCTAAACCTATGGGGCGTCGGCGAGGCGCTTGTGCAAAACCCCGCGCTTCGCGCGGGGTTTTGCGGCACGCGCCTCGCGGGGAGTCTACGGGCGCTGGGTCTGGGCTCGTAACATAAACCTATTCCTATCTCCCTTGCTCTGGACGTATTTGGGGCCTCCGTAGCAGCAAAAATCTCCACAGATGCCATAGGTAAGGAGCTAAAAGAAAAGATCATAACTTTGTCCAATCAAGTCGGATTTCGTTGATTTTGGTGTCATTCGACTCAGCTCGATGAGCTCTTTCGAATGAGGTATAATTTGCATTTTCGAATTTTTCACCCCAAAAAAGTGCTTGGTCCCCCCCTATGGTTTTTCAATTTTCGGGGGCCTGTATCTCTGCGAGTTTTCGTCTCCCGCAGAAAATTCTTGCATATTTGAACTCAGCTCGGCGAGACGAATCGAATGGTATATACCACAAGTTCCGATCTCGGTGGGCCTATACTAAAGTACAGCCTTTCTGGCCAAAAATTAACCGTTTTTATGAAATTTTAAAAACCTAGAATAACCTTGATTTCTCAATATCGAAATCGAGGGTATCGGTTAATAACCTGGGGTGATTCCGAGTTTTGTCCTCCCCCTTTTCCTTTTTTGTTTTTCTTCCTTAAGAATATGCATAATAGTAATTTTTCTCCTAATGTTATGGTATACCAAAACAATGTTTTTACTTCTTTTTTTAATTACCTAAAATGTTTTCCGAAGGCAAAAAAGACTCGTATGACTAAAATTAAGCATCTCTTTATCAATGCCTTTTGTTTGAATACCTCAGGGAAATATACTGAAAATAGAGGAAGGAGAAAACTGACACCATTGTGCATATTCTTAATGAAGAAAAGGAAAAAAGGGAGGGGGGGAAGCTCTGAATTACCGTAAGGAGGTACGAAATTCTATTTTTTACCATGATATTTTTTAAAGTTAAATAATTTTATCACTTACATAATTTATATCAGTCATTAACATTCTGTTAAATTTTAGCCTTGTATCTTTTTGTTGTGTGCCATTTTGTTAAGTACCATTTTGTCGCATTTCATTTTGTCTTTCCTTTTCCTTATTTGTATACCTTTGAAGTGTAAACTTGTTTTTCTCTTTAATGTTTACATACCTAATCTAATTTTTCAATCACCCTTGCCTTGGCCATTAATTTCCGTAAAATCCTGAATCACCACACGCCAAACACTTAAAGTAAAAATTGTCCAATAGGGAAGCGAGGAATTTTGGATGCGGCTGTGGGCGTCCCCCATCTAAACATCATATATAAATCGAGATAGATGGGAACCCAATTCAGTTATCGCTCGCTTCTCTAGAACAATTGTTCATCCAGTGTCTTGGGAATTGGTGTTATCAATCATTTTGGAGGGGTGAAGGGGATGAGAGGTGAGGAGGATTGCATCATATTTTTTCTTCTCCTATTTTTTTAAATTTTTTTTTCAATTCCTTGCACGAATTTTTTGTTTTTTCTTATTTTTTATTTTTGTGTAATAAACATTTGATATTGTGTAGTAATGTTATGGCAGCCTCCCTTCAAATAGAAAGCAGTCTTTTTTAGTTTTTAGTCCCTTCTATTTTTAGTAAATGCCAGTTCTCTTAGAGCTACATATTTTCTTGCACAACGTGAGCATAAATAAATTTTATTTTTTTTTATTTTTCCGAATGCCTTTTTTAGTTTTTCATTTTATCATCCCTTTTGATTGATGACTTGCTAAAAAGGCAAATGAAATTAATCCTGGGAGAAGAGAAGAAAAATAAATTAAACACAGAAATTGACAAAAATAAAAATAATTGATTAGAGTAAAAGGTTAGAGTCATAATTTTGCTGGGAATTATCGAATCAATCTGATTTTGGTATCATCCATCTAGCCTAAAAAGCTTTGCTTATTATTACTCATTCTAAGTCATTGTACTAAAATGAGTTTAAAAACAAAGTAAAAAGGAGTTCAAAAGGAGTGAGGCATATTTCCACACCCTTTTACTGTGCGGCATTAAGAGAATGTGTATTAATTCTTTTGATATTATCAAAATACATTTTCATTACATTAATAATAAAATAGCAATTAGCGCGTTGTTTTTTTTACTTTTTTTTCTATTATTATTTTTTAGAATTTCAGCAATATTCCTGCATTTAGTTGTTAATTTTATTTTTATTTTCTGGAATTCAGCACGGCTTGGAGGAGATTTGATCATTTCTATTTTTCAAGGAAAGCAGTAATAGAGGTTTATATTTTTTTATTTTTGGGAATATTTTGGGGTAATAGTTTGGAATTCGCCCTCCCTTTTTTCCTTTCTATTTTCTAGTTTTTTCTCATTTTATGGCAAATTATATATCATTCGAAAGAGCTCTTCGAGCTGAGTCAAATGAAATTAAAACTAAAGAGGCGTGAGGCATATAAGAAAATTAATTAATTACCTATTTTGGTATCTCAAAGAGCTCTTTCGAATAAGATATGATAAATTATCAAACAAAAAAAGCTAAAAATGGTCAGGAATACAGTGAAAAAAAGGGGGCGAATTCCAAACTATTACCTATTTTGGTACACTTAATTATCTGGGTTATATAAACAATGGTTAATTTTGGTGCGGGGGCTGAATAGGGGATGGATGTATAGTGTTTCAGAAATAAATTGTATGGGTAATAGTTCGGTTCGTACCCCCCCCCCCTCCTTTTTCTTTCCTTAAAGTATTATAAAATGGTCAGTCAGTCTTAGCTTATAGAACTCGTCGAGCTGTGTCGAATGACACCAAAATCAACCCCAGTTCTTAACTTCGGGCCGAGATACAGACAAAAACCCTGCGCAAAGCGATGGTTTTGCAACAGCGTCTCAGCGACAACAATAGGATCACTTTGTTATAATTTTGTCAAATCTCGTTCAAATACGTCGATTTTGATGTCATTCGAATCAGCTCGACAAGCTCTTTCGAATGAGCTATTAATGGTTTAATCGAATTTTAGCCCAAAAAATGAGCTTAGTCCAACCTTTTATTTTTTAATTTTCGGGTGTCTGTATCTCGGCCCAAAGTTAAGACCTAGGCTTAATTTTGGTGTCATTCGACACAGCTCGACGAGTTCTATAATCTAAGACTGACTGACCATTTTTTAATAATTTATAAAGGAAAAAAAAGGGGGGGTACGAACCGAACTATTACCATTGTATGTACATAGCTCATTTAAAAAAGCTATTGATTTAAATTTTGTTGGCCGAAATGGTTTACATTTTAATATTTGGGGTGTGGGCTTAGTTGACTTATAGTTGAGAATCTGGGCAAGTAATAAGAGAATCCCTTTATAGAATAAGCCGCTTATTCGCCACGAACTACATTAATAACTTTAAAATACAAAAAAGCATTTGCTATTGAAGCATTGCTATTATTTAAATTAATTTATTTAAAAAACAACATCCTTAAGCAAACAATAATGAGCCCAAGAGAAAATATCAATTCCAAGAACAAACAAAATGAGGAAGCCAAAAGAGCTGCTACTGATAAGAAGATAGCTGATCGCCTCAATGGATTCGATGCAAAGGTAGGCGAAAAATTTTCTTATAAAAATCTCTTTGAAAACTCTAAAATTTAGACAAAGGACGACGCACAGAAAAATTTGAAATGCTCCAATGGCGCATGTATTCTGAGCTATATAGATGCATGCAATCATTGCAAGGGTAATAAAATATTGTCTGGAAAATATGCTGAGAAGAAAAAATTATTGGATAAAGCAAATAAAGAAAATGAAGATCTTAAACAGAAAAATGAAGAATATTCGGCTGTAATTCTAGCTAATGATGAAGTGATCGAAAAACACAAGCACGATAAGGAAGTACTAACAAAAGAAAAAGAAGAGATTCAGAAGGAATTAACCAAAGTCTCAGAAGAGAACAACAAAAAAGAAGAGACATTGTGTGAATACTTAAATTTGAATTCAAGCCTCACCAGTGAAGTTGCCAGGCTTGGGTTGATTGAACACGAGAAGAAGGAATTGGAGGTGATGCTTGAAGCTAAAGATTCTGAGAAGAAGGAGGTTGAAAATAGAGCGAGTGATCTCTTTATCAAGGTGGAGGAAAATCAGCGTGCCATAGACGACTTTGAGCAAGAAAAGGCTAAACTAGAAAAGGAAGTGAGCTCAAAGAATGACACGATAAAATACTTAGAAGGGACAGTTGCATGGCATAAGGATCTGAACGTTAAATTAATCCGTGAAAAGGATGAATTGTTGGGGACTATAATGAGACTTCAGGTTATTTCTGTCTCAAATTAATTTTATATTTATCCATCTAGAACAAACAACCCGATGAATCTCTGAGTGATCCCGGTGTTGGTAATTGGGTTGAATCGAACAGAAATTCAAAATCATCGCCTAGGTATCTGTTTAAATTCTCATACAATCGAATGAGCTATCATTTGTATATTCAAATTTTTTAAATAAATGTTACGAGTTTAATATCATTGACTGTATTAATTTTCAATTAGTACAATAGCGCGAAGCACGAGGTTTTGCACAAGCGTCTCACCGACTCCAATGGAGTTACTTTATTTCATAAATTTGTGAAAATTTATTCAATAACGTTGCCAAACGGTCATCCTTTATTTCTTCCTCAATTCCGTTCTATTTCTCTGTGGCATATTCAAATGAGAGACATTAATAAGGAAAGGATTGATTTTAAATATTTATAAATGACCGGCTTTTAACTGAAATAAATAAAAAAAAATATTGAGTTAAATACTGATTCTATTCTTTGACATGAAGAAAATTAATCATACGAAAGAGCTCTTCGTGCTGGGTCGAACGATACCACGATCGGCTAGATTTGAATATGAAGACGAATCCTTACTAGAAATATTTTTGTCCCGTTTCATAGGATCAAAACAACTGATCAAAGCTTTGTTCACTTAAGTCAGATTTCGTGATTTTAGTGTCATTCGACCCAGCTCTAGCAGCACTTTCGAATATAAATAATTTGCCATAAAATGGGAATTATAGAAATAAAGGGAGCGATTCCAAAGTATTATAGGGATACGTGTAATATCCGTGGTAAGGTATGAATCGGTAGCTATATTTTTGGATGTTTAAAAAATAAAATCGATGGAATATAACAAAATATTTTATTAATCAAATTTAGATGTTCAAGTGATCGTCAGACGCCACCGAAGCGGTTGTATGATGGTACAATCAAAACAAAGAGCGCTAGTTGGTTGGTAACATTATTTATTTTGTTACCCTCAGAATGTTTCAATTATCCTGGTCTCGCTTAATTTTTTAGATATTTTAGAAATCAGATTGACCAAATTATGTTAGGCACCAGAAAGTATTTTCCAATAAATACCCCTAAAAATAGTATTTAGGTTCCTAAAATAATGTGAATTTGAATAAAACCTTTCCTAAATATTTCCATCTTAGTATCCACGTATCTGTTAGATTTTTGAGTAAAATTCTTTTAAGAATTAGAAACCTTTAAATTTAATATTTAGTGATCGTGATGAGATTGCTGTGAAACCAACAGAGCAAGCTGGGACGAGCACTTTTATTCGTAACGTAAAGCAGGAAATTCTTTACGATGTTGAGCCTGATTCTTTCAAACCTCCAAGCCTTCCTAACACGTTAATGATTAAAATCTAATAACTTTTTTAAAACAATTTTTATTTTAGTGCCAACCTTGGTGCCAAGAAAAATGCCGGAGATGTGGATGAATATAGCGAGTTTAGTGAGCCACCCAGAGCTGTTCGAAAAACAAGTGACACTCCAGTGTACGTTTTATATACTAAAAATATTATTGGATATCACAAAACAAAAATACTAAAATTATTTCCCAATTTAGAGATATGCAATCGGTTGGAGTTTTTGCAGATGCTTTGTTGCAAATGTTTCAGGCGCGGAGTAAAGGTACAAAGATGAGCTCTTCAAAGAGTGATGGCAATACGGAGTAATATTTTTACGTTGTTATATTGTTAAACGAGTAACTTTAGAGATTATGGTACTTATCCGTTATCTTTATCTTCCATTATTTTCTAAAATTTAAAATAAGCAACCAAAAGTAACTTATATTCACATAAGAAATTTTCCGATTTTTCTTCGTCTACAAAATAATTACTATAATGGATATGTACCAAAATTGATTTTTAAGAGTTTTTTTCACAAAATTTTATTCAATCATCATTCCCAAAACTTATATTTTTTTCAAGAATCTTTAGACTATGAATAAAATTAAAAATACATATAATTCTATACTTGTTAGTAGTCTGATTTAGTTTGACAAACCTGATTTTGAATCTAGACAAGCTTTTTGATTATCAGCTCTCCGTGTTAATGAGTTATTTGAATTGTATATGTATTTAACCAGTCGTCGTTTCCATTATGACTAAAATAATATATTTTGTAAAGTATTACTGGATATCGATAACTCACACCGTTATCTCACCTTAAAACGCCGGATCTATTCATTCCAAGTCGACGTCTTATCAAGAGATGACGTCTTGTCATTTTATTCACATTATCAATTACGCTATTCTTAACCATTTATTTTTTCAGTGAATCAGAATTAAATGCTGCCCGTGCTTTAGTTGATTCCTTGATTCCCGCATTCGAGCAATTCCTGACTGACAACATTAACAAATTTATAAAGAAGGGAACAAATATTGACACAATAATTGACAATTTTTTGCAGCCAAATTGCAATCAGTGGCCCGATGGTCTTAAACGCTTTGCACACGAGAAATTGAAGGAAGCGGCAAAGAAGCACCTGGAAAAGTAAACGATTAAGAGATTAATTTTATTAAACGGAGAGATATTTGGGCATTTTGAATTTTGTTTTTTACCTTCTGACATTTGAAGAAATTTTGGAGCATGTGAAAAGGGTAAACACAAAATTCAAAATACTCTAGACCTTTTTTATGAGAGTATTATTAATTTATTCCGAAATTAGTTAGCTTTATAATTTAAATATTGTTCCAATAATTTTGTCTGATTTTTCTAAACTCGAAAATTTAAAGTAGATTAGAAAACATTTTTTAATTTTAATTCGTAAAAATCAGACAAAACTTGCTTTAAAACTATGCAAGGCCTGATCCTCTTAAACATATATTTTTGCCATTAGCCTAGTTTACAGTAATCTCCAATATTGACATTTTGATTTTTCTAAATTATTTTTGAATTTTTGATAAAGAGTTTTTTAAATCTGACCTTTTCATCTTTCTCATATTGTGTAGATTCATTCTGACACCGGCAAAAAATGTTAAATAATCCAAAAAGAAAATTTTTGAATTGAAATTTTTAAACAAAACCTTTGAAAAATATGGAAAAATTTCGGAAAACGAACAGAGCCGAAATTGGCCGAAATATATGTCATTCGAAAGAGCTCGTCGAGTTAAGTCGAATGGTGAAAAAATTTTCGTGCAGACTCATACAGGGGCTGAGATATAGGCCCCCGAAAATCGAAAAACCATAGGGGGGACCAAGCACTTATTTGGGGTGAAAAATTCGAATATGCAAATAATAGCTCATTCAAAAGGGCTCGACGAGCTGAGTTGAATGACACCAAAATCAGCTCGATTGCACAAGTTTTGACAAAGTTACGATAGAAAAACTACCAACATAAACCTATGGGTCGGCGGCGAGGCGCTTGTGCAAAACCCCGCGCTTCGCGCGGGGTTTTGCGGCACGCGCCTCGCGGGGAGTCTACGGGCGATGGGTCTGGGCTCGTAACATAAACCTATTCCTATCTCCCTTGCTCTGGACGTATTTGGGGCCTCCGTAGCAGCAAAAATCTCCACAGATGCCATAGGTAAGGAGCTAAAACAAACGGTCATAACTTTGTCAAATCAAGTCCGATTTGGTTGATTTTGGTGTCATTCGACTCAGCTCGACGAGCTCTTTCGAATGAGGTATAATTTGCATTTTCGAATTTTTCACCCCAAAAAAGTGCTTGGTCCCCCCTATGGTTTTTCGATTTTCGGGGGCCTATATCTCAGCCCCTGTATGAGTCCGCACGAAAATTTTTTCACCATTCGACTCAACTCGACGAGCTCTTTCGAATGACATATAATTCGAACTATTTCGGCTTTGTTCGTTTTCCGAAATTATACCAAAAATATTTATAAAATCCAAAGAAACAGAACAAAATAATCATTTAATTTAAAAATATATATAAAGCTTAAAAAATATAGTAATTATAAATATTGCTGACAAATATGTGCATATTGGAATGGAGTAAAAGTGATAAAAAATGAAAGGTCTCTTGAATGTTTGTCGGGCTGTGATTTTTAGTTTTTAAAAATAATTTTGGGCATTTCATAACTAAAAATATTAATTTTAATGACTCAGCCCTTTCCTATTAGAAAACTAATTTGAAAGGACTGACAAAAATACTATAACTTGACAAACATTTAAGAGACCAGTCCTCGCCCGAAAAAAAAATTTTTTGGAAAAAACCAGCAATTGCGAAAATATAACAATGAGGCAAGTTGTTTTGTGTAAATCGATGTGCATATGAAAGAGAAAAGAATGAAAGATGTGAGAGAAATAATAAGAAAAAAAATTTTTTTTGTGGTTTACAATTCGTGTAACTAAAAGATTATAACCAGTTGTAAAAAAATATTTTTTTGTGTTTGAAAGAAAAGGGTGAAACAGCAATAAATTTTAGATTGGTTTTATTACTAAATATAATACTTTCAATGAAAAATAGAAAAAATTGGGAGAAGAAAAATAGAAAAAAATAAAATAAATTATTTCTCTCGTCTAGAATATCTCTACTATATCCCCCATTGTTTTGTTTAACCGGGAGAGATATTTAAAGGAATGTATAGGAAAGAATAGAAAAGATAAAGAAAAATAAATAGAAGCTTGAAAAGGATGTGAAAATAATCTGAAAACTCCCATTTAAAATATATCATTGAAAGTCTGTTGTAAAAATACTGAAATTTGATTTAAAAAGGGGGTTATACTTCGGATGACGCCCCCCCCCCCATTTTTCCGTTCAATTTTTTCATTTTATGTATCAATCGAAAGAACTCTTCGAACTGAGTCGATTGGCACAAAAACGATCGAAATTTGACCTGAATCTACTGATCTAACCGATCGAACAGCTCTTTCAAAAGATATATAAATTATATATCAAGCAAAAAGGCTCATAATGGTCAGGGAAACCAGAACAGGGGGGGGGCGTTAGACGAAGTATTACCAAAAAAGGCATTAAAATGGGAGTTCTCTTTAAAAATTTTTCTGTTAGTTTTTGGGCTTTTTCAGGGTTTAAGGCGTCCAAGCAGTTTTGACAAATCGGATTCACTCTTTTTGAACGAATCATCCGCTCCCATATTTTTAATAGCCAATTGATATGCAACCCTCAAAAGTGGTCGATTTGCTTCTGATTTTGCTTTAGGATCATTCCTCAATTTTTCGTCGTCTTTTACAGATTTCAGTAAATGGGTTTCACGCCCAAATGGTCTCAAATGATAAATCATATATTCTAGCACATACCTGGAAAATTAAAAGGGAATTTTAAATGGGGATTTTAAAAACATCTAATTTTTGTTGAGAATGAATAGGCAGGGTTTGATATTACTTAGGCGGGAAATTATCATTATATTTTAGTAAATACACCCCTAGCATTATTTAGTAAGGGATTATTTTTAATGGAATTTTTTTTTCAAGTTTTGGAAAATTCATTAAAAATAATCCATCGAAAATTTAAAAAAACTGCTTATGGCACAAACAAATGCCTTTGCCATATTTTTTTAATTTCTCATCTTTCTTATTCCAAAAGAATTATTGGGTACTTAACGGCGATGTGAAAAATGCCTATTTATAGTAATATTTGCAAAAAATAATCCTTTCGTGAAAATATCTGCCGACTAAAAATTGAATATTTGTGCCCATAAATGGCAGCAGTTACTAAGGAAAATTTTCCTTTTATGTTTTTAAGTTATATTTAAAAAAATAATCTTTGGCCATCTTTATTAGTGTGCACTAAATGGATATGTATGTAAAAAGCAATCTTTGGGAACCCTTCTAGTTGACCAGGAAAATTTATTATAGTGTTAACACCATCCGAAAGGAACCAGACTTGGTAATGGATACGGATATAGATAAAGATACTTTCAAAATATCCGCCTGTATCATGCAGTAAATACCCGGATACGGATACCGAAATCCATATCCATTACCAAGTCCTAAAGGAACAAATAAGCTCATAATAATAAAGCTAATTTTATAAACATACATAAGACCGGGATGAACATAGTGAAATGAAATGGCATAATCACTGCAACAATTTGGCCCCTTTAGAAATTAAAAATTATTTTTTCAACAATCAATTATCTTTACTTGCTCTATAGGATAGTAAGTATAAGACCAAAACCAAAATCCTGGATCTATATGTCCAGGTGCCAAATGATGTTCGGGCACAAAAGGTAGAAAACGGTGATGGCCTTCTGTATCTCGGGAATCCCCAGCTTTTACGCCAACTTCTGACAAACATTTGCCCATTTCTGCATCTTCAGCCCCATTTTCGTCAGACTAGAAAAAATGATTTTTTATCTGCCTTTTTTTTATAGAATAACCCTTATAATTTAGCTGAGTTTGTGTGCCGCATTTTCCCCGTGCCCCCAAATACCCTAGAATTTGCCCATGACATTTATTAATTATAGAACGGATTAATAAGGTTTAAGAATTTCATTGCTCGAAGGCCTAAGGATTATTTATGGGCAAAGAAGTCGCCTAAGTACAAGGAAAGATGAGCTTCAATGAGGCTTAACTAATATTTATGATTATTGCCACCCCAAAACAACCTCCGCAAGCACAACAATAATTATCGAAATCTAACTAATTTTCCGGAAATTGCGCCATGCTGAATAAACTGAAGGATGGGGAGAAAATGGGAACACAAAATTCAAAATTAGCTCTATGTATTTTTGTGTAAACCTAAATCGTTATCCAATCTTTTATAAAATTAAATTAACAAACTCTGCAAGCAGTTTTATTTGGAAGTCCTTTCTCAACAAAAAGTTTCAAAGCTTGTCTACTCAAAACATAACCGGCACCTCCACTCATATAACCCTTTAATTAAATTATAATTTACATAATATATAATTTTTCAAAACCTGTTTAATAAAAGGTTTAAATTTATAGCCATAATAGACTGGCTCTTCCGGTGGATGTGGCATTAATAAATAACGCAAATTTTCTAAAATAACAAAAGTATCGTCATCAGCTTTTAAGAACCAGTCGTAATCATTCTAAAGAAATAGATTTGATAAAAATGAAATTTTAAGGAAAAATGCTAACTAAATAGTGGTCATATGCGTATTTGAAGGCTGCTTTAGTTTTTCCCCAGAGATGTGATCTGAAAATAATTTTGTTGAAAATTCTAATAAAATGGGAATTATGGGGTATTCTAGGACCTTTTTGGTGGACTAACATACGAAGATAAAATGTGGGTTTTTGAAGGATTATTATAGGGAATATTTTTAATTCTACTAGGATCAGGCAAATTTTCCCCAAATTTTCGAATTTTTTGAATAAAATCCAACCCAAACAATCAAAATTTGATCCCGAAATTTTCCGCTTAACAATCTAGGATCACCCATAAACTCAAAATTTTTTTTTAAAAAGTTAACCTTCCTTCAGAAATATTTAAATTCACAGCAGGCAAATCCTTATCATCAACAGACGACATAAAGATAAATTTATTACATCTTTTAGCCCACGTTGCTTTAACATGAATTGCACGTTTTTCATGGAATTGTTGGCCAGTTAATATCCAACAATAAATTCTGACATGTTTGAATATCTCGTCTGCAAGGGTATCCTCACCTAGAATTTTTTTGAATTTCAGTTTAATGAAAAATGCTTCCCATGTACACGGCCATGTTCATGTTCCCAAGAACCGCCAAAATTTTAAACCATTAGGAGGTGGAACCAAGGGACCCTCGACTTTTTGGAACCAGGAAAGTCACAGGTAATATAGAAACCGTCATGAACATGTGTTCCATTCCCATGGAAAAACATTGCAGCAGCTGGGGCATCACTATCGTCCAGTTCGTCCTCGCTATGAGCATCGTGTCGATGTGCATGTTCTTTTACTTCTATTTTATTGTCTTGTTTCTGGCTTCCAGAAAGTTGTGAATTAGCACCTTCCTTTAAATGTAAAGGAAAATTTAGATAAATTTCCATAGGCGATTTAATTAATTAAAATCCATGTAGAAAAAAGCAATAATTACTCAAATTACAGTAACCCTTTCGAATGAGGGAGGAAGACGAGAGATCAGAAAAGAGCGTAATAGACTACCTCAATTCGATTCATCAATATGGATGGCTTATATCAGGGGAGTGCCAGAACTTTTTAAAAAGCGAAAGACGAAACACCGAAAAAGGCGAAACTTTGGTGAAAGGTGAAAGACGAAATGGCACACCCCCGGTAATGTCACAGCACCAAATTTGGTTATGCCGCCTTTTTATCACCCATTCCTCCTTGGGGGAAGGAGCGCGAGAGAGGGGGGAAAGAGCGCTTAATTTTTCCAAAATTCCAAACTTACTTGAACAATAACAATAGGCCTTTGATACCCAGGAAGTTGAACTCCAGGGAAATTCCCCAAATTTGGAAAAATCGCAAAAGAAAGCACAAAACCAATAAATATTCCAACAAGAAGATTTAAAACTGTATGTCTACTATTCGAAACCATTTGCCGATGAAAAAATGAATATAAATTGGAGGGATGTCGAGAAGAAAAAAGGGAATAGGGGAAGGATGAAGTGGCCTTGATGCGGGCAATTTTGTCGTTGGTTTGGTGATTGATTTTTAATTGTAATTTTAAAGATGCCTTGAATAAAAAATTGGGTAATTTTTGAATTTTTTCGAAGGAATGAGGTCAAAAAAATTAAAAAAATTTTTAGTCTTTAAGGGGTCGGGAATTGTGATTTGTTGTGGAGGGTATGTCTGAATTCAGGGTCAGGGGCAACTTTTCAAGTCGGGATTAGGGTCGGTTTTGCCACAAAAATCGTCAAGGTCAGGGTCTGGGGACGGAGTTTTACCCTCCTTTAAGTAGCCAATAAATAAATCTAAAATAATTTTTAATACCCTAAAAATCACGTATCTCAATTTACTTAATATATAAAATATCATTTTTTATAAAAAAAATTTTTTCACATTTTAAAAATGATTAAACAACATTTACGGAAGTTAAATTTTTCATAACAATCACCTATGCCCCTTAAAATAAAAATGAATCAATAATCCCTTATAGAAAAAATGGATAGAGCAAAAAGAAAAAATAAATAATATTGAGAAAAAAATAAAAATGTGGTGTTGTTGGGTGAAAATAGAGTAAAATAAAAAATATTTTTATCAGAAAAAAAAATTAAAAAATTTTTTAATAAATTTTATAAATTTTAAATAAATTTTAAAAATCAATAAAACTGGGAAAACTTTATTTAAAAATTATTTTAAAAATAACCAAGTGTTCCTCTCTATAATTTTTTACATTCTCAATAACTAAGCAAATAAAGACTATTTTTTTGGAATTTACTTGTTTGCGGTTTTTTATTGTTGAATCGTGGATTTTTTCTAAAAATTTTTATTTTTCCTGAATTTTTATGAGGGATGTCTATTAACATAAAAAAATTTTTTTCTAAAAGCTAAGAATAAGGAGAGGTTGACAAATGTTAGTATAAATATACGAAAATTACAATAAAACAAAGCTTAGTTTTTATGAGGGTTGGAGAAGAATAGTAGAAGATGAAATAAAAAAAAGTATATTTGAAGAGTGGATATATTATTTAGCTCTTCAAAAATATTAAAAGAAAATAATAGAAATAATAAAAAAATAAAAGTGGATGAATTAGAAGATAAATTATACAACTTATTTACTTAATATTATATTTTTTATTTAGAAAACTATTAAAGTGGCAAAGTCCTAGACAAGACTCAATAGAAGAAACAAGTTCATTATTGCAAAAGAAGATTATAAAAAGCGATGAGAGGCCAAGACAATGGTATAAAAGAAGTTCTAAGCAAAAATGAATTCGGTCAAACAATGTGGATTTCAGGAAGATTGGGAAGTAAAATTGAAAAATGGTTGAGAATTGAGGTAGCTGAGAAGAATGGCATATTTGATAGAAATATTAGTTAGACAAAACCCAATCAAATTCTGATTATTCAATTATTGTTTAAGCTATAATTTATGTAATATAAAGATTGATTTTATTAAATATAAATAAAAATTTAAAATAACTTTATCATCCAGTTAAGCATTTAAAATTACGTAACCTGTGTAAACATAAAAAGATAACGTTAGCTTTTTTAATATTTGAGAAATTTTTATCGATTCACCGAAAATTATTTGAAGATTTATTTAGGATTTATTCTATAAAAAGTCTAAGAAGTTTTAAAGTTCTCAATATTTAAATATATTTAATTGCTAGATTAACTCTTTACTTTTTAAGAAGCGACGATTTAGTTTTAAATCCTTACGATATAATGCCTCGATTTAAATATTCTCTAGCTGACGTATAAAATTTTTATTTAAGATTATTAAACAATGGTGTTGACGTTTACTTTGGTTTAGTAGTAGATTTTGTATTATAAATTGAATCGAGACATTGCCTGTTTAAAAAATGAGATTGTCAAGATTTTTTGACATATCCCCGATTCATTTTAAATTTTAATCTCTACAATCGATATCTCAAAAATATTCTGTACCTACATAACCGCTCCAGATATCCAGCCTCTTGATTAATTTCTAGTTCCATAAGTATTTTACTCTATAAACTAAATTAAAGCGAGAAGGACTAGAAAAACAAGAAAACTAGAAAAACTCAAGCTACCGATTTTCCAGTTTATCCCTCTTAATTTTTTCCTTTTTTTGTTTCCAGTTTTTTGTGTTTGTTTTACATCCTTCAATAAAACTGTCCTTAAAAGGTAGTCGGGATAGGTGAATAAATAATATATATTAAGTATATACTTGGCCATATATCCTTAATGAATTAATAAATGATTTTCTCGGGTATATCCCTCACTTTCTGATTTTAAAAAAATTAGAAAAAATTTTTTTAAATTTGAAAAAAGTCAATTTTCCCAATAAATTTAATATTTAAAAAAAATATAAAATATGTAAAATCAATTAAATAAACATTCCATTTAATCTGATTCACAGAATAAAAAACTAAAAAAAATATAAAATTTTATTTAATCATTTAATATTTTATTCAAAATATTTTTCTAAAAATAAATAATCTTTAATTTTTGTGTAGAATGCTTAGTTTACTAAAATTTAAAAATATTATTTTATTTGTTTTATTTTTAATTTTGAAATTTGAACTTTCAGAGGTAATATAAATTTATTTAAAAATTGCTTTCTGATTTAATCAGGGATTATTCTTCACCTTTAGCAAACATGGAGTTGGGAAAATATTTTCCAATCTCTTCCAAGGCCAATTTTCCACCTATAATTTTTTAAATAAAATTCCTCCACTTCACATCAATATCTTGTTTGGAAAAGGATAGAAATAGACCCCAGATAGGGTTACCATATAAAATTTGTCCCTAAAAATTCTTAAAATTTCAGCAAAAATCAGACGATAATGCAACAGATTTACCTATAATACTAGGCTGGAACAGTTTTTTCGGTTCTGGCAATGTAATAGAAACGATAGCTCCATATTCTCAAACATCTGAATGTCATCATAGATGTATTTACTCTGATAATATAACCAAGTAAACTTTAAAAAATTTTTTTGAAATATTATTACTAAAGTTCTAACGATCATAATCCATTTTTCTTCACTTATTATCGTACTACCTCTTTGAATGACCCTATCTGTAATTTGAATACCACTTCTATTAGAATGCTCCTTTGGAGAATGATTGAAAAATAGAATGGCATTCAATTAGAGGTAATACGGTAATATAACATACAGATTTTTTAACTCGTTAACGAAGTTAATGAGAAGATTAGATCTAAATTTAAAAATATTTCCAGCTATTTAAATGCAGCAGCAATAGTATTCCATGCAAATTCCCTATCCAATGGATTTCCATCTAATAGAACTTCTAATCAAATTTATGCTTTATTCAATCTAGAATCACCATATAATTTCAATTCCGACGCCTATCCATCAAAAGATTTTTTTAATTTGACAATTTCATATTTGGCCAAAGACAAAAATAATTTGCATGCCCCTTATGGGGCCTTACACAAGATTGATAAAAAATTAAAAACGGAGGATATATGGACAGAAAAAGAGGTTTTCGAATTGGAAATTTTCAGAAAAAAATATTTTTTAGATATTAGAGAAAGTCAGAAAGAAAACAAAATTGGCTATAGCCGTAATATCCAATTGCAATGCAATATCGGCTAGGGATTTGTACATTAAAGAATTGTCAAAATATATAAATTTAACTTTATATGGAAATTGCTATAATAAATTATGTGATAAAAATTGTTATGAAAATGAGCTAGGTAGTTTATTGAAATTATAGAAATGCTGTCGGGGGTCACGTTGAGATTCAATCTTGGACTCGAAAATATTTTTTTCCTTATGTTGAGGTACATTAAAGGGTTATTCTTGGGCAAGGAAGCTCTCGGATGAGGATATGTTCGTGGATAGCCTCTGGCGTATCTTGTCAAAAAAGTGCCGAGGATATAAATGAATACGAGTACAGACAAAAAAATTTTATCCGGATACGGATATTAAAATTTGTAACATTGAGCATGCTAGGCTTCCCTCACAAAGCAGTAATTCATGTATTGGCGGTATCTAAGTTGGGTCCGATTGTATAAGTAAATAAATCTACATTTTTCTAATTTTGAAGATTCACATTTCTTTTATTTGGCATTTGAAAATTCTGTATGCAGGCATTATGCAACAGAAAAATTTTGGTATCCTTTTCGCAAATTAGCTGTCCCTGTTGTACTAAGCCGAGCTGCATTACAAGGATTAAACATACCCAGTGATTCATTTATTGGAGCTGACGATTTTGCTAATGCTCAGGATTTGGCTAAATATTTAATTGAAATGAGTAGAAACGAGAAAGAATATTTGAGGTATTTAGAGATCTTTTTGAATTGAATGCCTTCTAATTGAATCCCTGGGTAGGATATTTTTCATCGCCTAGAGATCATTCTAATAGGTGTCATTCATTCTAGAAGAAGGGGCGGGGCATTCAAATGGATTCAAATTCTATTGGGGGTAACACAGGATATGATAAGGCATCGGTTAGAGGTAATACCATATATGGTATTTAGGGTAATACGGTATTTATTCAAAGCAAACTAAAAATAAATCATAGATTCTTCAATTGGACTCGTTACTATCGAAAAGAAAGCGTTATTGAACCATCTGAACGTGCAATATGTAAACTTTGCGAACTCGCCCATTCTAAAATAAAACCTGGTACATTAACAATTCCAGATATTCACAATTATTGGGTCAAAGGAGGGCAATGTATTAAACGTTTTGCCTGGTGGAAATTAATTGCAAATCGTTCAAAAATTAAGGAAAAAGAATTAAATAATAAAAACCCCCAAATAAGTTTATTATTGGAAGAAGACTTGACTCAATTTGAAAATTTCTATCTCTCACCCCTCAATATTTTTTGCATATTAACACAAATTTTTTGCCTAATTTGTTTTGCTAGGCATATGTTTAGGTATAGCTGATAAACTCAGGAATCATTTGAAAATAAATACGAATTTAAGTAAAATATTTTGGACTACATATATGCTCGAATAATACTCTCTCTCTCTCTGAAATAAGTGGTGTTCTCGATGCCTTTCGAACGAGTGGTTGAAACAATAATTACACTCCCCCAAATGCCCTACTACACTTTTAAATTTCTAAACTTGAATATTTGCCTCGATTAATTACCACCTCTAGAAATATTAGTGTAATTATTTGAGCATACACGTATAGAACGAGTCTTGAACCTTTGATCGGTATTTGGTTTATGAACAAATATACCTATAAGGAAACCTGGGATTTATAAGAAAAATATACAGTAAAGCAGAGCTGGACTATAGCTAATTCTCTCCTTCAGCTAGCGCAAAAGGTCGTTCGTCGGCCTGGAGCGAACCAGCATCTTCAGTAGACCGGACTGATGTTTAGGAATTAAATAACTATATGTTTTACAATATCCAATTGTCGTTTAAACTTTCGATCATTAAGGTTGATTATATGGGTATTTTTAATTATACGTCTATTTAATCATTGATTTTTATCTCTCATTCTCTCCGTCTAAACACTGTCGAGACTTAATAAAAATATTTAAATCGTTAATTAAATTTCGCAATGCTTTAAGCGCCTTTATTCAATGCCCTTTTTAGACATAATATTTATTTTAAATTAATTTATTATTTATTTTCACTTTAAAAATTGATAAAAATGCTTTTAAAATTAATTTTCCCAATTTTATTTTTTGTTTTGTTCAATTCTACCCTAATTGATGGGGAAATATCAAAATCAAATTTTATTAGAGGTATTGTTAATGGTTTATATTTATTCAAAAGAGAACTTGAACAATCGAAATTGAGTGAAATTAAAAATAATTTGGATAATCTTGAAAATCTTGGGAAAGATTTGAAGAAATTGAAAACTTATAGGGATAAGGTTAAAGTCTTTATTATTAAAACTCAAATATTTACAAACATTTTATTTACACACACTCGAATAATGGCATTTTCCCAACGGGGGAGGGGGGAGGCTTAGGAAAAATTAGTTGATAGCCGCGTCACGGGGGAGGGGCGGTAAAACGGTTAGCAGTGAGAAAAATCTGCAAATTTACTAATTCTCGAAGACGGGATACAACCCTAATTTCCACTTCTCGATTAACCACCTACATCGAAAGACTAAAAATTAATTACCAAGGGTTTACTTATAAATAGCACAGTAATGCTCTAATTATTCAGATAGTAAATCCATCTTTTAAAGAACTCGTTTATGGGAATAATGAGCATCTTGGTTTAATTTATTTTGCAGAAAGGATAATTAGTTTAGTTAAAGAAACCCATTTAAAAAATACTAGAAATTCAAAGAATAAATACAAATTTGATATAGATTTATCAGAAGAAGTTAGAGAACAATTAACAAAACCTCTACTTGAGGATTACAAAAATGAAGGAAAGGTTAAAGCATTATTGGAAAATATTGAAAATTTTTTTAAAATAGTAAAGCCAAAAAATATTGAAGAAAGCATCGAGTGTTTGCTTGAAACGCTGGGGTTTAATAAAAATGTAGCGACAGATTCTGTTGAATATAATGCAAGTTTTAAATTTATACAAATTTTTTAGTGGTCATTAATAGATGTCGTGTAGGCATAATGTCTTGTAGGCATAATGTCGAGTAGACATAATGTCGTGTAGGCATAATGTCTTGTAGACATAATGTCGTGTAGACATAATGTCGTGTAGGCATAATGTCTTGTAGGCATAATGTCTTGTAGGCATAATGTCTTGTAGACATAATGTCGTGTAGATGTCAAGCTTTTGAATAAATTTATAATTTAAGATAGCTGAATTATTTAATGACTCCATCAAATGCCTAATTGAATTTAAAAAGGAAATAGAAAAGGCGAATTATGTTGATAAATTTAAGCCATTGGAAGCTTTAGGTAGTTTTGATGAAAAGTGTCGTCCAAAATTTGGGAGAATGTTAAATAAATATATTTATGATTTAAAAAATAATAACGAAAAAATGAAAGGTAAAGCTAAAATTTTCCTGGAATTTTTAAGGAAGATAACAAATTTTTTGTTTTATTCTCAACACAAGTTGGTTTTGAAAGAAAAACTTTTTGCAATGTTGGGAGAATTTGATGAAAAAATTTTATACGCGGATATGTCAGCCGTTGCTTATTGTGTTATTTTTTGAAGGCAGAAATTTTAGGCATTAAAAACAAAATTTTGAGAAAGAAAATGGAAGAAAACTTGGAATTATTTTATAAATTTTAATTTGATTTAAAAGTCAATTTTTGATTAAATTCTAATCTTATTTCGAAACTTGTAGTATTTTATTATTAAAAATAGTTTACTATTACACAATCTTGTTTTTAAATATTTTTAAAATAATTTATGTTGTGTCCGTACTTGCAGAAAGAATATATGTAAATGAATAAAAATAACGTTTGGATAATATGTAGCAGCAGGATGTGCTTTGCGCGGAGCACGTTCCATGATTTCTATTCCTCACAACCGATAAAATTTTCCGTAGCACGAACATACATATTAATACGCAATCTTCGATAAAAGATATACAAAATCTTTATTTAAAAATACAAAATTTATTAAAATTCAGATATTAGATTCCTTTAAATTAAAAGGAACAAGTAATGCATAAGAATTATTTTGTGTTCTGTCTGCTGGGACCATGTAACTAGAAATAAAATTTAAAATTATTTTTGATTTATAAAAACCGATGTATAGCATTTGGACTAGCTTGTAGTAACAAAAAAGGTTTTCCATAACTACTGTTTTGTAATATTACACCGTCGTCTTCATTAATTTCATTTGGCATAATCTGAAAATTTGAAAAAGTGTACAATGATTTAGATTTAAATTTTGATGGACAATTGTGAAGACGGAAGGGCGTTTTGTGAACTTTTGCCGTGGAATCGAAATAGAATGTGAAAAATTCGATTTTTCGAGTGATAGCTCATTTTAAAGATGAGCTATCAGGCCGTTGCCACAAGTTCTTCAAATGCCTATTGCCACCTTCGTTATTCTTGTATTTACTCGTGATAAAGATGTTATTTTTTTTAATAATTTTTTTCTGTCCTAGGATCCGTTATTTAAGCTGGAACGGATCCTAGGACATAATATAACCCAAAATATATGCAAAACAGCCCTTCAATTGCACAAGGATCACGTTGATCTAACTTTACCTTTATATTTTTTCCTTTTAATAATCTCTGTACAGCAGCACTAGGCGGATCATACAATTTATTTTTTGAATTCTTACTGTCCAGATCCAGTTCTGATAGAACATAACTAACACCCAATTCTCTAGCTTGTTTAAGGCTAAGCATTGCCCCTCCAACTTGTATTAATTTTCCGCTAGCTGTTCTTATTACTTCGATGCCTTTTTAATAGAATTTTTATTAAGTTGAAGGCATCCAAAACCCAACCTCTATGTTTAAGAATATATTCTCCGGCCCTAAGTCCAGTAATCACAGTACCCTTGGCATCTTCCATTTTCGAGCCGAGATAATGAATTTTTCTAATGTATTCTGTACCGGCCAGGTCAATACACATCGTTGCTCTTTTTTAAATGAATTTTAAATAATAAAGAATTAAATATTACAATGATAAACCAAATATTATGTAAGCTAAAATGATATAAGTGGAAGATTGTGTTGGAACAATATCTCCAAATCCTTTAATAAATAATATTTTTTTAGTAATCCAAGTTTAAGCAGGAGTTGATAAGGAGTAAACCTACGACAGCAGGGAAGATATTGCTAGCCGATTCGTTCAACAAGTTCGTGTCATTACTGATCAGTGAGGTCATGGGTCGGGTTTTGTGTAACCCGCGACACCTCTGTACCGACGGATTACAGGGGATGACTTTGCTTTTCCATCCTATAACCTTAAACTCCCGCCTAAGCCTTATAGATCATGCTTTCCCTCCCAAAATAAAATTATTAACGGACCAACCGACTGTTGCCATTGTAATAAAACAAAAGTAGAAGCCCTCAAAATAAGACCATCCTTCCCATTTGCAAAACAGTAAACCCCCAATTCCACAATAACACAAAAGAACAAACAAAACCATCACAACGGGAATGCGTAATTCCCTCCCCTCCATATTTTGGTCTTCAATTTCGCTTCCACTCAATTCATTCAAATTTAAACTGCCTGCTTTAGATGTTGAACCTTCACTTCTTAAATCCCCTATTGTGGAGTTTGACGTTGTCCGATAACGGGACAATCGCCTCGATTGTTTACGGACCTAAATTAATTTTTGAAAAATCAAACCATTAAGGGAACCTTAAGTTTAAAAGCATGATATGTCTTATAAAGGAAATTGAGAAAATCTGAAAGAAATTTTCCAATATCTGCAATTGTGACTAACAAAAGGGGAATGCCAAACAAAGCAAAACAAATACAGGCAATTCTGCCAAGGCGTGTCATTGGAACGAGATTGCCATAACCTTTAAATTAAGTTTGTTAACGTTAATTTAAGACCAGATACATCTCTATTTAAATTTTAGATCTTATTATAAGACAAAATCCCAATATAAGATAAGATTATTTCAGCTCCGGGGTGTTTGTAAATTGAGATATTTAGAGGGAGGGAATTAATTGTGTGAATGTCACAATAAATGTCCTCTCAGTACGACTCCTTGAAAATTAAAAGTCAAAGACTTCTATTAGGGCATTTACTGTAATTGAGTAAAAAGGTCACCAATTGTAGTTATAACAGTAGTTGCAAAGAAAAGACTGTTTGTATATGTCCATAACAATTCTGTAGTTTCCCTTGTTTTGTTTAATAAATGACGTTCGTTTGTAAATTGATTTCGACAAGCTTCAAATGTTCGAAGGACGAGCTAGAAAATTCAACATTTTCATTCCCCAGCTTCCCTCAAATTACAGTAACCTTATCAAAATATTCCCTTCCAATTCCATAAAACGAATCTTGTGAAATAACACTCTCATCGGATTGTGTCAAATTCCAAATTGTATCATGAAAATGGTCCCTCAAAGCTAGCAATTCACGCATTTCTTTATCCCTTGTCTTGGTTATTTGATTTAAAATTTAAAAAAAATTTTTTTAATTTACCAGCACTTCATTTGAAGCTTCCAAATAATGCTGGAAATTTTTAAAAATTTTTGGAGAATATTATTTTAATTTTATTACAAAAATAGTAGCTCCAATAAGTAGATAAACAACCAACAATAAAACTAGACCAACATGTGGGCCAATAAATCTGATATACTAAATTATATTTTATATGTATTCTAACATAGTTTAGATTACTTTAAACATTTTCTCAGATTTAGTCAAGGAAGCTTCCATATCATAAGAATTTTGGGCCGGGATTTGTAAAACTTCAATTCCGCCAACCGGCTCTGTAACCGCTGCGGTTTCTCCATCGCTACTCTCGTCCTAAGAAACGAAAGAAAATTTTCTAAAAATTTTTTTGAAGAGAATTATAATTGTTGTTAGCTCAGAAATTTTAATCTCACCATGTCAAAACTCTCAGCTGTAGTTGATTGCAAAGTAGGAGGGGGTTGCTGATGGGAAGGTTTTATATTAGCATTCCTCTTTGGTTTTTCCATTGGTGGATTAATGAAAAAAGTATCGCGACGACGCGATACCATTGCCATTTTTAAACAAATGTCTAGTTTATTGGAGTAATAATTTAATTTTTTATAAAAATTATTGAGTATCTCCTCGTTCAAATAAAAAAATTTTTTGAGTGTTTAAAAGACTTGGATATTTATTGAGTAATTTAAAGTAAAAAGCAGTGAGCTAATTTTATTTTCATTTATTTAATAAGAATGCAGACAAAACAATAAAATATTTCAGTGCAAATATGAAAGGAAAAATAAAAGCAGCTATTGATATAATTGAAAACAATTGAAATAGAAAATAATTTTTTTCTTTCTCTTATTTTATTTTTTAAGTCAGTTGTCTTTTTCAGTCAAAATTTCATCTTTCTTTCTGCACAAAATAAACGGTGACCTCAGGATCGTAACAATTTTTAATTTGAAAAATTGAGCAAAATCCATGATAACATAATCGAACTTTGAACAATGAATACTTGTCTGTAATTGAAAAATATAAAGTAAATAAAAGAAAGAAAACCATAGATGATTATAAAATCTTGGACAAATTTGCATTGTTTCAGAAGTAATTTTTGTATTTGAAGATTAGAAATTAGTGAGACTGTACATTAAATAAGCGTCAAATTTCTCTTTGGCGTTCTGCTTTTAACAATGAAGTCATGTGATAAATTTTAGATTCAATGAAGACTAAACAAGAATGAAGTAAAGTAAAGGCTTTTATACTTTCCCAAATTTTCAACTTTTTTTTCGACCTGTATAAAATTTCAATTAAACAATTCCATTTCTTTTCACATTTAATACAAATATTTAATTTTGCATCAAAAATGCTCAACCCCACAAAAAATATAGAAAAACAACGGTTAGTTTTGCGCAAAAAAATTTTTGTTTGTTCAAGTAAAATGAGACAAAAATAAGAGATTTTCTTCATTTTTTTGCGAGGATCGATCACTTTTTTATAGTTACTGTTTGGCTAATAATGACTGTTTTAAGTATTTTACAGTTTTAAAGTTGTCAAGTTCCAAAATACATTTTATTATTGAGATTTAAGATAAATTATAGCTTAACCTTTCCTCATTCTTCTTAAATTACAGCCTAATATTCCCTCATTTTCTGTGAAACACAATCTAAGTCTTTAAAGGTCTAATTTTTATTTCTTAATTTATTCATCTTAGGTTAGTTAAAAGGAGTGTATAAATGTGTGCGCGAGGTTCTAAACTATAAAAATGAGTCATGTGCCTTTAGGGTTTTCATATAATCTTGAAAAATCACCCAGAATCCCCCTTAGAAAAATTTCCGAATTTTAATTTACCCCATAGATTTTTTCTTTTGCCTTTGCCACTTCTCTCACCTTCCCTCGCTTGCCCATAAATTTAAATGCCATTTTCCTTGAAAATCAATGATCTCCCATCATTGAAGTTTGCAACTCTTCCATTCCACACAATGAGTGCTGCTCCTCCAAGTGGAAGCATTGCTGTGGAACATGATTCTGCTGCTCAATGGGATTGTAAGGGACTTGAATTAATTTAAA
This sequence comes from Meloidogyne luci, assembly GCA_902706615.1. Classification (NCBI taxonomy): domain Eukaryota; kingdom Metazoa; phylum Nematoda; class Chromadorea; order Rhabditida; family Meloidogynidae; genus Meloidogyne; species Meloidogyne luci. The sequence goes on along the minus strand of CACSLI010000182.1, from coordinate 3,340,096 downwards.
AATGTTATTTCGAAATCTTTCAGGGCCACTTCAACACACAGATGGAGTAGTTAAAGTACACAATACAAAAGAAAAGTTTGAAGTCGGTCTGGACGTCCAATTCTTTTTGCCACATGAAATTGAGGTAAAAATAGTTTTAGGATAGCAGCGTATAGGATAGCAGCGTATAACCAAATCATCATGGGGAAGGGGTGGGTGGTTGTGAATGTAAGGGAATATTTGATTGAACCATTTCCACGATGGTTCTATTCCATCACACATCTAAAAATTTTTCTGCAGCACAATCAAAAATTATTTAAAAATTTTATTTAAGGTAAAAGTGGCAGGGCAAGATGTGCTAATTCATTGTCTTCATGAGCCACGAAAGGGTAATCAAATAATTTTAAAGAGAATTTTAGGACGTTTAAAAGATACGATTTTGTAGATGAACACGGAAGTGTTAAGCGAGAAATTCACCGTTCTTATCGTTTACCGAATGATGTTGTGCCTGATACACTTAAGAGCCATCTTTCGAATAAAGGAGTTTTAACGCTGACAGCTTCTAAACAATGAGGAAAAATAATTAAAAAAACATTATATTTTTTGGATAGGATTATTTTAATTATATTATAGCTAAAAATAAAATAAAATTAATGTTGTGGAATTTGTGGTTAAACCAATAATAGAGTTGAAGGGTCTTCAACTTGAATTATCAGATACACAAATGTCTGAATAATGTTGAATTAAGAGATTTACGAATCTTCTATTGTGTGAAATCTGGCTTGTTGGCCTTCCTAAATTCAAAATTTCCATGCGGCGCGAAAATCAGAATAATAAGAATTCATTTTAAAAACAATTTTATTCAAAATTTTAAAATATTTATCTAAATTAATTCCAAGCATCGTTTAACATGGAAAAATGTTTTTCAAATTCATTAGAATTTAATAAAGGGTTGCCATTTATTGTTCTTGGTAAAGCGACATTTTCTTTAAGTACATCAACTCTATTAGGTTTTCTAAACTTTAATAATTGGATAATTTTAATAAAGTTTTTCTTCAATGATGGATGATGTCTATAAAATTAAAAAATGTATATTATGAAGGCTACTGTATGGTATGTCTTAATGGTACAAAAGGTAGGGATAGCTACGAATAATCCAACAAACCGATAATAAACCCAGCCCTTTTTTGGCCAAAACACATACATATTTCAACGATCTCATCCTATATTCCGACACTAAACTTTCAGCCCAAAAACCGAACGATTATGTCGAGTCCGACCTCGCCATCTCAATCGCGCTAAAACCCATCCCCGAACTTTTCGACACCGAAGAACCCAGAATAAACTTAAACATATTTTTAAATTATAGACATACGTAATAATAATAAGTTCAATTATTCCATTAAGGGAGGATCCCAAAATATAAACCAAAATAAATGTAATACTAATTATATATGATGGCATATTTAAACAAATCTCTATCGCCACAATTGGAATACTAAGATTGCGAATAAAATGGCAAATAAAAACTGGGAAGAGTTGATTACTTGTTCGAATATTTTCTGATAACTAAAAAATTTTTAATCTGTTATTGGAATAGTCGACAGCAGTGTTTGAAATTTTGAAAATATACAGGTACGAGTACGAGCACGAATTTTGGTACGAGCTTCGAAATACTGGTCGACAGGCTTAAAGTCAGATCTACCTGAGATTTTTCGTTTAATGAGTAATTTATTCCCGATTTTATTAATGTATTTTTATATTTTTTCATGCTGTATCCTCCAATAAAGCAGATAATCTACAAAAATATTTTTTTAAATTAGTATAAAATTTAAACCAAAATTTCAGCAAAATTTGCTAATATGCCTATAAACAGTTGCAAAATTAACAGCGGGGTAATGTCCCAAGATTTTGACATTGTAAATCCGCAGAGGATAGAATAAACGAACTAAAAAGAGTTTTTGGTGTTTCTAAGGGTTTTTAAACTTACAATTAAAATATTAGCAATAATTCCATAATATGGCTTGTTATGTTTTTCATAAATTTTAAAAAATAAAAAAGCTATTAAACGCTCAAGAAAAAGAGCGTGTCCAAGAAGAGCTTCACAACTAACTGTGAACACGGCAATCATCTATTTAATTTTAAAAATTTAATTGTTCGGAGTCAATTAATGTAAAGGGTGATAAGAAATTTTGGAGGAAGGCCATTTACTATAACTTTCTGTAGACTTAATATTTTTAAATAAATTTATACTCATTTTGTAGCCCATTTAATTCTCTATCATTTTACAAAATTTATGAATATTTATTTCGGTATAACTAAAGTTATAGGCATAACCGTAAGGCATACCAAAATTTCCTACGCAAAATTTTACTTTCATTATCTCAACGCTTAAGAGTCCGATTTTCGTGATTTTAAAAAAGAATTTAATTTAACTTATTAGCGAACTTTGTGAATTTTAAATATGAAAACTGTAACTCTTACATTGAGGGCAGTTATTGTTCTACCGACTGGGCCAACGGAGCGATACTCATCTTTCTTTCTTATAAATATTAAACCACTACCAGCTTGCCCTCCTCTTCCTTACAGATTAATTTAATCAATTACCTGTAAAGTTATAAATCCAGGATTTAAAATATCCCCAGAAACTATTTTTTGTGAAACAAGTATCTCTCTCTGTGTCTCAAATAAAATAATGGTTAAGCTTTGCCCGATTAACAAAACTCGTAAATTTTGATGCAAAATATTATTTTTAATGAGAATTAATAAATTAAATAGAGATATGGACAAAATAAATGGATGGATAATTAATTCTAAAATACTCAAAATATAGGCAATATTAATAAATATCTGTGGAGGTTCTTGTGGCTGTTGAGTTGTTGTTGTTGTTAAGTTTGAAGACATTTATGAATTTTAATTTAAATTATTCTTAAAATGTATGCTTTATTTAAATTTTGGAATTTATTTTTCAACGATCCTCTATGGGGTCGGTTTATTAGAAGGGGTCGGTCTAATAGAGACAGTCGCACTATTAGGAAAAATACGTTATTTGATTCTCTATTCGTCTGTCGATACCTAGGGATCGAAATGAACCGACGTAAGAGGGAAAGAGAGATCAGTCACAGGACCTAATCGAATCGAGATTATGGAAAGGGGACCAAATCCTATTGAAAACAGTTTGTGACGCGATCCAACTCAATGATTGAAAAATGTTATTATACCAAATTTAAAAAAGAATCTCAATAAAATGAATAAACTTTAACGTGAAAATTTTAATAATTTATGTTTTATTTAAATGTTTATGAATATTATAGTAACACACAATTTTGTCAACAGTGGAAAAAATAAAAGTTTTAAAGGTAACAATTTTAATAAAATGCCAGCTTTAATTGTCAATATTTGTGAAAAAGTAAAACAATCTGAGTTTTATAATTTACACCTGTAAATTTGTTTATTTGAAAATTAAGGGCGGAATAGTCCATTAAAATTGACGTGAAAAATAAAAATTTAATTAACTATGAATAAGGTCTAGGTATGGAAAATTTAATTAAGTTTAATCTAAGACCTCATGGAATTAGCTCATGTAATTATAGCCAGGATGGTTTTGCGGGCTGTCCGATACCAACAGAATAGAATAGACGGGACTTGTGTAGTTTACATCCCATAAACTTTATCTCCGACGGTCCGGTATTGTGCGATGTACCACAACACCGGGTGAGTATAACTCTATTCTGATAAAAAAATCTATCCAAAAGACAAAAGTTCATGTGTATTTTACAGTAAGATTCGATGTACGTACATATTATCTTTAATTTTATTTTTAAAATATTTTTTGTAATATCATAACCTTTTTTAATAAATATTAAATAAATAAACAAGTATTTTCCCCAAAAAAGCTAAAATAATAGCTTAAATAAAAAGTTTCCGCTGATTAATTCAATAATAATTACTTTCGCTTTATAATATTGGATAAAAAAAGTTTCTTTTATTTTATAAACTTGTTGTAAAATATAGAAGGCTATTATTAACATAAATATCAACATATTATTGATAATAAAAAATTATTTTTTGTTTAATTATTTTTAACTATGATTTTAATTATTTTAATGATAATCTTGCAAGCTCAAAAAATTTGTCAAAAAGAAATACTTCCAAGTAAGCTTACCGTAAATTCTGAAATAATGTCCCTCTCTCAAGTAATTACCCCCTCCAGCGAGAGGTTGAAACAATAATTACCCTGGGTAATTATTTTAGCAAATACGGTAAATAATTAAAACTAGGATAGAAGGGAGCAGGGATGGGGTGTCTTCCCACCTCCACAGAATGCCGCTTTTTGGAACCCATCTGTGGAAGATAAGCTTCGTAATCTTGTTTTTAACATTATTGAGGATGATAACGTTCCACGGTTCCCGGCTTTCCTTGATTACTATTCTAATTCTAGTATCCCTCCACCCTATTTTTAATAAATGAAAATTTTCAATGGTAAGAGCGAAGTAAAAGTTTAATGCCGGGCAGGCTTCGATCCTGCGACCTCCTGGCAGTTATCAACACGTACAGGTTCTCTACCAACTGAGCTACCGGGGCGTCTCTTTAAACAGATCCTAAACCCCCGCCTAGTGAGCGTCTTTAATGCTAGCCAGCTGGATCTTTCTCTTACATACACAATCTCTATAAATAGCAATTTTATATAGCAATATTATATAGCAATTATAAATAGCAATATCTATATATAGCAATATCAATAGCAATCTATAAATACCAATTTTCAATTTTTTAAAAATTTTCCAAGGTAATTGTGACTGCCGGGATTGGTACGGCGCTTGCAGGAAACAAGGTGAAGAATGGACTGATGAAGGGACCTGGGTTTATCGATGCACAGGAACTGACAGGCAATAAATTTAAAAATGAGAGTACCGCAAGGATTTATTTAAAATTAAATTATCTGCAGTTCTGACGCAAATTTTGTTGGCTGCCAACTGCCCGGTGATATAAGTACTGGAAAAACTTTGTTTAAATCCTTGTCTGTTGGAAGAAATGAGAGCATTGACGGGTTCTGGGCAGCCTGTGAAATTAATGCGATTAGGATAAAGCTCGAATTGGGTTAGGAATTTTATTCTTAAAAGAGAATTGAGAAAGACATTAGAAAGGATTCGAGGGTTAGAGTATGCCAGGGATTTTTGAAATTAAGAGTAGGATCGGCTGATGAAGTAGGATTGGCTTAAAATTAGAATTGATTTCAAGGCAGGATTGGCTGATGGTTTATCTATTAAACCGAATCAGCAACCGTAAAACTTCATTTTTATTTACCTCCTGGAGCTCATAAAATTGTATCTGATAATGAGGGGTACATCAAATAAGGGGTATGAAATCGGTGGTCACTCCACCAAGATGCCAATCAAAATTTATAATTACAAGGATTTAATGTTATTTAAAAAGAGCCTCGTTGCATTATCGACGAAAACAAGCATAAACATGTTGGAGAAAAGTTCCGGGAAGAAAGTTTTCAATGGCTATGTCTAGAGACTGGCCGTTGGGTTACTGGTAAGCTGAAGCAGCCCATAAGTATTATAACCTTATTTAAAAGGGTGTTATTTCCAAAATGAGACTGGCCAATGGACGCTTCTTAAAATTGGGGAGATTGGATATAATGGCCTAGTCCGCCATACATGTGACCGTTATAAAGACAATCCTGGCCTTGTACAATATCACGCGGAGGTTAGAAAATACCATGTTAAAATTTCAAAAAATAGTTCTCTACAGATTCGAGATGATATTCCTTTTAAAACACCTCCAAATAAAGGAGAAAACAAAAATTTGCCTCAATTTGTCGACAAACGTTTAAAAAACACTCCAATTGAATGGACCCACCAAAACACCGCTTTCTTTATCCCCGAGGATGTTGAACCTAATTTGAAGGTTAATTTGTTCAAAATTTTCAAGATCACTTTTTTAAAAAAATTTCTAGATAAGATATCTGCCTCAAAGCCGAAATATCAATTTACCGCCAAAATGATATTTTTCTATTAAACCAGAAAGTTTTAAAATTTAACCCGTATCCAAATTTAAATTTTTTTAAATAAATTATTTTCAAAATATTTATTTTAAAAACTTTTACTAATAAAATTTTTACGAAACAAAATTGTAAATAAAATTTTAAAAATATTATTAAGATGCCCAATATTTACATAACTAAACGAACGAAATTCATGTGTACCACCAAGTTCGTATAAATTTTTGGCTTTACTCCAATCAAAATAATTTTTGGGTAGTTTAACTTGTAGTTTGGCATTCAAAAAAGGAAAAAAATATTTTTTCGAAAAATATTATTACCTATTTTATTTTTTATAGTTTGAGGTACGTAATTTGACGTTATTTTTTATAACACAAATCCTAATAAAAATTCATAGGTTTTATTTTTATTATCTACATGAGTAAATAAATTTTTTAAATTTTGACTTTTTTATTGTGTTTAGCCCATCCTTTTTAAGTTTCTTTATAAGTAGATTAAAATTCGGTTGATTTTAAATCATTTTTTGACATATACCTAAATAAAATAGTATAAAAACAAAACGCCAAAAATGTTGTCATTTCTCCCTTTGTCAATTATTTTCGTTTTGATCGGATTTTCAAAAGCTCAGTCTGATACATCAACAACCTCGGTGGCATCAACAGAACAAACTAACGGATATACAGAGGCCAACTCAACAGAGTCCTCGTCTTCAGAATCGACAGAGGAAACAGCGTCAACTCAGTGTGTAAAAGGTCAGAGTATATTAATCTTTCAATAAAATTTAAAAATTTTTTAAGAATGTTGGGGTTATGCTAGATGTGCATATTGTGATTGCTCTGAGGAATGTGGAATAAATTACTATTTTGAAGCCCAATGTATAAAACAAAATTGAGGAAGTTATAAGAAAATAAAGAAAATTCTAAATCGAAAAATACTTGAACTTTAAGTGTTATTCTAGTCTAAATCTGTTTAGCATAATAAATAAAATTTAAAAAATACCCGAAACAATTTTTATAGTTTAAATATTTAATAAAATATAATAGCTTAATTTTTGTTTTGTAACGGGAAAATTAATAAGGGAAGGATTAAAACAAATGTTTGATATATAAATTTAATTAATACAGATATAGATAAATTAAAAAGCACGATAGATAAAAATCGACGTGAAATAATGACCAAAAATTGAATTTTGACCTTGAAGATTTTTAAGATTTGACATAAAAAATTCTAAGGTTGGTGGATACACGCCCGGATAACCGAATTTGAAATCTTTGGATTTCAAATCCGGAACCGGATCCGAAAAGGACAAAAAAGCCAATCTTAAATTCTGAAAAAAATATTTAATTTTCTTACTAGAGTATTAATTTTTGGTCATATTTAAAATAAAATTGAAGTGTTAAAAGGGAATGAAAAGAGAAAAGGATAAAGTTTCTAGAATATGATACATTAAATACAACAGAAGATAAACAGAATTTCTTCAATAAACAATTAATCCCTCAAACTTATAAGGACCATCAAATTTCTGTTCCTCTATCAAAAACTGCCCGTCAGACAATCGGAAAAAACATAAATACGAGGCAACAGCCTTTCCATCGCGTTCCTCAGATTTTAGTGCAACAATAAATTGATCATCGCTCCCAGGCAAAAATTGAAAGGCGGAAAATCCACGAGAACCATCCCCTATAGAACCAATACGTGTTGCCTATAAAAAATAATTTTTGGATGTATTTAGAATTTTTGAAAGTCCACCTCAATATTAGTAAGGTTTTCATCAGCCATTATCAACATATTAGTCCCTTTATGTTCATCTGTATCCTCAGAGTAGGTATCATTCGAAGCGCGTCTAAAAATTATTTTTAACTCCAAAAATTCTTTAAAAACACCTTGGAAGAAAGAACCATTTCTTGTGTACATCAGACCATTGGGCTGATTCTTAAAATTTTAAATTTAATTGTGTAGCGGTCCCAGGGGCTAATTTTAATTTTAAAGGTTGATCCGAAAAGCTCATTCAGTTAAAAAAAATTTTATCATTCAAAAAACATGCCGTGTATCAGATAACCAGGAAATTTAATTCCAACCGCCTCTCTAATTTTTATATATTTTTCAGTCCAGTTAACGTGAACAATTTCTCCATTTAAATTGATAATCTTTGAAAAAATAATTTTTTTAATTAAAATAATTTTATTAAAAAAATTTTTGTTGCGGTTCCCGGTTCTAATTTATTTTAATTATTCAAAAATTATAAAATTTCGACGAAAGGGAGTCCACTGACAACGTTAGTTAAGATCAGATTTGGTAATGGATACAGATAATTTTAAAATGCCAAGCGGATAACCGCCTGTATTCGCCGTATAATTTTCTCATTAAATGTTATCTTACTTTAATCCACATTGGATGGTAATTTTGAAACACTCCTTGAGTTGTTGTCCATTCTAAAAAATTAGATTATAACAAGGAAATTGCTGGTAACCGGTTAATTTCTGCCTGAAACCAAAGGAGGTATTTTAAAGACATTTGATCCCCCAAAGGCAAAAATTAACAGGTCACCAACAACCCTAATAAATAACCTTTCCCCAACCCTCCAACAAATAAATGTTCGTTCTTTACAGACATCCATTCTGCTTTAAATCCTTTTGTGGTATTACCAGGCCCGTCGTTTAAAAAAGCCCAAGGAATCATTGTATTGAAATTATCAATTCTTAAATTTAATTAAAAATTGAATTAATTGAAACAAAGTCTACTTATATATAACACCAGTTCTATCATCTACTGTAAGTAAATTTCCATCAAAAACAGCCAAATCAGAAAGCCTTGAAAAATTTTTTAAAATTAAATTGGGTAATGTTATGAAAGGAAATCTATGCTGTTTCATAATTATATGTTCACCGAAAATTTTTTTTGATATTACCTACGCTATTGAGGTCAGGATTGAAATTTTATCAGAACCTCCTTTTAGTTTTAAAAGTATTACATAAAGAAATTTCAAATTTAAGAAAAATAGGAAAAATATCCAAATTTGGTACTTTTCGGTTTTGCCACAACCCTCCCATATATTCGCAGGATACACTATCAATAAGTATTGTATTTACTGTCCTCCGACTCGACTCCTTAATCTTTTTAAAATTCAATGGAAAAAACAAACTCCATAGCTCTCCCCCCAGAAGACAATTGAGAATAAAGCACAACACTTTCTTCATCATTCCATTGGATTTGGGCAGTTAACAATTCTGGATGAAAATACAAACGTCCACGTCTTACAAAACTCCTCCAAGTATTCTTTTTCCCATCAAATTTACTGTCGTGGTCTAAATCGGAAACTACAGCGATTTGATATTGAATACGTCCATCGGGAAGGTGCTTAAAATTTTGGAAAAATTAAAAAAACAAAAACAGAAGGAAAGGAATGTGACAATAATTTTTGAGGATTTTGGCGTTGCGGACTTTGCTCAAGTGTATACTTTTGGGCTTATTTTAAACTACTTAATATGTAAAAAAATTGAGCTTAATTATAGAATAATTCGTCCCCAGCATGGAGGTACTTATACTCAATTTTATGCCATCCGCAATTCCATGGAGCGGTAATTCTTCAGATGACGCCCCCTTATTTATGTTCTATTTTTTTCATTTTCTATGAATGATTGCATACATCCGAAAGAGCTCTTCGAGCTGAGTCGAACGGCCACTAGAAACATTAAAAAAGGGGGCGCCCTTAGAAGAACTACCCATGGAGCCCTGACCCAGCCCATCTGGAACAACAATTTTTTTCAAACAAAAAAAACGAAAAATTTTTTGAAATTTTTGAAAATCGACCCCCCACAACTCAATCCAAAATTTAAAAAAGAAAGAAAACCTTTGGATATCCAAAACTACTAGAATTATACAAACGCCCAAATTCCTCTTTAACACAAGAACAATGATCCAAAGCTTTAGGTAAATAATATTGAAGTGAAAAGAAAGCAATCAACAAAGAAATAATTAAGGCGGCGACGGAAAAAGAAAAACAATTGGAAATTAACATTGAAGTGGATCTTCTGTTGTTTAAATGATGATTGTTTTTGTGTTTTTCAGAAGAAAAGGGGGTGTTTTGTAAAGAAGCGTAGTTCTTAAATTTTGGTTTAAAGTAAATGAAATAGATTTAGTTCGTGTAATCTAAGACAGATTTGGAATTTAATTTACTAATTTAATTTCTATTCGTCTATGACTAAAACAAAGGGTAGTTCTTCCTTCCTCCCCCTACAAATTTTTTTTATTGATGTACAAAATGGTCAGTTATTTTTACTTGAATAATTAAAAGAAATTTTCCCCGTGACATCATTCATCCAGACCAGTGCTGGGTATAGCTCCGGGAGCTAGCTCCGGAGCCCGGCTCCGGAGCCGGCTCCGGCGGAGCCGGAGCTAAGATTTTGGAAACCCCGGAGCCGGAGCTGGAGCCAAGATTTTTAAACCCCGGAGCCCGGAGCCAAGGTTTTCCAATTCCCCACGGCTCCGGCTATACACCCCTAAAGATGGGTTAGAGAAAAAGAAGTAAGCAAAGATGGTAGGCGTAAAAAGAAAAGGAAGAGAAAATTAGGACGGGTAAAAATGATTTTCTTTCTTTTCCTTTGCTATGTAGGTGTGGCCGAATGGATAGTGTGTTAGGTTCCGAGTTTTATCCAATTATAGGTTCAAAAAATATCACAACAAATAAATAAAAAATAGTTTTTATTTGGAAAATAAATTATAATAAGCATTTTTTTATTAAATAAAGCTGGATAAATATTTTAAATTGATTAATTTTAGTCTCATTTTTCAAAATTTTCGCCTGCGGCGCAAAAAAGGTAGATTTTTGGCTTAAGGATCGTCCAAAATTTTCAAAATTTTCGCCTGCGGCGCAAAAAAAGAAAGATTTTTGGCTTAAGGATCGTTCAAAATTTTCGCCTGCGGCGCAAAAAAAGAAAGATTTTTGGCTTAAGGATCTTCCGAATTTTTCAAAATTTTCGCCTGCGGCGCAAATAACGAAGATTTTTGGATCCAAATCCCCTTAATCCCCCCGATATCGCCCTCAATCCACCTAAATCACAAGATAATCCACCCAAATCCAGCTTAATCCATTGATAACTCTCTTAATCCTCTTATATCACTCTATATCCCCCTTCATCTACCCAAATCTCCCAATGAAAAATAATTCATTGATTTTCCACCCGGAGCCCGGAGCCAACATGGAGCGGCTCCGAAAATCGCCGGCTCCGGAGCCGGAGCTGGAGCCAAGATTTTAAAAGGCCGGAGCCCGGAGCCGGAGCCAAGATTTTTAAACCCCGGAGCCCGGAGCCGGAGCCAAGAATTTGAAAGGCCGGAGCCCGGAGCCGGAGCCAACAAATGGCAAATACCCAGCACTGATCCAGACTGTATACTTTAGTAATTATTCTTGAGCTTTCATAAATGTTATTCAACTTGGATTCCTTGATTCGTTTAAATCAACAAGCAAAAATACCCATATCTAACTTATAACTGTTTTTTCCATTGAAGGAGTAGGAAGTCGTGAAACTATTTATAAATTTTTTGATAATGTATTAAACAAAGTCAAAACAATCCAGACCCTTTAAAATTAATTAGTTGAAAACTAATCTAAAACGATTTATTAAAAATTAACCTCATCCTCATTTTTAACATTTTCTGTGAATGTCATCTTTAATTTTGCTGCACGAATATCAAAGAAATCCCGTTTAGTTAACAAAAACAATAAAAATAATATCACAGATTTTGACCCTAAAATTTTAATAAAGTTTGGATTTAAATAAAATTTTAAAAAATCAATTAATACGACGTATCTTAAAGTAACTTTTAGTCCAGATTTATTCAAAAAATTTTATAAAGGAAAATAGACAGCAAAGAAACAAGAAAATAGACAGCAAAAGAAAAATATAAAAACAGCCTTTTTGTTGCCGGAATAATTAATTACGTTTTGTAGCAAAGGAAACAAATACATACAGTATAAAAGATTTTTCTTGGTGATCCATAAATTTATCATTTATGGATCACTTATGGCATAGAAAATAAGGATTGAAATCTTGCTTTTATAATTATGAAACGCACTTTATAAATTTATTAATTGTTAAATTCTAAGTTGATTTTGTTAGGGTGGCGTGCTTATTGTTAGTGTAAAGTCGTGGGTGGTATTCGAGTCGCCAGTTAGTCAGCCTTAGCCCGTAGTGAAGCTAGTATTCTACTCCAGCGCAGTCTCGCTTGTTCTATTGTATTGTTACCTTCGTGATAAACCTTGTTAATTAGGCTAGTCTTTCTGTTAATATCGGACACACCGCAAGTCGATACGCAAAAGTTTTGAAGTTTTTTTTTCTGATTTTTATTTAAAAATAATGTTTAAAAATTAGTTGAAAAAGAAAATTATTTCAATATTAGACAAGTTTTGTGAAGGAAATAATTATTAAATAAATTATCAATTAACTTCTAAATTATGTTGTCATTATATATTTTTAATTTTTTAAAATAATAAACTACAAAAAGATAAGAAAATATATAGTTTGTCTTAAAGTATTTTTGAATACAAACTATATAATTTAATATACATAAAACTCCAAATTAGTAATTATATAAAAACACAAACTTTCAATTCATAAATATTTTTATCAGAAAAGTTGTAATCACATTATTCCCATCAATTTTTCTATACAGTTTTTAATGCTTTAATGAATGAGCTATAGTTTACCCAAACCAATGAAGATTTTTTCAAAAAATTTTGTTTTACCCCAATATTTGATGCCGCTTGTTAAAACGAGTTGATAGGTACTAAAATTAAAATTTTAACAGAAATTAAAATGTTATCAGAAAAGTTTTGAAAAAGAAAATATAAATATATTCAATATTTTAACTAAATTATTAAAAGAAATTTAATTTTTTAGACGATAAGAAATTGGAATATCATCATTCTAAATCATCAAAAATGGATGCCATTGTAATTTCAAAATCAACAGAATTTGCAAATTTTTTAATCCACTCATTTGCTTCGTTATTTTCTGCCAATTTCTTATAAATAAAACTATAAAATTCTAAAATATGTGCTGTTAAGTTTTTCGGGGTTGAAGCAGAACAAGTTGCTTTTAATTGGGTTAAAGCTTCATTACTTATTGAAGTGAAATTTAATTTTTCCGAGTCAGAAATGCTAGAGACAGGGATGATAAATTTAGATTTTAATATTTCAATTATTTGATCACATTTTGAATTTGTTAGAGAGGTGGAAGTTGATGGACTTAAATTTAAATTTTATTTTTAATAATAAAATTAGTGGAATAGTAGTAACTGTGGGGTGGATGCTTCAATTCTTATATGAACAAAAATTGAAATGCAGAAACAAATTTTCAGTTTGGGGCATAATTAACAGTTCCCTAATATTCTTAAAGTAAATTAATCAAATCTTATCTTGTTCAGACATGGAAATTAATTTTTCTATTGAGTTTAATAAAATTTTAGTTAATTTTTCTGTTTCATCTTCCAACTGATTTTCAATTCTATCAAATCGAAATATATCAAATATCCATAATTTATCCATATAATTGTCAATAAATGGAGATATACTCATTTTTATTATATGAAATAATAAATGGAATGGATTGTTGTTCCTCAAAATCTGTCAAAATTAATTTTTATTTAAATTAATAAACAGTTGAAATTTATTTTTAGGTGGTATCTTGAATGGAAGGTATCGTTTAGGGAACCCCTCTTTCACTAACTAATTGTGGATCATAATTCAAAAAAAGATAAGAGAATCCTTTAGTGTTGATGATATCGTTATGATTTTCGACTATATTATTTAATTCTCACATAATTATGAATTTCTTCTTCTAGCGGTAACATTAAAGCATTTTGTAACCAATCAGCTGTGTAGATATAGGTAAATCCCTCAGAAATACTTGAATTGCCGAAGTTGATATTTTCAAAATATTTAATACGTTTTTCACCTCCCATATCAAGCAAATCAACATAATGTGATATTAAAAAGTAAAAAAAGAGAATTATGCGTAATTCTGCTGCCAAGCATCCGAATTGTAAATATTCCTAAGATTAATATCATAAATTAATATTAAATATTGATGGAATCTTCGTATTATGGGCCGTTCAAACCCATATTTGATCTAGCAAAATTGGTATGGATCCGAGTTTTCGGGGCTAGAGTTTTCATTGGTTCTCAATTTATTGGGTGATTGGACAAAAGTTTCATATAAGAATTGTTTTTTTACTGGATTTGGGCGCACTCCATCCAAGGTTATATATTTAAAATAAGATCGGAATTAAGCATAACTTGGCAGAAAATAACCTCAGTTTTATTTCTTATAGTTTCTAGTTCACTTTTTATTGGTTGATTTAAAGGAGTGAAGTCTAAAAAACTATATCTCCTCATAAACTCTTCCAAGACAGTAAAAATCTTTTTATAATATTCTTCAAAATTTATATTAATATTCATATAATATTCTTCCAAACTCATCTCATTACGAAGATTATTTGAAAATTTTCGGTCAATTTCTGTAAAATTTTAAAGGATTTCAAATTAAGTTAGTTAATAACGAGGAATGGTTTAGGGTTTCTCTGGTTCCCAAGCCTTACAAAAATCGTTGGATTTTTTATTTTTGAAATTATTACCATTAATTTCTATTAACAAAATTATTTTTACTAAAATTGATCCAATCTTTTTTGTGACTTTGGTACTAAATTTTCTTTCACCATATTCCAAATCTTTAATTATTCTCATCAATTTTAAAGCCTTATCTTTAGCCTCTTCCCAAGGCAACTCATTTTCCTTGGAAATTGGGACCAACTGCCTCAATAAATCCTCAATATTTTCCATTAATCCAAGTTCCGTTAATTCACTTTCTTGCTGACTTTTAGCATATAATTTTTTATAATTCGTATAAAGGTTAATATCGTTCAGCAGTTTTCCTGAAAGATCCTCTTTGCCCTCATTGTCAATTAATGCCGTTCGCGCGTTAGTCAATATCTGACGCAAGAGACTAGATCTTACATTGCTAGATTTTTTCCAAATGCATAAAAATAAAGAAATTCGAAATTGAAAAACAATCGGGACGTTTAAAGGATTTTTAAATTCAGTTTCCATTTTTTGAATAAATTCTTTAGCATTTGTAGAAGTTAAATGATCGAGAATTGTTGGGATATGTGTAGAATTGGAAATATTTAAATAAAAAATTAAATAAATTAAAATAAATTTCCAATTCATCTAAAATTATTTCTGAAAAAATTAAAGAGATATTTTTAAAAAAATAAAGAAAATTATAATTAAAAATTAATTAAATGCACTTTTGCCGCTTATTAATAAAGCTTTTAAGCTTCACGTGAATTCACGTGAAAATAATAAAAATAAATAAAATATATTTCAAAATAATATTTCATATAAGCCGACAAAAGAGAATTTTAAAGTGCATAGACATTAAATAATTTTAAAATTTTTATTTAAAAATAATTGCACTTTGTTGCGGTTTCTTCAATTATAATTTAAAAATAATAATAACCGATAGTTGAAGATACTCCAGAATTAATTAAAGTTAAAAATATTCCTATAATTAAATATTGAAAATCAAAAATGAAAATTTAAATGAATTTCAAGCACCTATAATTTAAATTTAAATAGGTCGCGGTCAAGGCCTCCCCAAGGTCGGGGTCCTCGCCCATTTTCGAATTTCGACTTCGATTTTGCTGATCGAAGTCGAAATCCTCGTCTTGGTTTTTTCAATAAACCTCGACCTACTCTATATTAAATTAAAAAATAAGGTGATTTTTGTAAATTAATAAAAAGGTATTGATAAGAATTTAAAAAATAAAAAAAAGAATCAAACATTGAATAATAGAGCAAATTTATAAATAAATTAGTTTATTTAATAATTATTCTAAAAATTATTTTACTTCCAAAAATGGACATTTACTTTATTAAAGGAATATTTAATGAAATATTAACTTCAATTAATCCAAAGAATTTAATATTTTCATCATTAACGGGATTATCTTTTTCATTATTTTTTAATTTAAATTTATTTAATATTTTATTTATTGTATTTTTATTAATTTTGTTATCTTCTAAATTTGTTAGAATATGTTTAATTACAATGAGGAGGGATATAAGGTTTCATTTCTTAAATCAATTAAAGGCATACTAACTTTAGTTCAACCATCGTCCCCGGGGACTATGGTTCACCGGGGACGGGGGGAGCCTCTCCTCTAGAGCCGCACCTAGGGGAGATGCGCAACCCCTGTCACTGCGTCTTCGTCCCCGCGGGGAACGGTGATAATCCAAAGTAATACTGAAGATGGCAATGGGGTAATAGGACAGATATTTTATGATAATGATTCGAACTTACTTTCAAAAATCCTTATTTAGTGGCTATTTTCGCCTCAAAAAATTGCAAAATCGAATGGAAAAACAATGGAAATTTGACAAATCTATTGGAAATATTTTTGAAAATACAGTTAATAGACATCCCGAGAAGGATTGTATAGTAGAAGCTGAAAGTGGGAGAAGATTTTCTTTTAATGAATTAAATGAATTGGCTAATAAATTTGGGAATTATTTTAACGAGAAGGTTAAAAAATAAATTTAAATAGCCTAATTTAAAATTTCAAGTTAACAATTGATGATAATTGCTTAATTACTTCGTCTGATACTATTGGAATTTTGCTGGAAAATTGTATAGAATTTGTAGCTGTATGGCTGGGTTTAAGCAAAATTGGAGTAATTTCAAGCTGGATTAACACACAATTGAGAGGACAATCTTTGTCTCATTCAATTAATATTGTTAATTTTAAAGCAATTATAACTTCAAAAATACATGTTGAAGGTAATATTTGATTAAATTTTATTAGATTTAGGATTAGAAATTATAATAAATCACAGGAAGATCTCGATATTAGATATTCCCGAGGAGTGTGGGGGATGAAAAATTGTACCTAAAAGTAAGGTGTATCAACAACGGGGCTAGTTGAGAATAACTGAAAGGTTCTTCATTTTGAAACTAGGTCGTATTTACACAAACAATTACCCTGAGTAATTATTGCTTTATTTATTTTTATGGATTAATTATTTTTCAACCTCTTGGTGTAAAAGTATTAGGGACCTGGGTAATATATTAAAAAAATATTTTAAATAAATATGTATATTTTACTTTAATTCATAAATTATTTTAAAGAATTAAAGAATGCAATAAGTACAGGATTACTAAATTCTTACATTAAAATCTTCATAATTAATAATCAAAATGATATAAATATTAACGAAGATACCAACTTTATTTTAATAAATGATAACGAATTAAAGGACAAATCAAAGCCCTCCACAAAAAAGGATATTGGATTTCAAAGTAATTTATAGACAAATTTAAAAAAACCCTTAAAATTAAGATATTCTTGCATATTTATATACTAGTGGCACAACTGGACAACCCAAAGCTGTGATTATTAGACATTATCGTTACTATTTTATGGGCATAGCCGGTCCTATAGTTTTTGATATAAACGAGAATGATATTTTATATATAACTTTACCTATGTATCATGGAATGGCTGGAATTGCCGGTGTTGGACAGATGATAGTTAATGGTAACTCTTAATTTAGGAGGAGGTGAGGGCCGTAGCCTCATCCATCTAGAAGGAGAGATCATTATGGAACATAATCAAGGAATATGGGATTTTTCTATAAGGGTTCGGACGTACGAAGAATTTCTTAGAACAGTCAATAATACTATCATATAATCCTTCAAATAAAAAGCAGCTCTAAAGAAGCTCAAAAATATTTTTCCATGGACAAGAAATCTAAAATTTAATTGTATTTCAAATTCAATAGGCTCTACAATTGTAATACGCCAAAAATTCTCTGCTTCCCATTTTTGGAATGATTGTCAGAAATTTAATTGTACAATAGCTATTTATATTGGAGAAATTTGTCGTTATCTTATCACACAACCTAAAAATTCTAAAGACGATAAAAATCACAAAATAAGAATGTTTTGTGGTCTTGGACTCCGTCCAACGATTTGGGATGAATTTACAGAAAGATTTGGAATTAGAAAAATAGCTGAATTATATGGTAATATTTTTAAAAGATAAAAGTAATATGTAAAAATTTTAATTAGGGGCAACAGAAGGAAATGCAACTTGTGTAAATATAGACAATAAAGTTGGGGTTATAGGATTTTTACCCATCTATACATATTTTATGAAAACAACGTCTATTAGGATTGTTAAGGTATTTTGAATATTTTGGATTAAATAATAAAACTTATAAATTGAATGTTTAAAATTAATTTAAAATTTACTTCTTCATTTTTCCTTAAATAAATTAAAAGGTAGATCCAATATCACGTGAATATCTGAGAAGGCCGAACGGTCTCTGCCAAATTTGCAAACCTGGCGAGACTGGGGAAATTGTTGGAATGATAAGAAAAGACAACCCAACACGCCGATTTGAAGGTTATCTAGACAGGCAGGAAACTGATAAGAAAATTATAAAAAATGTGGAGGTTGTTGGGGATTGTGCTTTTGCCAGTGGGGATCTAATATATTGGGATACTTTTGGATATTTACATTTTAAGGTAATTTAAAGGTCAAAAAAAATTTCAAAATATTAAAAGGACCGTCTAGGAGATACTTTTCGTTGTTGTGGGGAGAATGTAAGCACAACTGAAGTAGAAAATGTACTTCAAGGAATTGAAGGAATTGAGGAGCTGGCTGTCTATGGAGTTGAAATGGATGGAAAGGAGGGGAAACATGGAGTGTGTTCTATAGTTTTGAATAGAGATTTGGAAGATAATGTAAAAATTTGTTTAATTTCAAAGAGAAAAGTAAAAATTTCAGCAGATACTGGGCCAAATTGGAAGAAAATTTAAAGAAAATTTGCCAGAATATGCAATTCCAAAATTTATCAAATTTTGTGAGGGGATTGAAAAGACTGGCACATTTAAACTTAGAAAAGGTGAAATGAGACGAAATGCTTTATTTGATAGAAGGAAAAATTTGTTTGTTTGGAATAGAAGTTTAAAAAAATATATGGAATTTAATTAATATTTTTTGAAGTTGTGCCAGAGATTTTTTCAAATAAGTTCAAATTCAAGAATATTAAATTGTTAAAATTAGTTTTCTCAGGACCTTATGAAGGGGCGGTAGAAGGGGCAGAAAGAACAAGCTTGCTTTTAGATCATAACATTTTTTATCAATCGGTCGAAAATTCTGTTTTTTGATTCACTGTCCAATGGTCCATGAACATGAAGAAGTCCCTTCATGTTTTTGGCACTTTTTTGGTATCTGAAAATTTCAAAGAGATGTTACACGCTGAATTCAGATCCGATTTTTATGAGTCAATATCACTATAATTTTGTATAACTAAACCCTCGAGAATTATTTCAAAGCTTTGTAAAAATTTATTTTAGAAAATATATTCATGAATTTTTGTAAATTTTCCTTTCTTTAGAAAATTTATAAGATTTGTAAATGTAATATATATATATCAAAAATCATATCTTCGTTATATTAATGCCACCATTCAGGTTCTCCAGGTGTTAAATGTGTTGGGTGTATATGTGCTAACCTTAAATATTTAAATCTTTTTATATCAGCCTAATGTTATTTTTAGTGATCGGATGAGGGAATAGAACCATCATAAAAAGACACCGACTAAATCACACCCAGTCTATAGGATCTTTTTGATTAATTATGATTTCTTACAATTAAGGACCCAAAATTAATTATACATAAAATTACTAACCACGGGGTTTTGTAAACATCATGCGGTGGGTAACGGCTGTGCGGAATATGATAAGTTCCTCCAAGTACTTCACTATATTTGTAGTGAGGAGAATGCCAATGGCGCGCAAACAAAGGGCGATAATCTAATTGCTGCCCATAGGCTCCGTATCCATGGTAACTTCCATACATTTTTTAGTTTATTTTGAAGGAATTTGAACGAACACAGAAATATTTATTTATTTTTTAAAATGATCTTTCTCAAATAAATTTGTTCGATTGAAAAAAAGCACCTAACAACTGTTGTTAAATTTTAAAACTAAAGTTTAGAGTTATGAACGATTATTTTTTTAAATTTTTTTTCTGGAAATTGAAAAAATTAAATATAATTTTTGGTTAGTTAATCACAAAATTTATCTAAAATTATCTCAAAATAATATAAAAAAAATAATTTTAAAAAATTTCAAAAAATTTTATTAACATAAATGACAAATTAATCCACATGTATCACGCCTTGTCTGTTCCGGATAAAACAAATTATCGCAATAGCCGTTAGCTGCCCAATACACACAACTTTTAAAATTAATTTTTAATAAATTTAACAAAAATTTTATTTTATACTTTGGATGTGTATTAACACAGTTGAGGTTGTACCCAGCATCTCGACATGTTTCGCGACAATTATCTTTCATTAATTGTTGATACATCTATTAAATATTAGAAAAGATATAATGATTGTTTTGTTAAGAGGTTGGGATTTTTGAAACTCAACACGATTTTGGATTAAAATTCGGAATTAGGTATCGGCTGGAGAGCTCGGTCGATATTCGTATAAAAATATCGAAAAATATCAAAAAGAAAAATTTCGAAAAAAAACTCGTATTGAGCCGAACTTTAGTAGAAATAAGGAGATGAGTGTTTTGATTATTAGTGCTAAATTTTATAAAAAATTTGCAGAGAGACATACATTATTGCCACATAATTCACGATGTAATTCACAATTTCTTCCTCGATTATATCCAATACCTTAAATTAAAATCGAGATCATTCCTTAATTTTTAATTCATTCAAGAGAAAATTTTAAGGCAAATTTGTATTCTAAAATTTTTAAATAATATTATATGTGGTTTTTACTAAGATTATTAAAAATCAGATACAGAATGCAATAATAAAAATATATTATTAGAAATTAATGATGCAGAAAAATTCCTAAAATTTTTTTCAAAATAAAATTTGTAAATAGAAATAATTTATTTTATTATTTCTTATTTATGCCAAAATCATATAGTAAATTTATTTTATTTATTATTTTATTATTATTTTATTATTAAATTTTTCCCCTTTATTTAAATGATTTAAACAATTATTTTACCTCTCGTAGTCATATTATAGCTCCGAGTTGTACTGAAAGGTATTGGAGTAACAATCAAATTTGGGTCTGAAGTAGGCAACAAACAAACACCCGATTTTTGATCAGTAGTTTTATATTTGGCACACACTTCCTTGGAAGTGCCAGTACTTCCTTGAAGGCAATCCTGGTCCTTGTCACATATTACTAAATTATTTTTATAATAAGGCAGCTGGGCTATAGCTGTTTCTCCCTTTCAGTATCTTCAATAGACCGAACTGAGGTGTTATCAATTACACCACGCGCACTCCGACCCCGCTCCAGAACTTTTTTCCTCATTATCAACCACGATCCGAAACAATTTGAGGCCCCCCCCCCACACATCCGCCCGTAAGCGCTCAAGGTACTCAAGATACACAGAACTCAGAGTATTCTACTTTAAAATTAAAAACAGACCAAAAGATCCAACCCTTTGAGTCGTTTCGCATTTATTATTAGCACACAAAGTTGAGGGTAAACAATCAGAATGTTTATCGCATGCAGAACCAGAAGGTTCTAAAATTCGGGGAAGATAAAAATGTTTTCAAATCGACTAGTTTAATCACTTCTCTGGGGGAATTCATCAACACATAAGCCATTTCGGCATTCAAGTCCATTACAATCCGTGTTGGTTTTGCATGAGGGTGGTGGACATCCATACAAATTATTTCTGTCACAACTCGACTTTAAATAATTTAAAAATATTTTTAAAAGATATTAAATTATTTACATGGCTAGGATCTGCACATTCGCCGTTAATACAAGCTAAAATTAGGTAATTTTTAAAAATAATTTTTTTATTATTAGGTATAGGTGTAAATACTAGTTCCGTTTTTAAATTTAAATTTGTATTTTCTAAATTTGTATTTTTTTTGTATTTTTTTTTGTATCTTCTATTTGTATTTTATAATAGATTCCAAAACATAGGAAATGAAAGGAATTATAGTTAGGTATTAAGGGAGAAAAATTCAGGGGGAAAAATAAGAATTAAATTTTTTACATCTTCTTAATAACTTATTTATAATATATTCATAATTTATTTTATATAATATTTAACCTTAAAAATAACCTTAATAATAAATCTTAACCTTAATAATATTTTTATTTTAACCTTAAAAATTTATTTATTTTTAGGTGTTTTATTTTTTATTTAAATTAATTTTAATAAATTTCTTTTTGTTTTTAATGTTTAAACTATTTTTTAATATTTTTTAAAAATATAGTATTCAAAATTTAACATTAAATACTAAAATTAATTATAGGTTATTCTTAAATTATTTAAATTATTTTTATAAATAATTATTATGTGTTGCTTTTCTTATTATTTGATTAAAAAAATATTTTTTTAACGTAACAATTTATTTTCTGAAATTTTTTTCTCATTTATAATAATTTAACGAAACTAATAATTTTATGTACTAGTTTGTTCATTTTTTCAGTTAAAAATATAAATTAATAAATAATTTGGTTAATAAATAATTTATAATAATTAATTTTTTATAAAATTAATTATTATTATTATTAATAAAAAAATTTATCAAGTGTAGATTTATTTTATATTTTTTATTTTTAGTAATTTTTTATTTCCTATAAATTATTTTAATTTTTTTTTAAATTTCTGATATAATTTTTGACTTTTTAATATTTTTTATTTTTATTTAATATCTGAATTAAAAATATTTTAAACAATTTTATTAAATTTTGGGAGATCATTGAATTTTATTTCAAAATAAATAATTGGGCATTAAACGTCGGTACTAATTTAATTTTTGTTTATGTCTCAAAATTTGTTTTTTCACCCCTTTATTTATTTAATAAATACCCTTATAAAAAATTTTTTTATTAAATTTTTTAAATTTTCTTACGCCAAGTTCCAGCCATTTCCACTAATTTTGGATTAAACACAATTAAAATAAATAAAATAAAAATAAACATAATACAAGCCATTTTATTAATTTTTAATTAATTTTTTAATTAAATAAAGGCAGCAACTAACGTTTAAAAAATTTCTTACAAATTTAATTATTTTTTAAATAACAAAAATTCAAACAAAATTAAATATTAAAAGAATTAAATATTAAAAAATTAATTAATAATTTTTTTAAATTTGATCTTTTCATAGCTTAATTTATTTAAAAATTCTACACAAAATAAATAATTTCAGGTATATTTATATTTTTATAATTTTATAAAAATCAGTTTTAAAACTACATATTATTTTTATAAAATTATAAAAATATAATATACCTAGAATTTATTATTTTGTGACTTAATTTATTTAAAAAATTAAAAAAAATTTTTATATAAAAAATATAAAATGTCAATAATTTTTTTCTCGAAAAAAAAATTATTTTTTAAAATGCCTGGAATTTATTTAAAATAAAATTTTAGAATTTTTAAGCATTTAAAATAATTTACTTTTTAAATTTTAAACACCTGCCAATACTCCTTTTATGGAATTTTTATTATTAATTATTTTTATTTCCCCCTCAATTTTGTCTACTTTTTTTAAAGTTAAATTTAAAATTGTTGAATGTTTTTCTAAATTTTTTATTTATTTACTTTTCTATTTTTAAAGGTGAAAATGACAAAAATAAATAAAAAGTGCAAGCAAATAAAAATTAATTTAAATTTAGAATTATTAAAAAAATTTTTTTATAAGAATAAAATTATTTAAAAATATAGGTTTATTATATTTTTGAATATATATTCTGATCACGGTTGATCGAAACAAAATTTTTTTATTTTTTCGAAAAGAAACGAAATGGAATAAGTCACGAATGAGCGAAACGGAATGAAAGTTCGATCAGTCCTGATACGAATCCAACGATACCTTTAGCTTGAGATTTATTTTTTAGAGCGCAAGGTTTCGTAAATTGAAATCAAGCTAGTGTAATTAATTCCTATAATTCCTAAAATTTCCGCTAAAGCTAAGTTCCAATAGACGCCATAATTATGAAAATTCTAGAATTATTTATAAAAAATATAATACCGTGTAATTAATATTGCCATTAATTCAATCTAGATAGTTCATTAATTATGGAAGTTTAATTTTTGGAATTTTTAAAATTTAATTTCCTATGTATAAATTATGAATTTATAATTACTATTAAATAGCTAGACTTCCTTTAAGGCGGTAGTATATAATTTTTAGTTGTTTCTAAGAAATTTTTTATTTAGTTCAGACGAAATTTACACCCCTCTCCCCACACTCCCAAAAAAATAAATAATTTATAGCTTTAGCTTCTGAAATCTAATATTGTAAATATTTTTCTTTGAATTTGGAAGTAAAAATTTATCAGCTGTTAATTTTTGTTGCAAAAATGCGCATTTCTTAACGAAAAAATTCTCTAATAAAAATCCATTTCCAAAATCCATTTTACTCCACAAAAATTAAATTTCCTTAAAGCAGAAATAATTTGATAATTTTGAGAAAAAATTTTCTAAATTTAGTTCAATTAGTTATTTTTAATTTTAACTAAACTATAAATTATTTTTGTAAATAAAATTTAATTAAGTAGATTTTTGGAGCAAAAAAAAATAAATAAATAGGTGAGGCTAATTAAATGTTTAAGCTATTTTGTAGTTACTCAATTTCCAATTTTTTTGTGTCAAAAATTTTTAGCTTTTTTTTATTGTTTGACTTTATTAAGAATTTATTTTTGAATGTAAAATCGACGTCTCAATTATCCTCCATTTCAAGCGTGACAGCTTTGGCTTAAAAAAAGTTTTTTGAAAGGCTTTGTTCCGAGATTCCATTAAAGGAAGTTATTGTGTCTCAACGTCTCAATCCTCCTTCCCGTTTAGAAACATAAAAGCATTGGCCCAGAAAAAAAATTTTTTCAAGAGCCTATTTCCGAGATTCCAAATAATTCAAGTTGTGTATATTACATCACACTAAACAGAAATTAAATATTTTTAAGTTTTTCAATATTCCTCCCAAATTTTTAAATTTATTTCCCATCAAAATACGAAAATAAATAAAATTTTATATTTATACCCAGTATAATTTTTTTAATTTTGCGCAGAATATATTTTTAATATTCTCAAGTCATGCACAAATATATTTTTTTACAGATTAAAAAATTAAGAAAAAAATAAAAAAAAACTTGTAAAAAAACTTTTAAAAATACAAAAATTAAAAATAAATTCTGCGAATATAATTAATTTTTTAAAGTTTTTTTTCAAAAATTCCCACCAACTTTAAAAATAGTTCTTTTCAAGCTCATTATAAAAATAAATTTTTGAGAGCTTAATTAGAACACTTTTAAATTTTATTTTTTAATTTTTAATTGTCAGAAGGGGAGTACAGTAATTTTAAAGAATTTTATGAAAAAATTTTTTGTGATTTTTTAATTTTTTGAATTTTTAAAAATTTTTTCCAAGGCTAATTTTGGGTTGTGAATTAATGAATTATATTCTATTTTTTATTTAATTTTACTAATATAATTATAAATTTCTTAGAAAAATTTTTTGAGAAATAATTTATTTTCTGTTAAATTATATATTTTTCGTCATTATGTAATAAAATTTTATTTAAATTAATTATTAAATAATTAAATTATTTATCGAGAAATTAATTTCAAAATTGTATAAATATGTCAAATAATATGAACGGCATAGAATTCCCTCCCAACGACCCAAATATGAACTACAATGTAACTACGAATAATGTAAAATTTTTTAAAATTATTTTAAAAATTTTTGAAAAATTAGCTTAAAAATAATAGCTTTAATAAATAAATTAAAGAAAATAAATTAAAAAAATTTTTCAAGTTTTACCTAACATTTTGGAAAAATGGAATACCAACATTATTTATAATAATTGTGGGTATTCGCTGGTTTATTGCCATGATTGGATTTTTTACAAATTTATTACTTTTTTGGGTTTTTGCTGTTAATAGGTAGCAGCAAAAAAATATTTTTTCAATAAAATTTTTCAGAAAAACATTCCAAGGAACTTGTCATATATTAATTGCCACAAATGCACTAACTACATCCCTCTTTGAACTTTCTTTAACTATTGGGTTTATAACGCAATTAATCGGAATACAATTTGTTAATATACGGATATGTTTAGCTATACAAGTAAATTAATTAAACCCACTATAAGTTAGCTTTAAGGATACCACTATGTTCAGACATTCTCCGTCTCCGTACCGATACCCATTTTTAATATCCGATTTTGCCCAGCCGTATCTTAAACTCAATGTCCAATCACCTTTTATAATTGTCCCATAGATAAAAGTTTAATCCTGGGGATATGACATAATGAAATCAGACAGCAGATGTTATTAAAATTATTCCTAAATTTTAATTAGGCCGTTCCAATATTTCTTCGAAATTTTATCATCTCCTCGTTATGTGTAATCGCTTTGGATCGTCTTTTAAGCACAGCATTTATCTCGTGGTAATGAATTATATTATAAAATTTTCTGGTTTAATTCAAAAAATTTACAAAGGCACCTTAAAAATGGAGAGACCCTAAAATATCGTATGGCTCTCTTTGCTTTTTGCTTTATCCATGCAGGAGTGTTTATTGCTGCTACTTTATATAGTGCTTACATTATGCCAGACTTGTATGTTTTAATAGTTAATTATATAAGAAATATTCTTTAAATCACACATCCTTAGGATTTTTCTCAAGTATAGAGTTTAGGACATATCTAGGTCCCAACTTTATGTTAACTGGAACCGATCTCCTCTGTCAATATAACATTACACTTATGTGACTAATATTATTTTTTAATACGTTCAGAAAAGAAGTTTGTATATCCTCCGATGATTGCTACCAAGGCTGGCTCGAGAATATCCTCTTCCTTATAAATGTAGCTATACTCTTAATTGTTCTAATCTTTTATATTGCTATTTGGACATTTCTTCGTATCCTTCATAAAAGTAATGGTTAGCTATCTAATTAGCTAATAATTAAAATTCCTCCTTTTAGCAGCTCTTGATTGGACTAAAAGAATTATCAAATCATTAACTTTGACAGCTTTAACAATAACTGGAGGGTGGCTATCTTACAATGCTTTACAAGCTTTTGCATTGCCGGCTTT
Organism: Meloidogyne luci; assembly: GCA_902706615.1. Classification (NCBI taxonomy): domain Eukaryota; kingdom Metazoa; phylum Nematoda; class Chromadorea; order Rhabditida; family Meloidogynidae; genus Meloidogyne; species Meloidogyne luci. The sequence continues at coordinate 3,312,930 of CACSLI010000182.1, read as the reverse complement.
GGATAACTGGCTTAATCCCCTTCAGATTACCTACCTCGGATTTTGTTTCTCGTTTCTTCCTTATATCGCTATGGCTTTAAATGCTCCAATCCTTTTTATATTCAGGCAAGTTCTGCTCTGAATAATTTTTATAAAATAATTATTACAGTAAGGATTATCGCCTAGCATTTTGCAAGACCTTTGGATTCATTCCAGGAATAGAAAAATTTATTGTTCCTTTAAACCAGTCAAGTTTGAAGGCCTATTCAATTTCTCCAACAAAAATGATAGCGAATAACAAAATTAATCCGGCTTCAACATCAGCTCCTCTTTTTGTAAAAAGAGCTTCTTTAAGGAAAGTAGAGAATTGAAAAGGATATTTGGAATATTTTAATGATATTTATTTTTATTATTTTATTTTTATAAGATTTGTAGCAAATTATAAAATTAATGAAATTATCCTCAAATATTATTTTTGGAAACTTAATTTAATAATAAAACAAGTTAGTTATCAACTTGTATTTTTAGAGCCTCACCTTCTCTGAAATACATAATCAAATTATAAGCAAAAATAAAAACAAACATACCGTAAATGCTCTAATAAAAGCACATCTCTAATTGAAGCACATCTCTAATATAAGCACACCCTACGAGAGGATCGAAAAATACAAGCACAGTCTCTAATTGAAGCACAGTCTCTAATATAAGCACACCCCTAGTATATTGCTGAAAAACCACTTTATTTATTCCTTTTATTTTTTTATATATTTTGTTTAATAATCATAGCTTAAATGGATTCCTCCGGCCATGAAATTGATGTCGTAGGCGAGTTTCAAGTAAAGTAGCAGTTGAAAGTCTCCAAAACTAAAATCTTACTCTATCTACTTACAAAAAATTAGAAATAATTAACATCGTGACTTGAAACAAGTGGTGTTGAAAGACATCAAGAGGCATCGGTGGATTTGAAGAAGTTTGTGAATAGTCTCGCCAGTCCTAGTGTAGACAACCTTAACCGTCGCTTAAATCGCTCAGCTCTGCTCTTAAGAGGCTTTATGCGTCCAATAAAAATTTATGAGCACGAGTAAAAGATTTTCTAAGCCCATGGTTTTTCGAAAATTCTGAAAATTTTTGAATGAAAAAATTTATGGAGCCGGGTCTTTAGAAAAATTCTAGAAAAATTTATGAATTAAATTGAAATTTAATTCTTGTTTTTTATATGTGGGGTAAAAATTTTGTTTAAAAATTAAAAAATAGATCGAAAAATAAAAGCACAGTCTCTAAATGAAGCACAGTCTCCAATATAAGCACACCCTACGAGGGGATCGAAAAATAGAAGCACTGTGCTTCTATTAGAGCATTTACGGTAATAACATGTTTAAAATTTTTGTTTTCACTCTTTTTGTGAAGAACTTGACCAGTAATTTCGATTGTAACTTTTCGTTTTTAGACATTTTAAATTTGAAAATTTATTAAGTTACTAGTATATTTTATAGTTGATACAGTCATAAGCCTGCTAAAAAAGAGTTGAGGCGGCTTCGGGACGGTTCTATAAATTTTCTTCAGATTAACTTCATCGTCTAAAATTTTTCTAATTTATTCAAAAATTTTATTTTTGGATTTTATATTCTCAATATGCAATAGAATTATTTCCGCGAAAGACAAATTCCATTGCAGAATATTCCTTAATTTCACAGAAAACCGGAAATGCAAAATTCTATTTTCAGAAATTTTCTCTGGCATTATTTTTGAAATTTGACTTTTGGAAAATTTTAGCATGAATGGGAAAATTTCTTATTGTCTTTTGTAATAATTTCGGTACGTAACTGAATAAATCATGATTTGTTGAAATTTTTTTATTCCCAGAGGTTTATTTTTAATTTTTAGAAATAAATTCTCACAATTTTTATTTTCCGAAAACCTATATTTGGCTACCTTGAAAGCAATATAAATGGGAAATTATTTTCAATTTTCCACAATTATTCAAAAATAATTAAAAAATTTATTCTGTGACAAGGTTGGTCAGGTCTTTTTCTAAAAAGGCGAAAGGAACGGTACTCGTGATTACAGTACTCCTCCTATTTGTCGATGAAAATCTAGGATTTCATTATGAAATCCCAGAAGCTCACGACGTGATCCCCTCCTTTAATGCAAGGAATCAAATTAGAATTTAACACTAACCCTGTGAATTTTGGAATAAGGGCTTTCATAGGATGTGAATGATCCAAGCATGACTATAAATATTTGGTTATAATTTCAATAATTGTGAAATTATACTTTAGATTTAAAAATAAAAATAATTTTAATAATTAATAATCACAATAAAATGCAAAGTATTCACGAATTTCCGTTGAACGATTCAAATTTAAATTACAACGTAACGACAAATGGCGTAAGAATTATTTTTGAATTTTTTAATAAAATTAAAAAATAATTCTTTTTTAAAGTTTTACCTAACATTTTGGAAAAATGGAATACCAACATTATTTATAATAATTGTGGGTATCCGGTGGTTTATTGCCATGATTGGATTTTTTACAAATTTATTACTTTTTTGGGTTTTTGCTGTTAATAGGTAGCAGCAAAAAAATATTTTTTCAATAAAATTTTTCAGAAAAACATTCCAAGGAACTTGTCATATATTAATTGCCACAAATGCATTAACTACATCCCTTTTTGAACTTTCTTTAACTATTGGGTTTATAATGCTATTAATTGGGATACAATTTGTTAATATACGGATATGTTTAGCTTTACAAGTAAATTAACTAAAAATATGTTGTTGGACTCATTATGAGTCTCTTCTAGGGATATCACATAATAAATTCAGACAGCAGATTTTATTAAAATTATTCCTAAATTTTTAATTAGGCCGTTCCAATATTTCTTCGAAATTTTATCATCTCCACGTTATGTGTAATTGCTTTGGATCGTCTTTTGGTTACAGCATTTATCTCGTGGTAATGAATTATCTATTAAATTTTCTGGTTTAATTCAAAAAATATTTTCAAAGGCACCTTAAAAATGGAGAGACCCGAAAATATCGTATGGCTCTCTTTGCTTTTTGCTTTATCCATGCAGGAGTATTTATTGCTGCTACTTTATATAGTGCTTACATTATGCCAGATTTGTAAGTTTTAATAATTAATTTGATAAGAAATATTCTTTAAATCACACATCCTTCAGGATTTTTCTTAAGTATAGAGTTTAGGAGATATCTAGTTCCCAACTTTCTGTTAACTGGAACCGATCTCCTCTGCAAATATGACATTACACTTATACAACTAATATTATTTTTTAATACGTTCAGAAAAGAAGTCTGTATATCCTCTGACGATTGTTACCAGGGATGGGTTGAGAATGTTCTCTTCCTTATAAATGTAGCTATTCTCTTGCTTGTGCTTATTTTTTATATTGCTATTTGGACATTTCTTCGTATCCTTCATAAAAGTAATGGTTAGTCCTCTCAACAGAAAACTAAACTCCCCCCTTTTCAGCAGCTCTTGATTGGACTAAAAGAATCATCAAATCACTAACTATTATCGCTTTAACGATAACTTTCGGGTGGTTTTCTTATTATGCTTTACAAGCTTTTGTAATCCCGATATGTGAAAGATGGCTTAAACCTCTTCACATCGCTTATTTAACTTTTTGTTTTTCATATCTCCCGTATATTGCTATGGCTTTAAATGCTCCCATTCTTTTTAAATTTAGGCAAGTTTTGCTTGATTTTAATAATTTTTATAAAATAATTATTACAGTAAGGATTATCGCATAGCATTTTGCAAGACTTTTGGATTCATTCCCGGAATTGACAAGTTTATAGTGCCACAAAGCACCATGAAAATTGTTTCTGTATTACCAGCAAATGGAGGTTCAAATATGTATGGTTCCTCATCCTCTACCCTTTTTGTAAAGAATAATTCGGTGAAGCCGTTTCAAGCGTGGAAGTAAAGATACAAAGATTTATACAAATACAATGACTATACTATTATACAACAGTTAATACGATATTTTTTAATACTACATATGTAGAATATTCATAATAAATTTTTCCTTTCCTCAAATCCGTTTAATTACACAATCCATTAGAAGCACATCCAGTGCTTCCACAACCACTACATGGTGTTCCTTTTTTGTAAATAACTTGTCCAAGATAATTCCCACTAAATAATGAATGATTTTAAGTAAGATAATTTAATCTAACGGTTTATTGTATTGACAAACAGTATAGGTTTTCCACATCGACTTTGGGCATTTTGCTACCCCACAGCCAATTTCGGTAGTTTCTGCCCAAGCCATTTGTGAAAAATGATTATAATGATTCATATCAACAATTAAGCTAGATTGGAATCCCTCATCTTTCAATTCTGCCCACCAAGCTTTACAAGCTTCTAATAGAGCGTCTTCTAAAATTTTAATTAATGGAAATTTTTAGTATAAAATTTAATTGAATTTAAATTATTTCAAAATCACTCAATCTCGAAATTAAGATTTTAATTTTTTTCATATAGGTAGTTCTGCTTAGTCAGAGGTGTTTAAAATAGTAAGAGAGAGGTAAAAGTTCAATCCCGGGCAGGCTTAGATCCTGCGACTCCTGTTACAAACTTGTAGCCATGTTTGGATCACTATTCATAGCAAGATTCTCTCCATATTTACGCTGATTGCCTGGAGTATGACTCATACTACAATTGTTTGCCCAAAGAGTAGCACTAGTTTCCACAGTTTTTGAATAAGTCAGCTTTTTAATATTCATTCCGGAAGGCATCAATCCAGTCTTGTTTTGCTCCTTTCCATTAGCTAAGGAAGCACGGAAGTTATTGTGACAATCAAGGATGATATTTTGTTCATCAAGTGATAAGGCATTAATTTCTATTAAATGAGAATTTTGTGGGAGAATAAATTTAATTTACCATTCAAAATCATTAATAACGTAATCGAGAGTAGAAATAAGTTTTGGTTCATTTTCTATTCCTAATAATACGCGTGATTATTCGAGTAATGTCAAAAAAAGGTAAAATTAATGAGTGAATTAATAGAATTTACTATCCTTTATAAGCTTAATATCTATTGAATTCTATACACTTTACAGCTGGAATTGAACAAACATTCAAGAGATACGTTTCATTGTTTGATAAAGTGAACCGGAAAAGCTTACTAAATTTAAATTTTCATTTTTTTAATGAAATATTGCTTACAATAGAGAAATTGACAAATTTTTTAAACTTTCCACCTGTTCTTAAACAAATAATACATAATCATTCAAACCGATTGCCAACCAAATCTCGTCGATTAAATTCAAATACATTTTGAGAAACCACTAAAGTTACCTTTCAATTTTGCCTTTTGCCACCTCTCCACACATTCGCAGGATATATTTCTCATTTTTTCTTAGCATGTACAGAATGGTCAGACTTTCTCCTTTTCTCAATTTCACTCAATTTTCCCTGTGCATGTTTAATGAGAGATATGAGACACATTTTCAATGAGAGACATTCATTGAGAGACATGAGAGAAACGTTTAAAATGAGAGACATTGAATTCAAGTTTAATTATAATTAATAGTTTACTATTCAATTAACAAATAAATATTTTATCAACAATTATAAACTATTCAATTTTACTAATAAATTATCACTATTCTAACTAATCATTATTCCCGTTCAATTATTACATAATCCATTCGAACACCCTTTGCTTCCACAACCACCACATGCTTTTCCTTTTTTGTAAACAACTTGTCCAAGATAATTTCCACTGAAAATTTGGATTAATCTAGTCAAAACTCGAAACAAACGGTTTATTATATTGGCAAACAGTATAAGTTTTATACGGCGCATTTGGGCATTTAGCTACCCCACAACCAATTTCGGTAGTTTCCGCCCAGGCCATTTGTGTAGCATGTCCAATTTTAATGAAATTATTTCCGTTAACAACTAGACTAGCCTGTATTCCAACTTTTTTGAATTCCCCCCACCAATTTTTACAAGCCTTTAGAAGTGCGTCTTCTGAAATTTTAGAGAAAATGTTCTTGTATATTCAACACTCTTCAAGGTCTCAAATAATAATTGTTCGTTACTATTGTACAATGCCTTGTGATAAAGTCTTTATTCTGTATTCTTAGAATACACCGCAGTCAAGGACATAATCATTTTTCTTGCCATATTTCAGGCATTATCCATAAGTAGAATGGGATTATCATTCTTATATTTATATACTTTATATAGTCTTTATATAATTTATACATCGTTATGGCTTAGTAATGGTATTATTTACAGTACGTCCTTAGTGTATATAATGGTAATATGTTTCAAGGTTTAGTTTACGAACATCCTAGCATACTCCCATAAAAGGTATTAATATGGGATATTGAAAAACTGAGTGGGCATTTTAAGTATAAATTGTATCATTCGAAGAAGATTCTCTTCCTGACGCATTTTAATTTTGATTAATTCTATTGATAAGAAAATATAACTTGTAGTCAGCTTTGCGTTACCATCCATTGCAAGATTCTCTCCGTATTTACGCTGATTGCTAGGAGTATGACTTTGTGTACATTTGTTTGCCCAATTAGTAGCACTGGCTTCCACGACTTTTGAATAAGTCAGCTTTTTAATATTCATGCCGGATGGCAACATTCCAGTCTTGTTTTGCTCCTTTCCATTAGCTAGGGAAGCACGGAAGTTGTTATGACAAGCAAGAACGGCATTTTGTTCATCAAGTGTTAAGGCATTAATTTCTATAAATGAGAATTTTGTGGGAGAATAAATCTAATTTACCTATCAAAATAATTAATACTGTAACAAACAGTAAAATTAAATTTCGGCACATTTTTAATTATAAAGAATGTATCTAAAAAATTTTGGACAGTAAAGATTTGGCAAAAGATATTAGAACAGTAAACGAATTTTTAACATTTTTAGCTAACTCATTGTCTGAAAAGGATATCAAAAATCCCCAATCTATCACTCTGTGGATCAGGATTGGATTTTTAAAGCCGCCTTTCTTGAGCCTTCTGTCTTCTGCATTTTATATTTCATTCAGCATTCTTCCGCTTCGCCTTCCGCTTTTTAAAATTCAAAATTATTCAGGACTGCTATGTATCCTAACCTCCCTAATTTAATTTTTAAAATTGGGATATATTCAAAATTCAAGAACAAAAAATAATTAATAGACATTGGTAGTCAGGTTCATAATAACTTTATCATTTTATACCCTATAAAAATTTTAATTTTATAAAGTTTTGCATCTGGATTAAGCAAATAATTTGATCTGAAAAAGCTTCAAAATATCTTAAAACTTCAATAATTAAATAAACAGAATTATGCACTTTAGTGGAAAAAACTTAAAATAATAAACATTTTCTATCAAAATTATTTTCAATACCAGTCAAAATAATTTATTTAAATTTTAAAAACGAACTTTTACACCTGCCTTTAGCCAAACAAATAAATAAAAATATTTTTAAATAAATTTTAAATATTTTATACTAATCTTTATAAAATATAATTAAGAAATTATTAATTAATTTTGGTTAATATATCAGTCAAAAATTAATGGCAAAGTGCAATTCTACGGACTTTTTCACTTTTATTTCTCAGAAATTTCCCCTAAAGTTCAAGTAAATTAATTAAAAATTCATTAGTATATAAAAAATATTTTTCAAATTTAATGAAATGTTTGGAAAATTAAATAATTCAGCTGATACTTACTTGTGTTCCTTATAAAAGACAGATGTTTTATCAATTTAAAAAATATATAATGTCAAGTATATGGACAGGTGAACTTGATAATAGAGATAAATCAACAGTGAATACAGGGTTCGTTCTGAAGAGCAATATCCCAGTGATATAAAGGGGGTGGCAAATTGAGTGATGGTGATAGTGAGAGGTGATTAGGGGGTGCGATAGTTTATAAAATGTAAAAATATAAAAAAATAAAATATCCAGAAATCTAAGAGTATGTTCAAAATTAAGTGTTTATTCATTTCTGTGTATTAGTAGTGCTAGAAGTAAAAGCCTGTTTAGGGATAACCATAACTACATTATTATTCTCTTCAGGTAAAAAACAGATTTTCCGGATTAATTTATAAATGTGTGAATGCATCATTTCAGAAGCCCAAAGAAGCAAAAATGCAGGAATGGCAATTGTACTAATATCATTGACCAAAGAATATTCGTTGTATACTGTTAAGAAAATAAGTTCTGCTAAATCAGGGTCGATTAGGGATTGGAGTTTAAAAGCAGCAACGTAAAGAATCAGCTGAAATGAAAATAATTTCCAAAATTATTCAAGTATTCCCAATTTACCATATAAAAAGTATATAAAAGTTGCCCAAAAAATGTCAAAATCGAGTAAATTGTCAGCCGTTTTTCCATCTTTTGCTTGCTATCAGTTTGCTGTGTGCTCACAATTTTTGTCCGTTTATAGACAAAAAGGCTTGCAAGATTAATTATTAGGCATATAATTGTGAAAAACCCCGAAAACTCAGCAGCAATTAAAGGGTCATTTGTATCCTGTAAATTTTTATAAAAATACATTTCGCCAAAAAAATTTTTCTTAGTTTTAAATTTAAAATATTACATCAGACTTCATTTGTGTAAGCAATGTAAACGTCGCGTTATCATCATGAACCCAAATAACTATATCTAAAAATACAATATGCCAAGTCTGTGTTAGGGGAAGGATATAAGCAAGAATAATTGCCCAGTACCATAATTTCTTCCAAATCTGAATTTCAAAATTAACTGAATCTAAGATCTCAAACTAGACCCTTTCATATTTTAAAGGCCATACAAGAGCTGTCAGTCTATTCAATAGAAGGGTAATAGTACACGTGCCCTCAACTAGGTAGAAATAGGCTGTCATAAAGTAAAAAATTGCCAAATAAACGCCAGACAATTTTAAATAAATTGAAAGGAAGAAACCAACACGTCCAAAACGTGAATACAAACATTGGCCGATTAGTCCCAAAATACTCTAAAGGAAAAATTCTGAGGAGTTAATTATTACTGCTTAATTAACCGATATAGTTCTAGCAGCAAAAAGCTTGAAGAATGATGATTTGAAGACTTTTTTGAAACGAAAAATCACTCCCAATTCTGTCAAGTAAAGAATGGTTGAAGGTACAACAATTAATAAAGCGATTATATTCGGGGGAATTACAGATTGGGAAAGGGTATTGAAGAAATTAAATATCCATGTTGTGTTGCTCATCTTTAGAAACAGATTTCATTACTAAATCACGCAGTGTTTTAAGTCATTATAAAATTTTATATATGTAATCATTTTCAAAGTTCTTATAGGGTGTGCTTATTTTAGTAGGTATGCTTCTGTTGGATTGTGGTTATATTAGATTTATGATATCAAAATTATTAGATTTTAAATGAGACTCGTTAACTTAATTTTTATTGGCACTGAAATATGTAAATTGTTTAGAAATTCAAATGAACTAAGGCAAAATTTAAAAAAAAGGTGTAATTATTTTTTATATTGTCCAAAGTATTAATTTACTTTATTATTGGACAGATGTTTTAATTATAATATTTTACACCTGTTTAATTACGTATCTGTCTTGAAAATTTTTTTAAACAAGCTTATACTTTTGGGGATTTGATTTTTGTAATAATAAGGCCAGATAATTTAATATTTTTATTTAACAACAATAATTCTGGGGCAATAAGTAACAAGGCCTAAAAGATCCAAAGTAGGGTAAACTGAATTTAGAGATCTTTGTAGGCTTTATATATTTGAAAAACAGCTTATACCCCATTACCATATCATGCAAAGCTATGTATTATTTCATAGATAATTTTTAGCATGTAACTATTTCATACAGAGCAAATAAAATGACAATCAAATTTATAAAAATGGAAAACTTTAGATAATGAGATCAAGAGTTTGTTTGTTTTGTATTCATAGTACTCGAAGTAAAAGCCTGTTTAGGGATAACCATAACTACATTATTATCCTCTTTAGGTAAAAAACAAATTTTTCGGATTAATTTATAAATGTGAGAATGCATCATTTCGGAAGCCCAAAGAAGCAAAAATGCAGGAATGGCAATTGTACTAATATCGTTGACCCAGCAAAGCTGATTAAAAACTGATAAGAAAATTAGTTCTCCTAAATCGGGATCTATATGAAAATTTTGAAGTTGGGAAGCCACAAAGTAAAGAATTATCTGAAATGAAAATAATTCCAAAATTATTCAAATATCTCCAATTTACCATATAAAAAGTATATAAAAGTTGCCCAAAGAAAGTCAAAATCGAATAAATTGTCAGACGTTTTTCCATCTTTTGCTTGCTATCAGTTTGCTGTGAACTGACTATTTTTGTCCGTTTATAGACAAAAAGGCTTGCAAGATTAATTGCCAGGCAGACAATTGTGAAGAACCCATTAAACTCCGCAGCAATCAAAGGGTCATTTGGATCCTGTAAATTTATTTAAAAAAATAAATTTCGCCAAAATTACATCAGGCTTCATTACTGTAAACAAAGTAAACGTTGCATTATCATCATGAACCCAGATAACAACTTCTGAAAACAAAGTATGCCAAGTTATTGGAAGTGGAAGAATATAAGCTAGAATTATCACCCAATACCATAATTTCTTCCAAATCTGAATTCAAAATTAATTTAATTTAGAATCTCAGATCAGACCCTTTCATATTTTACTGGCCACAAAAGAGCTGTCAGTCTGTTCAAAAGAAGTGTGGCAGTAGACGTGCTCTCCACAAAGTAGAAATGATTGTTCATGAAATTGAAAATTGCCAAATAAACTCCAGGCAATTTTAAATAAATTGAAAGGAAGAAACCAACACGTCCAAAACGTGTATACAAACATTGGCTAATCAAACCCAGGATACTCTAAAGAAAAATTTGATATATGAAAAGATTGCTTTCTGGGGAATTTTAGAAAGAGTTTAACAAAAGTTTAGCCAGCATTTAACCCCTCTCGGTAGGTGTTAAATGACAAAAAAGTCGTTTTCTTATGAAACAGGTTAACCACGACCTCTTGGTAGGGGTTATATGACTGTTCATTTGACCATGAACCACTGGTTTTACTTATAATACCAATTTTACCGCCCGGTAAGGGTTAAATAACCACGAACCACGTTCTTGTGATACGGGCCCTGACTGTTATTGCTAGACGCTTTCGCTTTACCACTGAGCTACCGAGTGCTCGACTAATGCTCTCTCTTTTATCCCTTTCAGATTTTTACTGTTATCAAATTGTTTAAGAAATTAATTAACCGATATTGTTCTAGCAGCAAAAAGTTTGAAGAATGAAGATTTGAAAGCTTTTTTGAAACGAAAAATCACTCCTAATTCAGTCAAATAAAGAATGGTTGAAGGTACAACAATTAATAAAGCAATTATATTTGGGGGAATTACAGATTGGGAAAGGGTATTGAAGAAATTAAATATCCATGTTGTGTTGCTCATTTTTTAAATTTTTATTTCATTTTATTTCATTCTCAATTTCAGTTTTATTAAAATGAAACCATTTAAAAAATGCTCTTTTTAATTAAAAGCTCATTTTATTAATAATTTTAACAGCAAATGTGGGTACAATTTGCATTCAAAAATGAAGATGGCATGCAATGATTAAAGAAATTATATCTGTTGGAATTACTCATTCGTAAAGTGTATTTTAAAAAATTAAATAATTATTTTATGGTGCTTTTTAATTTTTTAAAAATAAATTAAACGGAAATACAATTTTAACATGTAGATGTGGGTATTGGCAAAAATGAAAATGCAATTTTATATTTTTACTGAATTTTGTAATAAATTTAATAAATTTATACTTTAACTTTTATAAATTTTTAGATAATTGAGTAAATTCGTCAAATAAAAATATTAATTTAATAATAAAAATAAAATTTTTTTGCTTAACAAGCTTTCAAGAAAGATAAGAGGCGGTCAAATTTTTTTTAATAATTTCCTAGTCCATAGTCTACTTAACAGGTGTTTTACATCGTTTACACCTGTTCAAATTCATAATTTTTCTGATTTTGTGTAATTTTTTAAGTTAAGAGGCAGCTTATAACTAATTAAATAATAGAAATTATTCTGAATAATAAAATTAATTTTCAATAAATATTTACAGCTAAAGTATGATTATTTTATTAACAACAAAAAGGACAAAAAAATGACGAAATATTATTAATTTACCGTATTTTATCAATCAATCCCCATCAGAGTTGCGTCGTAATCGAAAATTTTTTTTCGTAATCGTAATTCGTAATTCGTAATTTTTAAAAAAATTTCGTAATCGTAATTCGTAATTCGTAACTCAAAAAATGCCGTAATTCGTAATTCGTAATCGTAATTCGTAATTTTTAAAAAATATTTAATTAATTTAAAAAATCAAAATTTATTAATAATTTTTGCTTTTCCCATTAATCACTCCAAGTCCTCTTATTTCTCTGATATTATTTCACATCCCAATTAATTCTCTGATATCCCTCTTAATCCCCTTAATCCTCCGATATATCTTCAATCATCGTCCCAGATTAATGTTTGATATCACGTGATATCACTCTCATTTAATCCTGACAAAAATAAAACGACACGTGAATAAAACGCTCTTGATCTCGTTGTTAATCTCAGATCACTTTTCTGCGCCGCAGGCGAAAATTTTGACAATTTTGGAAAGCCTTAAGAGAAAAAATTCATTTGTTAGAAAGGAAGCCAGAACTCTTAGATTTTCTGCGCCGCAGGCGAAAATTTTAGAAAATTCATGACTAAATTAAGAATTTTAAAGTTTTTTCAAATTTAAGATAATAAAAAAAATAAATTTACAAATTAAAAACAAAATCAAAGTTTAAAAACATTCATTTTTGAAAAAAACAATTGTTTAAACTTGATTTCCCACTCATGGATTCGAACCAAACCCCACAAAATATCACAGTGAGTGAAGCCCGACTTGTAAACCACTCAACCACCGATCAACAAAATGAGTTGTAAAAGAAAAATTAAATATTCCTTTCCCTTTTCCTTCTAAAAATTAATGAATACGTAGTAAGGGAGGGCATTAATATTTTTCGTAATTTTTATTTTTTATTTTCGTAATTCGTAATTTTTCACGATATTTTCGTAATCGTAATTCGTAATTCGTAACTCAAAAAACGCCGTAATTCGTAATTCGTAATCGTAATTCGTAATTACGACGCAACCCTGATCCCCATATCAATAATATATTTCAGGGCATCTAGTTTTAAATTTATAGCATCGTATTCGATAACTTTTGTATCTTGGAAGGCTTCGCAGCCATAAATCCTCATATTTCAACCCTTTTCGCGCCGCAGGCGAAAATTTTGAGAATTTTGGAGGCCAAGAAGTCTTCTGACCAGAAGTCGAAACCACCTATAGATCATAACGTCTTGGGTAAATTCTAAAGCTAGATGGTTCGATTAAATGTGTTATTTGAATTAATAATTCCCAGCGCTCGAATAATTCCAGAAAAAAATTGAAATGTTAATTAACGGAAGAATTAATAGAAAAAAACGGTAATCAATTTTAATTACCTAATTATTTAATTTAGAAATTAACAATTTAAATAATTCATTAAAATTTATTTTAAAATTTTGAATCTGATGTGTAATCTAAATTTGACTTTTCTCATATAATTATACTAGCTATTCATGTGGTTTTCCTCTTGATAAAAGGCAGGTAGGACATTTACCTAATTATTTAATTTTAATTTTGAATTTATTTAAATTATGAAAGTAAGCATATTTTGTTGTTTTATTACAACATTAATAGTTGGATGTTTTGTTTCCTTAATTGGTAATACTTTTAAATTATATTTTAAATTCTGAATTTCAAATTCAAATAAGTCGGAACTTACTATGAGAGCTAATATAACAGATAACCTCAATTTCGGATAGTTTGCTCTTAAAATTCGGTTGGCTATTTGGTGGAGGATCTAAATGGTTAAACGATACCAACTACCTATTTAGGATACCCTTCTATAAGATAAGCCCCAAAAACTATCTCATAGTGAAGTTCAACTGTAAAAATAAAATTAATATTAAATTTAAAATTAATTTAAAAAAGATGGGGAGACTGTGGAGCAAAGCATAAAAAATCTAGAAAACTTTTTCAATGATCAATTAAATGGTATTGGAGTCACCCAGATAGACACATCAAGAATAAACCAGAAGGATGCAGGAAAAATTGCAAAATATGGCGTACATGTACGTAACCTTTTAGATTCTAAATTAAATTTAAAATTTGTTGGAGGGGGGGGGGTAAAAAAATTGTTGGAGGGTGGGTAAAGATATCCTAGCTAAATTTATCCGGTAATGATGTCCATTACATTAGTAAACCCCAATTTAATTAATAGACAATGTCAAACGCTAATAATCTTTTTCCTTTGATAAAATAAAAGTAGATTACAAAAATAAATTTTTTTAAGAAAATATTAGAAATCGCAGTAGAATTGGTTAAAAAACTTGAAGAATATATTATTTTAAAAAATAGAAATGATCAAGTTTTGGAAGATTTAAAAGAATTACATAAAGAAATAGCCAAAGTTTTGGAAGCTTTTGACATAAAATTTAACAAAAATAATCAAATGGAAGGGAAAATTAAGCAATTCAAACATCTTGAAAAATATATTCCTTACTTGGATGATTTAAATGAAATTTATCATAAACTTAATTCCAAGACAGAGATGCATGACAAACAAGTGATTCAAAGTAAAGGAGGTGAAGCTATCCAATTCGCTTATGGTGCGTTCTGAAAGAAGCTTGATGGGGATTTGATTTTTAAAGAATTTCGATTGTGGATTTGATTTTTGAAAGATTTGACCTTTTAAGGAAAAAATTTGGATATTTAAAAAAGACAATTTTCTGCTTGACTTTAAAATTTAAAAGCCTTGTAGTGATATTTTTATTATTTTTTTTCTCGAGTTATTTTTAAAATTTTCAAAATTTTTGGAGTAAACATTGAAGCTTTGATTGTTTAAAAATTATTTTTTAAATATTAAAATTATTTATTTTTAATATTATTTAAATCAATCGTCTGTCTATAAAAATATGCACTTTATTAAAAGTTGAGAAATACGCAAAATTATTTCTTAATGTCTGGCATGAAATAAAACGCCCTTTACATCCGCTTAATTAAAAATTATTAAATAATTTCTAAATTATTAATAATTGTTTATTTTTTTTTAAATTTTTATTTAAAAATATTTTAACTGACATTATATTAAAAATTTTAATAATTAAATTTATTTTATTCTAATTGAAAGGCGTAATTATTTAGACAAGCTTTAGAATAGAGTTGGAAGATCTTTGAATAAAGTAGTTTTTAAATTTTTGAAGCTTGAAAATTATTTCTGGCAAAACTAAATTTTCTGACTAAAAGGTGCCATTTGGAAGAGTTTTTGGCATTTTTATTGTTATTTGCTATGTAGGGTTGGGGCCCAGTCCGAAAGATCGAGTCGGGCATCGAATTTTGGCCCGAAAAAGGAGGTCCGAAAAATTATTCGAACGTCGGCCCGACTCGAAAACCCCAACCTTATTACATTAATTAATTATAGAAAGAGTTTAGCAAAAGTTTAGCCACCGGGCAGGATTCGAATTCGAACCTGCGACCATCTGACCGTTATTGCTAGGCGCTATCGCTCACCAAATACGGGGCTCTATCACTGAGCTACCAAGGCTCGACTAAGCTTACATTATTCAATAATACTTTCATGGCAAGAACTCGATTAATATTGACAAGGGATATGCTTAATCGACTACTTACCTGATTCAGAAAGCAAAGATAAAAAATTATTAGAGATTTAGCGAGTTAGAGATGTTAAGAAATTATAGCCAAGATTCTTGTGTAAAGGCTCTCATTCACTTTGAAGGCTCTCCTCTCATAGCCTCTCATTCCCCTTTTTATAATTTTAAATAAAATAATTATTTTATTATTTTTATAAATAATTTTAAAATTTGTTTTTATCAGATTGTATTTTCATGCTGAAACTGTTAACACTTTTAATTGTGTTAACACTAATTCAAGGTCTGTCAAAGCTATAACCTTGAGGGAAACCTTAAATTTTCAATTTTAAGATTCCAATGGCCTTAAAAATAAACTTAGAGGATTGGCAAGACAGATTTTCTCTAGCCATAAAACTTCGAATCCGAGTACAGCCAAATTTCCTAAACCTACAAATATAAGCATTAATGATGGATATTCTTCTAATGGGCATGTTTCCTGTCCCGAAAAAATTTTCTTTAATTTAATTATTATAATAGAATGCCATTTGCTGCCACCGGATTGCACCACGCATTTAACAAAAACAAAATTACAACCAATACAAAAATAAAGAGCGGGAAGGATATGAGTAGAATAATTACAACAAACATTAAAATACACCCATTTTATAATTATTCTAATCCAGTTTTGGGGTCATATTCAAGTGCTTATGTTAGTGCCGCACCCAAGTTTAAAGCCTATAAATTTGGACAGGATAAGGACGAATATGAGTATTTAAAACAATCAAAATTTAGACCTTCCAAATCTTCCAAGTCGTTAATCGAGAGATTTATAGAGGAGGATGAGAAGGAAGAAAAGTTAAAATCAGAGGTTATTCTTTTTGATTTTAAAATTTCAAAGACTATAATGACTAAGGTTGTCGGGTAACCGATGATATTTCGGTTCGGTTTCGGATATCCGAAGGATTTCCAGGAACCGACAACCCTAATAATGACCATTTAACTTTAAAGGATTTGTCAAGAAAAAATGTTGTTCAAAGAATAAAGACTTCAAGTCATCGAGATTTAGGCTTAACTTCGGAGAATAAAAGGGAAGGACTAGCAATAGCATTAGAATCGAATAATGAAGGGAAAGAAGGGCAGGATTATCAAGAAAGTGAGAAAAAAGATTATAAAATAGTTGCGAATAAAATGGAAAATCAAATGCCTGAAGTGCAAACAATAATTGAAGAACCAGTGGTATCAGAAGAAAAAATAATCGAAAATAATAGTAGTGATAGTAGTGAATATTATTCGGTTAATTCAGAATATTATTCAGCAAATTCAGAAAATGAAGAAGAAAGTCCTGAAGAATCTGAACGTAGTTTGACTGCTGATCAAGTAAAAAATGAAAATAAAGGGAAATTAAAGAGGTTTAATAGTGAGCAAAGCCCTCCAAGGAAACAGATGATTGAAGAAGGGTTTGAGTTTACTCCAAAACAGGATAGTCTTGGAACGAGTGGCGTTAATAAAATCGAGAAAGGTATTACTAAAGTTAATAAAGTTATCGTAGGTTATTGGGTCATATAAGGGGCAACTTAATAATGTGGGTCAATGTAATGTGATCTGAGAGATTTTCCCAATAGACTTGCTCGAGAACCTATCATAATACGGTCGAACCTCACTTGATATAACCGCATGGATCTCAGAATTTATTAAAATCATTTTCTGGTAGATAAACAATTCAACGACGAACAAAGTAAGGGTAATCATGAACACAATACAATTGGTAAAGAGAATATTTCAATAAAAATATCAAATGAAAATAAAAAAATTGAAGAGAAAAATAAACAAAATGAGGAGGATAAAACACTTATTCGTGAAAATCAAGAAGAAAATATCTCGTTAACTAATGACCAGATAAAAAATAAAAACAAAATAAATCATTCAAAATTTCAAGAAAATATACAATTAAATAATGATAAAAAGATAGCAAAACGGACTAAAAGAAAGAATAAACACAGCAAAAATCCTTTAGGAGTGAACAAGGTTAACGGGATTAAAACCAAAAGACGGAGTAAAATAAGGGATAAAATTCATAATATTTTGTTTAAAAATGAGGATAGAAATAAAGATGATTTGTATAAAATGATAAAGGAAAATGACAAAAAAGGTAATCAAAAGGTGGGTGATCAAGCAAGTAACTCGATAATAAATCAAAGGAATGGTCGTTTATCTTCGGACAAAAAACTTGAAGGAAAGAGGAAAAGAACGACTAAATCAAAAAATAAAGCAAGAAGTAAAGGAATACTTAAAGGATTTAAGGTTAAAACTAAGGGATTACTTGGAGGATTAAGATTTGGAAGGAAAAATAAAAGAGGAAAAACGACTAAAGTAAAGGACTTAAAGCAAGATGGGGGTGTTAGTAAGAATGATCAAGTAAAAGAAAATAATCAGGATGATTTTGAAGTGAAGGAAAATAATTATGGAAATCACGTTGAAAGCAGTTCAAGTATGTTACTGATACTAGGGTGACGTTAATTTAGTATAAAATGCGAAGCCTTTTCTCAGTCGTGATTAGCTTGTTATTAGTTCATTCTGAATTCACAGTCAGTATTCTATTCCAATTCATAAAGATAAAGCACATTTGATAGTCAAGTACTTCTATTAGTACTTATTCGGACATATCGCAAGTAATAAACATAACGAATAATAATAATAATGACAAAAATTTGATTAATATATTTTATTTCATTTAGTTTTGAACAAGAATGAGGTAGGAGAATGTTCTTCTAAAAAAGATGAATGTTTTTCTAAGAAGGATGAAAGTTCTATCAAGAAGGATGAAAGTTTGTCCAGGAAAGAAGAAAGTTCTTCTAAAAAAGAAGGTTCTTCCAAGGAAGAAGAAAATTCTTCCAAGAAAGATGAGATAAGCAAAGTGATTGAAGAAGTTAAAATCTTACCACAAAATAATACTGTTGATGCAATACAAGAGGAGGAGGTTATTTTCAAAAAAAAATGAAATAATAACCAATTAAAATTTAAGGAAATCGAGTCTGTTGAAGAATTAGTTCCAAAACCGAGTGAAGAAAAGATAGCGAAAAACGAGCAATTTAATAAATTATTAGACGAATCTTCTCTTAAAACAATTTCATTCTCAGCATCTCCATTTAGACACATCAAATGTAAATTTTGATTTTTAAGATTATTATAAACTAGTTTTGAATATTTCAGCAGCTTCAAACACAATTTGGGCAGAATATGAATTCTCACCCTCACTGGCTATTAAAGAGGCAGAAATGCTTCCGATTGTGCCTCTTGTATGTTACATTTTGAAAGGGATTAAAATAAAATTTTAAATTTTTAGCTCTTCAAGACGTTCGAGGCCAAAAAGCATAATAATAATTATAAATCTTCAATATCAGAGAATGTAAAAAACGAGAAAAAAATACTCCATTTTCAAGAAAAAAAATTTTTCTTGGCTACAGTATTGAAGCAGTAAGGATAATAATTTTAAATTTTTAAAATTATGTATAAATTTCTAAAAATATAGGGCTTTTAGAAAAGGTCCAAAAGAAAATATATCATTTGAACAACTCGAAGAATTGTTCAAAAATGTCGAAATGGAAAATTGGGAAGAAATTGAAAATGAGAAAAAAAAGAATATGGATATGGACAAAATAGAAATGTTATTTGATTTATATACAGACTTTGAAAAATTAAAAGAAAAAGATAATGAAATCCCTGTAAATTATTTTTAAAGTAAAATATATTTTTAAAAAATAATAAATTTTAGGTAGAAAAATATAAAGAATTAAATAAAGAACAAATAAAGGAATATCCTTTAGAAGACCAATATTTTTGGTTAACTATTAAAATGTTGGACAATGAAAAGAGTTTTAGAAAAATTTTGGAGAAAAAATTTGTTTATGAGAAAAAGGTTTTTAAATAAAAATTTCTTGATTAATAAAAAAATTTTTTCTAGTTGGAAGATGCTAAAGAGGATATAAAAAGATTAGAGTCAGAATTAAACATGCCTATGTTTGAGGAAAAAGAAAAGGAATTTATTGAGAAATTAATTAAGACTGTTTTGCATATTATTAATCTTTTAAATTGGGTTAGTCGAGAGAAAATTAATGCGGTTGGAGCTCATAAGGACATGAAAGTTTCTTATAATTGAATGTTATTAAAGGGTGCCCCTAGTTGCCAACCAATTTTAATAAATAAATCTTAAATTTTTTTGTATCAGAAAGTGGCCCTCCCGTATTTAAAAAAACGGAAGGGGAAGGAAAATAGAAGAAAATAAAAACGTAAGCGGAAGAGACAAAGGACTGAATTCGGCGGGAGACGGAAGCGGAAGAGATTCGAGCCCAGATCCTATCCCAGTACAATCTTAAGGAAGGAAAAAGTGGGGGGACCAGCTTCAGAATTACCCATGTGTCTCATAGTGAGGTCCGATTGCACTTTTATTAATAAAATACACAGTTCTTGGCCTAATTTTAATTTTCTTTAGAAATCAGGAGACAAGAGACAATTTACTAGTTTAGACTTGAACAATCTTCCAGATTATTTAAAAAGAAAAAATCAAAATAGTGAATTAAAATATAAAGATATAGACATAGCCCATTTAATTATAATTTTGTTGAGAAATAAAACTGAAGGTCAAAGCGAGAATGTTTTGTATAGTCAATTAAAGAATTTAAAAGATAAATTTTATGAAAGTAGAATTTTGTGAGTTGAACTAATTTTTAAATTTAAATTTAGGAGCCTTTCGTTCCAAAAACATTTCTGGCATTTTGTCTATTATTTTTTGAATTTGAGTTATAACCATAGACCAGAATTATGAAAAAACTGGGAACGGGAAATTGTAGCAGAAGGAACCCGGTCGGGACTTGGAACCGGGACCGGGTCCCGATCCTTTCCGGTCTCTAGTTATGACCCCGCTTACGTAGACGATCACAAACAGATACTTTATCACACGAAGAAACACAATGAATGTTTTGGCTTTTGGCTGGCCTATACTAAACTGTTTAAGGTGTTCAAGGGCCCTCTCCCATACACAACAATTTTTTGTGGACTTGGTTCCTTCACTATTTTTTAGTAAAGCATCACTTAATAGTCGTCTGTTTTTATATTTGTTTAGCCGTAAAACTACATAATATATAAAAATATGTCAATAATTTAATTTAAGATACGAAAACTATAAAAAGAATGCTGAAAGAATTGATGAAATTTACAAAGATTTTGGGACAAATGAAGAAGCTGGTATCATCGATAATATCAGTTCGTTAAAGAAACAACTTGAAAAAGTTCAAGAAGAGTCAGAAATATTCAAATGGCTCGGGTTTTATTTGGCTGAAACCGATGTTGATAAAAGGTGTAATGATCGAGTAAAAGGATTTAAGGCACTCGAAGATGGTTTTACACAACTATTAACTGCGAATAAAGAAATGGAAAATCAAAAGGTAGATTAGCATGCTATAATCATTTTAACTTATTTAAATGTAGACTAGTCGAGAATTGAATCAGGCAATGGAAAAAACAATAGAAAACACTAACAAATATAATGAAATAGAGAAAGCTATATCCGAGTTAATTTTGGAGGAAGAGAAGGAATTTGTAAAGCAATTGGCGGCGTGGAATGGAAGGGCACACATAAGGAAGAATAATAAAGCAAAAGCTGGAAGTGCAGGAATGGCAACGAAGACGGTTCATGGAGGATTTCCGCCACCCCCTCCACCACCACCAGGAAACGGAAACAACCGAGTTATTCCAAAGCCGCCTCAGCCACCATCTCCACCTCCTCCGCCTCCATTATCAAAGACTAGAGCTAATCAAGGAAGTCCAAAACAAATGCCATCTCCGCTCCCACCTCCGCCACCAATGCCAAAAGCTAGTCAAGGAAGTCCAAAACAACCGCGACCACCTCAAAAACAAGAAAGTAAAGGAGGTCCTCTACCACCACCACCGCCGCCTCCACCACCAACTCATTTATCTCCGACTATAAAAAAGCCGAATTTATATGTAAGTCTTATATGTATTAGCTATTAAATCCTTCACCCAAAAAATAATTTTAGCAAAACACTACAAATGTTAACGAAACAAGTTCTTCTAAAGGTGAAGGAAGTGAATCAAAAAACACAAATATTGAGGAAAATATGGATGATAGAAATATTGATAAGAATGAAATTTTGTTCAGAAATCTTGAAAAAAGGCGTCATTTTATCCAGTCAGATGAAGACGAATAGAACAAGTTTTGGATGATTTTGATAATTCTTATTTTAAAGTTGTACATATTTCGTAGAATATTATTTTATAGAATTTTATTTTATTTGTATTCAGGCTAGAGTTGCTAATGGAAAGTTGAAAAACGGATTTTCCTATGTAACCACCCCGCCATCATTTCCCCAAGAGGATAATCGAAAGAGATTTTAAACAATTTCAATTTATCACATGTTATTTATGAATTTGTAGGATACATGCTACTATTTGTTTGTATCGTATTTCCATTTATAAACATGTTCTTTACTGATATAATTTTTCCAAACAAATGTTTTCTTGTTTCTCCATTGGCCCAAAGCAAAAGCCAAGACGGCAAAACAATTGTGCTTATATCAGATACGAGGAAGTACTGATTGAAAACTGCCTAAAATTTTTCTTTTGAATAATTATTTCATCTATGATTTTACCAAGAAAAAATTTTGGTTTTCATCATACGAAAGTAAGGTGTATCCATTCATTGAAATCAAAACTGCTATGTAGATTAAGGTCTAAAATTAATTATAAAATTAATAGGTTAATAATGTTGAATTTGTACATGATAGGCGAAAGGATAAGGAATTTGAATTATATTTACCTGGCTCTCTTTTTTTTTAATTTGAGCTGTAGGAACTTTATGGTCATACTCGAGAATTAAACTAGTAGGTATTCCAAAATTCTACATGGTATTTCAAAATTTCGGATCTGTTAGTATTGCCAAAAAATTCTATTTACCGTTGAAATAGAAATAAGTAGCTGACCAACAAACGTCCAAAAAGCGTAAAGTGTCAGTTTTTTTTCGATAACTCGTAATTCGTTCGAAGTTGTTTT
Organism: Meloidogyne luci; assembly: GCA_902706615.1. Lineage (NCBI taxonomy): Eukaryota > Metazoa > Nematoda > Chromadorea > Rhabditida > Meloidogynidae > Meloidogyne > Meloidogyne luci. The sequence continues at coordinate 3,290,162 of CACSLI010000182.1, read as the reverse complement.
ATTTGTTTGTGGTTTTACTTTAGTTTTGTAGGCAAACAATGTAGCTATATTGATAATTAAACAGATAAACATGAAAATAACACAGGAATAAGCTGCATCCTCCGCAGCGTTCATATCTCCAGCTTTCTTATGTTGATCTATAGTTACAGTTTGATTGTCAGCTTGTAAATGGGCATAAAAATCTAGAGAGAAAACTTGTACGGTCCGGCTTAATGGAAGCACAAAAATAAGAGGAATAGATATAGGTAGCAAGCGCTTCCAAGTCTAAGAACAATTAAAATATTAATCTTTTAAATTAAGCTATGCTTGACCCTTTCATAAGAAAATGGCCATAAAATAGAAGAAAGTCTATTCAGTAATTGTAATGTTGTAGCCATATTTTCGCCATGTAAACAATAATAACCAAAGAAGTAAATCACTGCCAATGCCCATGGAGGTAGTTGAAGGTATATAGTTGTGAATAACCCAACCTTTCCAAAACGTTGTCCAAAGGAGATAATGAAGTTGAAAATGTTCTAAAATTTAATTGGATTTATTTTCCCTTGAGGGGGTATTAAATCTTAATCTAATTCAATTACCAAAATCGCTCTTGCAATAAGTAATTGAAAAAAGCTGGAATTAAATTCCTTCCATTTTGTAATAATTATTACAACTTCAAATAAATATAAAATAGCAGAAGGAACTCCAATGACTACAGAAATTACAAACGGCAAATAAACAGTATTTGCCAAAAATACAATTGGTGCTGACAGGAAGAAGCCCATTGAGTTAATATAATAAAAAAAAATATATTTATAGAAAATTTTTAAGGAATTTTAAAGATTTTTAGCCAGATTTATTAAAAAATAAAAAAAAATATAATTTCTAATCATTTAGCCTTTCATTAGCTTTAAGCATTTAGCAGCCGTCAAAGGAACACAAAATTAAATTTCATTCTTGATAAAATTGTTTGAAATTATTAACTCTCAATAGCAACTAACCTAAGCTTACACTCATATTATTAAACATTGTGTCTTAAAAACTAAGCAATTTATACTTATTTGAATAATTAGAATTATTTAGATATAATATTAATTGACAAATTATACATAATATTCTGTCCTTTAATGAATATTGAGGCTTTCATGAATTTTCACAAGACTACAAATTTAATAAATTTTATTCTTTAAAAACTTGTTTCAAATTAAAGTGTAAACAAAATAAAAATTATTATAAATTTCTCACATTTTTAATAATTTAATTTTTAATGATTCGAGGTTTAAATTGGAAAAGATTGGGGAAAGTTTTTTTTATCAATTATTTATTCAATTAAATTTGACATGAATTCAGTTTCTTAGTTTTGCTAAGAGGTTATTGAAAATTTTGCCAATAAGTTCTAAGAGATTCTACAAATTAACAGGATTCGAACGAAAATTCCGGATCTACGGATCAGTTCTGATCAAAACTTTGTTTCGTGAAAAATATTTTGTGTCACGCTCTATATATGCCCGCCTTGTTAGATAATTTATTCCTGTTTCTGCCCAAAATTAAAATTCTCACTCTTTTCAGATCTGATTATACTTTTATTATCGTACAGAAATTTACATAAAACCTTATTCTCTGAATTAGGCCTCGGAACCGCGGTCTCGATCCTCGCCATGAACCTCGCCGATGATAATCCTAAGCCATAAGAGGATAATCGAAAATGATTTTAAACAATTTCAATTTATCTCGTGTCAATTTATATCATGTTATTTAGGAATTTGTAGGATACATGCTACTATTTGTTTGTATCGCATTTCCATTTTTAAACATATTTTTTACTGCTATAAATTTTCCAAACAAATGTTTTCTTGTTTCTCCATTGGCCCAAAGCAAAAGCCAAGAAGGCAAAACAATTGTGCTTATATCAGATACAAGAAAGTTTTGATTGAACACTGCCTAAAAATTTTCTTTTGGATAATTATCTCAATACGATTTTACCAAGAAAAAATTTTGGCATTCATCATAGGAAAGTAATGCTGTGCCATTTATCGAAATCATAACAGAGATGTAGATTAAGGTCTAAAAATTGAATTATAAAGGTTTGAAAGTGAATGAATATTGAATTAGAAAGTGTCCTCGATCTGACCTCTATAAATCTGATAGATGAATTTAATACATAGGCATTGAATTAAGGCATTATTAGATGGTCAAGAGTTTAGCTTTCTATTTTAAAGTTCGGACAAGTTAGGTAAATGTGGATCTACTATTAGCGAGCGATCAGTGTTGGTCTAGACCTGAGTCGACCAGATTAGCACACGGATACTGATTTTGGTATCCGTATCCGCATATTTACGGCGGATACAGACGGATATCCGCAGGGATTTTTATAATATCTGTATCCATATTCGTATCCATGTGCTAGTCTGGAGTCGACTGTCGCACCGTTCTTCGTTGTCCCGTCCTATTGCTACTTTCGTTATTCTTGTACTTACTCATGGGATTAACGTAATATTATATTCTTGTGTTATTCTGCTAGCTATTAGATTAAACGCTATCCCTAACTAGTATCGAAAATTCGATTTACCGTCGTAATAGAAATAAGTAGCTGTCCAACAAACGTCCAAAAGGCGTAAAGTGTCAGTCTTTTTTCAATAGTTTGTTGTAATCCGTTGGAAGTTGTTTTATTCGTTTGAGGCTTTACTTTAGTTTTGTAGACAAACAAAGTAGCTATATTGATAATTAAACAGATAAACATGAAAATAATGCAGGAATAGGCTGCATCTTCTGTAGGGTTGATCTCTCCTGGTTTTATAGTACTCTCATATATAGTTACAGTTCGATTATCAGCCTGTAATCGCGCAATAAAATCTTCAGACAGAATTTGTACGGTCCGGCTTAATGGAAGTACAAAAATAAGTAGCATGCTGAGAGGTAGCCAGCGTCTCCATGCCTAAAATGGAAGAAAATCTTTAATTTTAGATGAGAGTATTTTTGACCCTTTCATAAGAAAATGGCCATAAAATAGAAGAAAGTCTGTTCAGTAATTGTAAAGTTGTAGCTATATTTTCGCCGTGTATGCAATAATAACCAGAGAAGAATATCACTGCTAACACCCATGAAGGTAGTTGAAGGAATAGATTTGTGAATAACCCAACCTTTCCAAAACGTGGTCCAAAGGAGATAATGAAGTTGAGAATATTCTAAAATTAATTGGATTTATTTTCCCTTGAGGGGGTATTTAATCTTAGTCTAATTCAATTACCAAAATTGATTTTGCAATAAGTAACTGAAAAAAGCTGGAATTAAATTCCTTCCATTTTGTAATAATTATTACAACTTCAAATAAATATAAAATAGCAGATGGAACTCCAACAACTACAGAAATAACAAATGGCAAATATACTGTATTTGCCAAAAATACAATTGGTGCTGACAGGAAAAAGCCCATTGAGCTAATAAAATTGGAAAATTTAACAAATCAATCTGAACTTTAATTTATAATAAAATGAATAGTCGTTTGAGTAATGTCCTAAGTTGCGGATCTATCCGAAGAAACACCAAACTAATTAAAAGAACAGCATATGATAAGTGGTTGGAATTTTGAGATTTGTTCATACCCGTACCTTCGTACAGACCTTATTTTTCCTCACACTCGCACTCGTACCTGGCCATTTTTTTGCTCGTATTGTTACTTCCTACACAGGTACGAGTACGAATTTTGGTACGAGCTTCCAAACACTGGATTAGATACAATAATGGCCAAGTGGAATAAGCAGAAAGCTAAGAAATGCCGAGCAAGATTTTATACTTTTATACAAATTAGAGACCGGCGCGGGACGGGATCCCGCGCGGGATTTTGCGGGATCCCGTCCCGCAATCCCGCACTTTTTTCGATTTGCGGGATTTTGCGGGAATGCGGGATTTTGCGGGATTTATCCCGCGGGATCCCGTCCCGCACGGGCTCTTTAAAAAATTTTATCCCGCGGGATCCCGCAAAATTTTTTGAATTTTGCGGGATTTTTGGAAAACGTTGGCAAAATGTCTTTTAATCTTAGCAAAATAATTTAATGTTGGCAAAATGTTTTCTATTTTCTTAATCGATCAAATGCGAAAACAATAAAATTTCTTAGAATTCTAAAGTATTTATTTTCTTGCTATGATTCCGAATAACAACAAAAAAGTTTATTTTATTCAGATGTCAGCTCATATCTGGAACATTGGTTTATTTAAAAGAATCAATAACAATGAAGCAGAGTGCATTAAATGTAAGGAAAATGGAGAAACAAAATATTTGTTTAAACTATCTGATCGGAGTGTTAAGAGCCTCATAGGACATGTACGAAGCAAAATACATAAAGATTCTGAAAATGCAAAACAATTCGAAAGGCTCGTGAACAAAGAACAGAAAACTGTAGAAGATTCAATTGACAAATATTTTCAGCAGCATAGCAGTGGTCTTATTTATTTTTTAATATTTTGTATTGTTTATTTTTAGGGAATCTCAGTCATCGCCAGTGAACAGTTATTCAGTACGGCACGTGACCTCTATGATTACCGTCGATACAACATTACGCCTAAGAATGGAGAAATGTTGCTGTTTTTGAACAAAGCAATTCCAATTATTAAAAAATATTAATTTTTTGACTTAATTATTTGTTAAATTTTAATATATTTATTAAATTTTCTCTTTTTTCAATAGATATTGATAATTTAAAAGATTTTTGAAAAATCCCGCAATCCCGCGCGGGATCCCGCAAATTTAAAATGCGGGATTTTGCGGGAATGCGGGATTTTGCGGGATTTATCCCGCGGGATCCCGTCCCGCAAAAATTTTAAAAAAAATTTTATCCCGCGGGATCCCGCAAATGCGATTTTGCCGGTCTCTAATACAAATATTTAAATTAAAATATGCCAAACCAAATAGTAAACAAATTTATTATTTAAAAATAAAATTTTTTTAAACTTGGACAGGTGGAATAAAAAATAAATGGAAATTGGTGTAAATTTAATTAAAATATAAGAATAATAAAATTAATTACATAACCTCAATAAACTTAAAAAATGGGTAAATATTTACTGGCATTAAGTAAATAATTTATTTAATTATATGTCAATGTCCTTATTAAATATTAAAATCTAATTATAAAGATTTTGATAAACAAGTTTTTAAAGCTGCTAAGTTCTCAACATGCTTGGGCAAGAAAGCAAAAAAAAATAAAAATTTTACTTGTAATCCACAGTCTCGAATATAAGTTTAGTGGGATAAATGTTACGAAGTTCCTTACAATGTATCTAATATTTTTCTTCAACTTGAACTCTTGGACCGTATGTATCCAATAATCTTTTGATTAATAGACAAGAACTTTTTCCACACTTTCCACATTTCACAATTCCGGATCAGCAACCTTGCCCTCAACGGATCTTTTATTATCTGAGGGAACTAAAAAGTCCTTAATCTTCTCGTATTACCTGTGAAAAAATTAAAATTTATCTTTAAAATAAATTTATCTTTTAAATTTGTAATTATCTTTAAAATTAGTTTTAAATCTGCCCGTAGACAATTTTAAATTTTTTTTGCTTTCTGACCATTTTGAAAATATATATTCCGTTTAATTTACGCGCTTAGAAGTCTTAAAAACAAATAAAGGAGAGAAAAGGGAGAAAAAAATAGATAAAGGAGGAAAGAAAAAAAATAAAAAAGGAAAGAAAAGACAGAGAAATGCAAATAATTAGAGAATGTATAAATAAGTAATGCTCTTCACTCTTCTCTACTAACCGTCTAAAAATTGCTTATTTGCAAAATTAATTGTTTTAAAATAATTATAAGATTTTTGGGCGCCCCATAAAGTCCCGCTGCCTCGTGTAGAGGGCAATTCAAGTCCCCCTGCCTTCGTGCAGGGGGCAACTCAAGTCCCCCTGCCTTCGTGCAGGGGGCAACTCAAGTCCCCCTGCCTTCGTGCAGGGGGCAACCCAAGTCCCCCTTCCTTCGTGCAGGGGGCACAAATTTTGGTGTGTCCATGTGCCGTTTTGTACATTGGACCTGCCCCTTGCTTCGGAGGGGGCATTTAAGACTAAGTCTTAGAAGCTGCTTCAGTGTTATAAGGTCTCGCTTAATGATATGCAAGGCCGACCTCTAATATGTACAACATTCACTTTGTTTGAACAATACATATTCCCCATATTTGACTCATCCATTTTTTAGATTATAGCCATTTCAGCCTCTGCTGGAGAGGGTAATCATTGGATACGATTAATGAATTTAATTTTCCTACAAAAAATATTTATCATTGAATAAATTTAATTTTTTTAATTCTCTTTTTTAATTTTTGAATGGCATTTTTAAAATTGTTTTTCATGTAATTATTTCTTTATACATTTTTTAAATTTATTATTCCGTCATATAGCTATTTTAAATATACCTAAATATAATTTTATTTAAAATAATAAATTAAAATTAAGGAAAAAATATTTTTCAAAGAAATAAATTTATTAAATTAAATACCAAATAGAATATCCAAAAATAAAATTATTTGTCACGCAATACCCATTCTTTTGAAAAAATTTTATGAATATTTTTAAAATATTAAAAATTATTCTTTCTTCAATTTTTATTTACATATTTAGATATTTTTTATAAGAAAATTATATAGAAAAAATAATAAATTTTTTGTTATTAAAAATACAAAATTAGAAGGCTCGGCATTAATTCAATTTATTTCTCCCTATTAATTCTTTTACCTTCGGGTTTAACGAAGCGGATAAATTTAATAAGGAATATTTAGACAAATTAAATTATTAATCTAAATTTTTATATAAACAAAAATATTTTTAATTGGGTACAGTTTTCTAAAAATAATTTCCGTTAGATTATATCTTTATTACTCATTCGACTCTGTTTCAGAAGTAACTTTTAATTGTTCTTACATTATAATACGTTAATAAAGGATTTTATAAGTCAATCACAGCCTATCTCTTTGCCAGGACCTATTCCCACGTCACTTTCCTTCATTTATGTCAACTTATGTGGTAATTCAAAGGCCTGACTGACTAAAAAGCCTGATTGAATCCCATCTCCTATGAACCTCTTACACTTACTCCAGCAAAATTCAGCTATTTTTCTATTCAAGATACTCTACATCTCTCAAAGAGAGAGAGATACCCTACAACTCTCAACCGAGGATTCAGTACACAATTATCCTTCCTCATGTATTAATTAAAAAATTATTTTCAGCCTAAAAATAATGGAAAATCCTTCCCAATCATTTAATAATTCTTCATCCCCATTAATTTCTCAATCGCCTAATAATAATTCAAATATTATTTCCTGTATATTTATTTGGTTAGAATTAATAATATTACACCCAAGTATATTAATAATTTCAAATATTAACCTTTTTGTGCTTTTAACTACCAAAGTTCTTCATCCAAATATGTCTGTAATTTTAATCGTTCAAAGTATTTCAATTATTGGATTTGAGACTTTTCGAATTATCGCAATAATAGAGACACTGATAGTATGTGATGTTTATTATTCCGGTTCAATTATTACTCAAGTAAGGAAATTTTGATTAATTTGGATAAAACTATGGCAGGACTTTGAAGGCAGGATTTGAAAGCCAGGATTAAGAGCTTCTAGTCTAGCTAAAGACATAAAAGCTACTATTCTAGCTCCCAAAATCAATTTTAAGTATGATTCATTTGGCAGGATTTTTAGTAATCTGTACGAGGGAGAATTTTTCTAAAATATCCTTTAATTCGCGATTAATACGATGACTTAACGAGCAAACCACCAGACTTTAAAAAGCACAAAATATAAAACCACTAATTAATTAAAAACATTTTTTTAGAAATTTGGGTTTTTCTTTGTTCTTATACGGAATTTTGTGGGCCATATTTTACTCATTGAACGGCTCCTAGCCACATGCTTTTACAAAAGTTATGAGCATTACAGAAAGGCTCATTTTTCTGTTGTTTGGATTACTATTGTGGTAATCTCTTTGTGAATTTATTTTTAATTTATTAACTTAAAAAGGTATTATTATCCATATTAAATAGTATTTCATCTATGAAATCAAACGACATAACATTTACTAACATTATAACAATTATATTAATGGTTATGCTCAACTTAATCGAATTTTTGGTAATTTTTCTAATTAAAAAATTTTTTAAATATTATTTTAAATTAAAAGACAATACTGGCAATTGGATTTTATAATAAACACAAATATAATAAATATATGCCTCAAGGAAATAATTATTCTTTAAGTGAAAAATATCAGGTGATTCTTTCGCAATAATAAATTTTCGGTGTGGAGAATTGGGCTTCAGAAGGGGGATCTCACCATTCTCTCACCACACTGCTGAACGGAGAACAGGGCTCTGGGAAGAGACCTAGGTAACTCATTCCTCGATGAATTCCCTTCCTCGGGGACTTGGGTCAAAATCTCGTTTAAATCAAGCAGCATTTAAAACGCTTAGGCGGTGGTTAAACTATCTAAAAGTGGGTTAAACATCTATTTAATGGAAGATTAATTGAGGTTGAATTATCATTTTAAACCTTAAAACATTATAAAAATTATTTATAAAAGCTTTCCGAAAATATTCGAACAAGCAAACAATTAATTCCTGTATTTTTCTGTCACTGTTTCAACGGATGTGTTATGCTGTTTTTTACCATCTTTATGTATTTTTCGTTGTTTAGTCATCAACAATTGGGGATAGCAATACAAGCGGGGACTATATTAGCTTCACTTGTTGACTTTATCATTGAACTCACAGTAATAACGTAAATAAATTTTATAAATTTTTAAAATTAAAAAAATTTTTTCAAGTCATCACCCACAATTGAGAAAACGTTTCCTCTTAATTTTGGCAAAAACGTTTTTATTTAAATGTCTAAATAATAAAGTATCAGACGGCGATACAAAACAAATTGAAGAAGCACAAAGGAGCAATTCTGGGAGGCTCATGAAAAATAAAGGAAATTCGGAAAGTCATTTTAATATGTTAAAAACTGCGTGGCAATGAATGATAATAGTGATTAAATTAATAATAATAATAGAATTTTTATTATAATCATAAATAATAAATAAATAATTTAATTTTTAATAATATCACAATTAAATTTATCAATATCCACTTTGCCTGTTTTTACCATCTCTTTGTGAAAGCGAGCCTGGAATTTATAAAATAAAACAATTAATTAATTTAAAAATTGCCTGAGGCCAATTTTGATAGAATTTACTATTCAATCTTTTCAGTCCCTTATCTACCAAAGCTCTACTTCTCATCTCTTCATGCCAACAAAGAATGGCCCCAAAATCAAAATCAGCTTTAATTTTATTTGCAAAAACGTGATAATTATCTCGCAAATTGACTGACTTTATAAAGGGATTTATTATACTGGTACATAAAAATAATATTAAATTACTAAATCCTCCAGGCCAAAAATGCAAAGACTCTGACGGTTATATCCGCTAGGGCATATTGTGTTCGAATCTTCTAGCCAAATAGAAAATCTAAATTAGAACTATGAAATAATTACCCTGGGTAATTATTGTTTAAATCTCTCGCTGGAGAGGGTAATTATTAGTGAGGGGGTAATCGTGGAGGGGGTAATTATCTCAATCTAACTGAGGCGAATTTGATTTATTATTTGATATTAAGTCTTAAAATGTTCAAAAATTAAACTGAACATGATTTCAAAATATTTTAAAAATTTGATTAAAAAACTAGGGGGTAATAATTATGTAGAGAGAGTGTGAAATTATAATATTTCAGCATTTACGGTATATTAATTTTAATCTCATTTTTTATTGGCGGAATAAGGTTCATATTTTTTTAAATTTTAAATGAAATTCTAGAGAGAAATAAAATATTCTTAAAATATAAATAACCTGCTGAAATATGGTGTATAAATATCTTTATCAATACATTTATGTGTAAAAGAATTCGGAGCTTTTAACACATCTGTTGCCGTTAATGTTTGAAAAAATAGTTCATCACAGGCATACTCCCCACTTAGTTTCATTATTTTAATTGAATTAAATGTTAAATACCAGTTATTTAAATGATGAAGCAATTGGGTTAAATCAAGATTTTGCACAATAAAATCAACAAAAGTGCGTGCCAAACTAGCTTGTACAAGTCCTTTGGATATTTTTAAAGATAAAGGTTTTCCTTCAGTATCAACTTGATTATTTAACTTTTCTTTAAAATTTAAATATTTTAAATATTATTTTCTAAATTATAACCATCTCTAAATAATTTTAAATCTTTAAAAGTCCAATTAAATTTCTTGTAAATCTTTTGAATAAGCTCTTTATGATCTAGTTGATATTGAACATCACTAGCCCCACCCAACCATTTTAATATTTGGATAATTTCCTCATTTGTTTTTATCTGTATATCATCATTTTGAAGGGTAAAAACATATTCCCATTTATATTTCTTTTTAGATAATTCCTCCAAACATGACATATATGCTGTCCCCATATGAGCGCCTTAATACATAATTTATTAATAATTTTTAATGTTTTCTGAGCATGTCGAGATGCGGAGCTAAAGTTTTTCTGAGCCGCACCATGATTGAAGAATCATGGTGATCATGGTGAGCCTCACCATGTTTTGAAAAAAAGCGAAACTTTTGAGAATTTTGGAAGGCTAGAAGCCAGTTTTCTTCCTTTTTCTTTAGTCTGAAAATATGCTTTAAAAATTATTGGAAATCGGAAATTTTTCCAAAATTTTGAAATCTGAAATCGGAAGGAAAAAACTTTTTCCGGGTATATTATATGTCCTTATAAAATTCCGGAAGCATTAATAATTTTCCGGAAATATTATAATATTCCTGAATATATTTTTCCGGAATTTTAATAAAATTCCTGAGTAACTATATTTTCAGAATTATTCTAAAATTCCGGAAACATTAATAATTTTCCGGAAACATTAGTATTTATCTGAAAATATTTATACATAACTCTGGAGGCATAATATCTTTTTCCGGATATATTATAAAATTCCGGAAACATAGATTACCTACCATTACTATCTACAGGAAATCTTTTTGTTGGAACAATAACATTAGGGAAGCAATTAGCCAATGCCTTTATTCTTTTAAAAAAATTATCTCCACTTTTCGAGTCGACAGCAAAACAATACCAATTTTGGGGCTGATAATTTGTGGCAAACTCTGCTTCCAAAAATCTATAACTCTTTAATGATTTTTAGTAATTTTAATAATAAATTTTAGTAATTTATTTATGATTTTTAAAAAATTTTAAAAATTACTCCATAAACAATTCTAGCATAAGCTAATGGATATTTCTCTTCTTCAGCGGATAAATGCTTTTCCAAAAAATAATTTCTTTCTTTAATTGATCTACAATCCATTAATAAATGTCTTGGATCTTTATATGTTAATCTTGATTTTGCTTCGAGTTTTACATAAATTTCATCCCCTTTAATTATTTTTTTGCAGTCTATACGTTCCTAAAAAATTTTTTCCTTAAAAAATTTATTTATTATCAACTTTGTCATGTCCAATTTCATTTTTGATTGAATTCCAAATTTTTTCATTAATTTTTTCCAAATCTCCGTTTTTTAAATTATTTTTCGATTCGTTTTCTTCCTTTATTTCAGTTTTAACAATTTGAGGAAGAAGCACTTGTATTGGAGAAGTAGGGAAAATCATGTAAATAATCGCTAGAATAGATGCCGCTATTAAGAAGGCAATTAAAAAACAGTGCAAAAAAGTCTTCATTGAATAATATTTCGGATTGAATTTAATTTAGAATTTTAATTATTTTATTTATTCAAATAAAAATTTATAACATGTGGTTATCTCCATTTTAATTTTATTTCATTGATATTCGACAAGCAGTCAATAAAACAACCATAAACTTTTTTAGAAAAGTGTTGGCAGTAAAGAAACATTATGATTAATATGCATTTATAAGTAATTTAAAAAGAGGGACAAAGAACTAGCATCTAATTATCGCCCTATAGCCTTAACTTGTACCTTAGTTAAAGTTTTGAAAAAATTATTAAAGATAAGTTAAAGGTACGAATAACAAAATATTTACCTAAATTCAACATGGATTTATTAAATCTAAATCTATCGTTTCTCAACTATTAGAAGCTCACGATTACTGGACAAAAGCTAATGATGAAAATCTTTTTGTAGACATTATCTACTTCGATTGTATAAAAGCCTTTGATAAAGTTTCTCATACTATTTTACTAAAAAAAACTCACAATATAGGTATAGCTAATCAACTACTATCTTGGATTGAAAATTTCTTAATATATCGTGCGTACTCAAATTTTGCGGATTTTGGAAGGTCAAGAAGCCAAAAATCTTCCTTTTTCAGCGCCTCAGGCGAAATTTGCGGATTTTGGGGGGCCATGAAGACAAAAAATGATATTTTATCCCAAAAACTACAAGAAAATACAAAAAACGCCCTATCAAAAAACCACAAAATGAGGAAAAATCATCAGAAATCGAAGCCCTACCTTAAATCAGAAATGATAAAACTTGATGATGTCCAAAAAATGGCAGTTAAAATTATATATTTTCGCGGACTTCAGAATCTCTATCCAACTAAACCTTCATATGAAGATAATCTTATGATTCATAATCTTAAATATATTAGAGACAGATTTTTAATTAATGAAATTATTCATTATCACAGATTAACTAAGTCAGATACAAGAAACCAAATCAAAATTACTGATTGTATTGGAGAAGTAGGGAAAATCATGTAAATAATCGCTAGAATAGATGCCGCTATTAAGAAGGCAATTTAGAAAACAGTGCAAAAAAGGCTTCATTTAATAATATTTTGGATGGAATTTAATTTAGAATTTTAATTATTTTATTTATTCAAATAAAAATGTTTAACAAGTGGTGACCCTGTTAACTTTATTTCGTTGTTATTCAACAATCAGCCAATAAAACAAGACTAAACTTTTTTTAGAAAAGTTTGTTTTAGAATTAAATAAAGGAAACTTGTGATTAGTAATATTTATAATACTAACAATATTTATGGAAACAAAATATTGTAAAAAAATAATTTTTAGATAATGCCTCGAAATATTTTAAGTGAAAAAGAAAACAAAGTCTTAGTTTTTATTAATATCACAATTAAATTTATCAATATCCACTTTGCCTGTTTTTACCATCTCTTTGTGAAAACGTTTCTGAAATATACAAATAAATTAATAATTATTTTGATAGTTGCCTGAGGCCAATTTTGATAGAATTTACTATTCAATCTTTTCAATCCTTTATCTACCAAAGCTCTACTTCTCATCTCTTCATGCCAACAAAGAATGGCCCCAAAATCAAAATCAGCTTTAATTTTATTTGCAAAAAGGAAGTTATTATCTCGCATATTGCTTGACTTTATAAAGATATTAATTATAATGGGTGCGAAATGTTATAGAAAAAATTATTGCAGAATACCGCTCCTTGTACATAAAAATAATATTAAATTACTAAATCCTCCAGGCCAAAAATGCAAATATCATGACGCATATATCCGCTATGGCATGATCGGTTGGTAACATCCCAAATAGAAAATCTAAATTTTGAATCTCATTTATTATCGTTAAGGATAAGGAACATATTTTTTTAATACCAAAATAAGTTCCATAGATATTTATTCCAGATATATTATTCTTAAAATATAACTAACCTATTAACATATGGTGTAGAAATATTTTTATCAACGCATTTATGTGTAAAAGAATTGGGTGCTTTTAACACATCTGTTGCTAATAATGATTGAAAAAATAGTTCATCACAACCATATTCCCCGCTTAATTATATTATTTTAATTAACTTAAATGTTAAATACCAGTTATTTAAATGATGAAGCAATTGCGTTAAATCAAGTTTTTGCACAATAAAATCAACAAAAGGGCGTGCCAAACTAGCTTGTATATATCCTTTAGTTATTTTTAAAGATAAAGGTTTTCCTTCAGTGTCAACTTGATTATTTAATTTTTCTTAAAAATTTAAATTCAAATATTATTTTCTAAATTCCAACCATCTCTAAATAATTTTAAATCTTTAAAAGTCCAATTAAATTTCTTGTAAAGAGCTTGAATAAGCTCTTTTTTATCTAGACTATATTCAACATCATTAGCCCCACCCAGCCATTTTAATATTTGGATAATTTCCTCATTTGTTTTTATCTGTATATCAAAATTTTGAAGGGTAAAAACATATTCCCATTTATATTTCTTCTTAGATAATTCCTCCAAACATGACATAAATGCTGTTACCATATGAACGCCTTAATCCATAACAATTTATTAATCATTTTTAATGTCTTCTGAGCATAAGCCCGAAACATTCGCTGGATAATGCTCAAGAAAGTTACTAGATTCTCTAATCCTTACAGAACATATATTCAGGAGGCAGCCTAGTTATGGTTTCAGGAGGCATAACTAGGCTGTGCGCCAAAAAAATAAATCGCAGTAAAATAAAAATCTACCATTTTTATCTACAGGAAATCTTTTTGTTGGAACAATAACATTAGGGAAGCACCTAGCCAATGCCTTTATTCTTTTAAAAAACTGTTTATTTCCAATTTTCGAATCAACAGCATAACAATACCAATTTTGGTGTTGATAATTTGTGGCAAACTCTGCTTCCAGAAATCTATAACTCTTTAATGATTTTTATTAATTTTAGTAATAATTTTTAATAATTTATTAATGTTTTAAAAACAATTTTGAAAATTACTCCATAAACAATTCTAGCATAAGCTAATGGATATTTCTTTTCTTCATTAGGCTTTTCCAAAAAATAATTTCTTTGTTTAATTGATCTACAATCCATTAATAAATGTTTTGGATCTTTATATGTTAATCTTGATTTTGCTTCGAGTTTTATATAATCCTCGTCTCCTTCAATTATTCTTTTACAGTCTATACGTTCCTAAAATTTTTTTCTTTAAAAGAAATTTATTTATTATCAACTTTGCCATGTCCAATTTCATTTTTGATTGAATTCCAAATTTTTTCATTAATTTTTTCCAAATCTTCGTTTTTATAAATTTTGTTTGATCTGTGGTGATGCTCAGACTCAGACTCCTTTAATTTAATTAAATTATTTTTAATCACATTTTATGTTTTGTGCCCTCCCCTATTTAAAAAAATCAACTCTCCCCATAACTGTTCATTTGTTAATATATTCTTTTAGTTATCTATTCCTTAAGTCTCCAACTAATTTATTCTTTGGAGTTTGCTACTTTAAATTGTATTGCCTCCTTTTAATTAAATAAATATTAATTAGAATTAGTTTGGATTTGAATTGGACTTAAGAAGAGTTTAAATTAAAAGAAGTGAAAGTTTAAAGAGAAGGACCTTAAACTTTCTCACAGATCCATCTTTCTTTATTTCAGTTCTAACAATTTGAGGAAGCACTTGTATTGGAGAAGTAGGGAAAATCATGTAAATAATCGCTACAATAGATGCCGCTATTAAGAGGAAACTTAAAAAACAGTGTAAAAAAGTCTTCATTGAATAATATTTTGGATTGAATTTAATTTAGAATTTTAATTATTTTATTTATTTAAATAAAAATATTTAACAAGTGGTTTCTCAATTTTAACTTTTTCCTTGTTATTCGAAAAGCAGACTATAAAACACGTCGACTATTTTTAGAAAAGTGTTGGCAGTTGTGTTGGAATTTAATAAAAGAAACAGTGATGATTAATAATTATAAAATAATACAACAATATTTATAAATAAAATAGGTATTTAAAAAAATCATTTTTTAGATTTCTTAGTTTTTATTAATATCACAATTAAATTTATCAATATCCACTTTGCCTGTTTCTACCATTTCTTTGTGAAAACGGGCCTGGAATTTATAGGATAAAATAATAATTATTTTGATAATTGCCTGAGGCCAATTTTGATAGAATGTACTATTCAATCTTTTCAATCCTTTGTCTAAAAAAGTTCTACTTCTCATCTCTTCATGCCAACAAAGAAAGGCACCAAAATCAAAATCAGCTTGAATTTTATTTGCAAAAAGGAAATCATTATCTCGCAAATTGACTGACTTTATAAAGAGATTAATTAAACAGGGTGCGAAATGTTATATAAAAAATTATTGCAAATTATAGCGCTCCCTGTACATAGAAATAATATTAAATAACTACTAAATCCTCCAGGCCAAACATGCAAAGATCATTACGAATATATCTGCTAGGGCATAGTAGTGTGTTCGAATCTTCTACCCAAATAGAAAATCTAAATAATAACTACATACTATATTAATTTATCCTCATTTAGTATTGGCAGTAATGTGGTCCACATTTTTTAATTTCGAAAATAAGTTCCAGAGAAGAAAATAAAATATTTTGAAAATATAACTAACCTATTAACAAATGGTGTAGAAATATTTTTATCAACGCATTTATGTGTAAAAGCATTGGGTGCTTTTAACACATCTGTTGCCAATAATGTTTGAAAAAATAGTTCATCACAACCATATTCCCCGCTTAATTTTATTATTTTAATTAAATTAAGTGTTAACTACCAGTTATTTAAATTATGAAGCATTTGAGTTAAATCAAGTTTTTGTACAATAAAATCAACAAAAGTGCGTGCCAAACTAGTTTGTACATATCCTTTGGATATTTTTAAAGATAAAGGTTTTCCTTCACTATCAACTTGATTATTTAGTTTTTCTTTAAAATTTAAATATTTTAAAATATTATTTTCTAAATTCTAACCATCTTTAAATAATTTTAAATCTTTAAAAGTCCAATTAAATTTCTTGTACATATCTTCAATAAGCTTTTTTTGATTTAGGCCATATTCAACATCATTAGCCCCACCCAACCATTTTAATATTTGGATAATTTCCTCATTTGTTTTTATCTGTATGTCATCATTTTGAAGGGTAAAAACATATTCCCATTTATATTTCTTTTTAGATAATTCCTCCAAACATGACATAAATGCTGTCCCCATATGAACGCCTTAATCCATAATTATTTATTAAACATTCTTCTCTGAAAATGCTCATGAAAGTGATTATATTCCTTATAGAAATAATTCCAAAAGCATCTCTAATGCTTACGAACATATATTATACTCAATATTATAAAATTCCGGATGCATGTGTATTTTTGCAAAAATATTATATTATTCCGGAAACAATAATTTTCCGGAAATATTATATTATTCCGGAAACAATAATTTTCCGGAAATATCATATTATTCCGGAAACATTAAATTTTCCGGAAATATTATATTATTCCGGAAACATTAAATTTTCCGGAAATATTATATTATTCCGGAAACATTAAATTTTCCGGAAATATTATATTATTCCGGAAACATTAATAATTTTCCTGAAATATTAGATTATTCCGGAAGCATTAAATTTTCCGGAAATATTATATTATTCCGGAAACATTAATAATTTTCCTGAAATATTAGATTATTCCGGAAGCATTAAATTTTCCGGAAATATTATATTATTCCGGAAACATTAAATTTTCCGGAAATATTATATTATTCCGGAAACATTAAATTTTCCGGAAATATTAGATTATTCCGGAAACATTAAATTTTCCGGAAATATTATATTATTCCGGAAACATTAATAATTTTCCTGAAATATTCTAAAATTCGGAATATATATATATTTTTCCGGAAACTAGCTAAAGGAGAGAAATAGCTATAGCCTAGCTGCTATACTATATAATAAGAATTCCTGAAAGCTATATTTTCCTGAATTATTCTAAAATTCCGGATATATTATTAGTTTTCTGCAAAATATTTATAACTCTGGAGGCTATACCAGGGTGTGCGAGTTTCGCCTTTCGTCTTCGCCTTTTTTAGACTTTCGCCTTTCGCCCTTCGCTTTTTAAATCGACTTTCGCCTTTTAAAATCACTTTCGGCACACCCCTGGCATATACCTATCTTTGTCCGGGTATATTATATGTACTTATAAAATTCCGGAAACAAATATTTATCCGGAAATATACTATAATTTAAGAAGCATATATATTTTTTCGGAAATATGATAAAATTTTATGTTTCCTAAATATTAGAATATTTCCGAAAATAAATCGCAGTAAATGGGAAAACTACCATTGCTATCTACAGGATATCTTTTTGTCGGAACAATAACATTAGGGAAGCACTTAGCCAATGCCTTTATTCTTTGAAAAAAATGTTCATCTTCAAGTTTCGAATCAACAGCAAAACAATACCAATTTTGGGGATGATAATTTGTTGCAAATTCTGCTTCCAAAAATCTATAACTCTTTAATGATTTTTATTAATTTTAGTAATAGCCAGTGCTGGGTATTTGCCATTTGTTGGCTCCGGCTCCGGCTCCGGGCTCCGGCCTTTCAAATTCTTGGCTCCGGCTCCGGCTCCGGGCTCCGGGGTTTAAAAATCTTGGCTCCGGCTCCGGCTCCGGGCTCCGGCCTTTCAAATTCTTGGCTCCGGCTCCGGCTCCGGGCTCCGGGGTTTAAAAATCTTGGCTCCGGCTCCGGCTCCGGGCTCCGGCCTTTTAAAATCTTGGCTCCGGCTCCAGCTCCGGCTCCGGGCTCCGGGGTTTAAAAATCTTGGCTCCGGCTCCAGCTCCGGCTCCGGGGTTTCCAAAATCTTAGCTCCGGCTCCGGCTCCGGCTCCGCCGGAGCCGGCTCCGGAGCCGGGCTCCGGAGCTAGCTCCCGGAGCTATACCCAGCACTGGTAATAGCTTTTAAGAATTTAGTAATGATTTTTAAAAAATATTTTAAATCAATTCATAAACAATTTTAGCATAAGCTAATGGATATTTCCCTTCTTCAGCGGATAAAGGTTTTTCCAAAAAATAATTTCTTTCTTTAATTGATTTACAATCCATTAATAAATTTGTTGGATCTTTATATGTTAATCTAGATTTTGCTTCGAGCTTTACATAACTCTCGTCTCCTTTAATTATTTTTTTGCAATCTATACGTTCCTAAAAAAATTTTTTCTTTAAAAAAAATTTATTTATTATCAACTTTGTCATGTCCAATTTCATTTTTGACTGAATTCCAAATTTTTTCATTAATTTTTTCCAAATCTCCGTTTTTTAAATTATTTTTCGATTCGTTTTCCTTCCTTGCTTCTGGTTTAACAATCTGAGGAAGAAGCACTTGTATTGGAGAAGTAGGAAAAATCATGTAAATAATCGCTACAATAGATGCCGTTATTAAGAAGGCAATTAAAAAACAGTGTAAAAAAGTCTTCATTGAATAATATTTTGGATGGAATTTAATTTAGAATTTTAATTATTTTATTTATTAAATAAAAATAGTAAACATGTGGTGACACTGTTAAATTTATTTCCGTGTTAGTCGAGAAGCAGACAATAAATTTTTTTAGAAAAGTGTTGGCAGTTGTGTTGGAATTTAATAAAAGAAACAGTGATGATTAGTAGGGTTGTTCCCCGAACGGGGGGGGGGACGGGGAAATTTTTTTAATTTTTACGGGGGGGGGGGGGGGGGGGGAGGGCGAGGACGGGGACGGGGACGTGGGAAAAATTTTTACGGGGATTTTTTTTATACCGGCCTCGGTATCGGTATCAGCAAAAACGGTATCGGGATTTATCTTTCGGTATCGGTATCAGTAAAATCGGTATCGGTATAACTCACCGTAAACAAAAGATTTTCAAGAAATAACAACGGATTTGAGCTCAATTCATCAGGACTATTTCGCAGAAAAAATAGGTTATAACCTAAAAATCCGATCCCTAATAATAATTGAAGAATTTTTTTTAATATTGAAATGTACTTAATAGGAGCTAAAACATGAAATAAATTTTACGTTTTTTAATTAGTGCATTTTATTCAATATATTCATTAAATTTTATTCACATTTTATTGAATATTTTAGCCCATATTTTCCAATTTTTTCTGATTTTGGTCCATATAGTTGATCTTTTCTAGTTCATATTTTATGTCCATATTTCATGATTGACGTCCGTACAAATCCGGGCCCTAGTGATGATTAATACTGTTGTGTATGGGCGTAAGCCCTTAAGTAGAATACTATAAAAGCCAGCCAAGTGTTAGTTCGCCCTTCACTCTTATTCCGTCAACCCCAATCTCCGTTTTCATTGTATTTTCTATGATAAACTTTCTGTTGTGTACTTGGAGTCACAACAAATACATTATAAGATCATACAACAATATGTATTTATAAATGAAATATTGTAAAAAATCATTTTTTAGATAATGCCTCGAAACAAATATTTTAAGTGAAAAAAGAAAACAATACTCTTAGTTTTTATTAATATCACAATTAAATTTATCAATATCCACTTTGCCTGTTTTTTCCATTTCTTTGTGAAAACGGGCCTGGAATTTATAGAATAAATTAATAATTATCTTGATAATTGCCTGAGGCCAGTTTTGATAGAATGTACTATTCAATCTTTTCAATCCTTTGTCTACCAAAGTTCTACTTCTCATCTCTTCATGCCAACAAAGAATGGCCCCAAAATCAAGATCAGCTTGAATTTTATTTGCAAAAAGGAAATTATTTTTATCTCTCAAATTTTTTGCCTTAATTAATTTAGCTGTAAAAATTTAACAAGTTTATATTAACCAAGTCCTCAATGCCAATAACACAAATACCGTGGTTATACTTGCCGCTAAAACATTTTGGGGTAGATGAATAGATCCAAGCGGAAAATCTGAAAGATTATATTACTGTATCTATTCAAATTAAATGGCCTCTAAAATTCAATAGCTCTTCCATTTTACTAGCTCTTTTCAACTATTTCCATAAATCACGTCATTTTGTCCC
This sequence comes from Meloidogyne luci, assembly GCA_902706615.1. Lineage (NCBI taxonomy): Eukaryota > Metazoa > Nematoda > Chromadorea > Rhabditida > Meloidogynidae > Meloidogyne > Meloidogyne luci. Next base: position 3,269,380 of record CACSLI010000182.1, on the reverse strand, counting down.
TTATTACCTAGTCTTGGAGACCAGCCTGGGTGGAGATATTTCGATAAAAATCAAGACTTTTTTCGAGATCTCTTCTCAGTAATGTCCATATTTGTTAATATTCCTTTTTAGTAAAATAATCCTGATTTTCAGTTGAAGTCAAAAATCGGGGATCAAGAGGGCTTAGAAATATTATTGGACTTTAAAATATTATTTGATATTCCTAGGAATTTAGAACCTTGTAATATAAGGTACATCAACTTTTAAATCAAGACATTTGTGTGTAAAAGCACTAGGTGCCTTTAGATCATCAGATGCCGTTAATGTTTGGAAAAATAATTCATCAGCCCCATAATTCCTTTAAAATAAATTTATTTATTTAGTAAGGTTATTAAACCAAGAATTCAATTGTCTAATCATTTTGTCTAAATTAATTTTTTGTACAATAAAATCAACAAAAGGGCGTGCCAAACTAGTTTGCACATATCCTTTACTTAATTTTAAGGATAAAGCTTTTCCTTTTGTATCAACTTGATTATTTAATTTTTCTTTAAAATTTAAATTATTTTAAAATATTATTTTTGAATTCTAACCATCTCTAAATAAATTTAAATCTTTTAAAGTCCAGTTGAATTTAGTATGTAAACTTTTTATCATATTTTGCTTGTTTGGATTTCTAAATTCATATTCAACATCATTAGCCCCACCCAGCCATTTTAATATTTGAATAATTTCCTCATTTGTTTTTATCTGTATATCATCATTTTGAAGGGTAAAAACATATTCCCATTTATATTTCTTTTTAGATAATTCCTCCAAACATGACATAAATGCATTTGCCATGTAATGGCCTGAAAATAAAATTAATTATTTTAAATAGAATAGTTTGGAACATAAATGAATAGTTTTTGAAAGGGAAAGGCTCTTTATTTTCGTGTAATTATCCTTCGGTGATCAACTAATTGGTAATACCAAAGCTGGTCCCCCCTTTTTTCTGTTGTATTTTTTTCATTTTCTATTGCACATTATATCCCTACGAAAGAGCTCTTCGAGCTGAGTCGAATTTACTAAAATCATCGAAATCCTACGTGAATCAACATAGGTAGTTATGAGCAGTGCTTCGAAGCTCGTACCAAAATTCGTACTCGTACCTCGTACTCGTACTCGTACCTGGTACGAAGTACGAGTACGAGTACGAGCAAAAAAATGAGGCAGGTACGAAGTACGAGTACGAGTACGAGGCCAAAAAAAAGTGAAAAGTACGAGTACGAGGCCTAAGTACGAGCTCGTACTTCTCGTACTTGGTGTTAATTGGAAAATTAAAAGAAATATGTTTAATTCCTTTCATTCGCCATCATAGTAGCGAGTGGCCGAGTGGTGAAGGTGCTTGGATGCACCAAAGTCTGTAGTGATTTGATGTTGGGTTCGCTTCCTATTCGCGGGCCAATGAATTTTAATATTTTTTTTCATAAATAACTTATTTTTAAGTCTAATTTTGTTTTAAAAATTATTCTGTTTTTACATGGAGTAATTATGAGATTTTGACCCTCTAGAATTTTTAAAATATTTTTACTTTAAACACTAAAAAGTGAATTTTTTTCGCCTACGGCCTTCGGAAATTTTCAAAATTTTCGCCTGCGGCGCTGAAAAAATAAGGGAGTTGGCTTATTGGCTTCCAAATTCTAAAATTTTCGCCTCCGGCGGTGAAAAATAGAAGAAATCTGGCTTCATGGCCATCAAAATTTTTCAAAATTTTCGCCTGCGGCGCAAAAAATAGAAGAAATCTGACTTAAGGACATCCAATTCTCAAAATTTTTGAAAAAAGGATTTAAGATTAAGAGGGATATCAGGTGATTAAAGTGTGAAAAGTTCGGTGGAGAAGATAGAAAGTTCCATGTAAGAAGATGAAAAATGGATGCAAAAATGTCAGATTTTGGGTAGCCCGACCCATCTTGGAGACAATATTTCTCCTCGCACTCCAAAATGCTCAAAAATTTTGCCTGCGGCGCAGAAAATGGATTATATTGGAGGATTTACGGCTTCAAAGCCTTCAAAGATTCAAAAATCATCACATACAACGCTTAAAATTTAAAAATAGATGCCCTAGACTCCAAAAAATCATAAAAATTTCCGATTTTTTGCTTTTTTCTCAAGTACGAGTAAGTACGAGGTACGAGTACGAGGTACGAGGCCAAAAATAGGGGTGGTACGAGGTACGAGTACGAGTACGAGGCCTAAAATAAGGGTGGTACGAGGTACGAGTACGAGTACGAGGCCAAAAAAAGAGGTGGTACGAAGTACGAGTACGAGTACGAGCAAATTTGAAATTTCGAAGCACTGGTTATGAGCATCTATTTAATCCGTTTCAACATCACAATAAGCTTGTCCATCGAGGATTTAGCTTCTTAATTTTGGTCAGAATTGCCAAATCTATCCGATCATGGTATCATTCTACCCAGCTCGAACAGTCAAGCAAAAATGGTCAGGGAAAATAGGGGGGACCAGCACTAGTATTACCCTCTTCCGTTTATGCCTTTCGCTTTCCATTTTTTGGCTTCCGTCTCTCACATTCTAAAATACGGCAGGGCCCATCCCTAATATAAATCTCTATTTTATGTTACAATTTTTTCTGCTTCAATTGAGTATATAAATTAGAAAATAAGCAAACTAACCGTCTCTATCCACCGGATACCTTATATCAGGAATTATAATGTTTTTGAAACATTTAGCCAAGGAGCGCACTCTTTTACCAAACAGTTCCCTGGCTTTTGAATCAATAGCAAAACAATACAAATTTTGGGGACGATAATTAGTAGCTAATTCAGCTTCCAAAATCCGGTAATCCTTTAAATTAAAATTTAATTTTTTTAATTTTCTCATAAAACTTTATAAACAATTCTAGCATAAGCCAATGGATATTTGCCTTCTTCAGTGGATAAGGGCTTTTCCAAAAAATAATTTCTTTGTTTAATTGATCTACAATCCATGAATAAATTTCTTGGATCTGTATATGTTAATTTAGATTTTGCTTCGAGTTTTATATAATCCTCATCTCCTTTAATTATTCTTTTACAGTCTATACGTTCCTTAAAAATTTTTTTAAATTTGATTTGGAATTTTTAAAAATTATTGGTCATCTGATTTCTAATCTACATATTTCCTTCATTTGCTCTTACCTTGAACATGCAATAAATTCTGAACTATGGTAGTGTGTACGGAAATGATGATTAACCACCTCGTATAATTTTTTTCCGGATAATGGAAAATATCTACAAAAATTTCTCCAAACGTTTCTGCCATAAGGTTGTCGGGTAGTTGGAAATCTTCGGATAACCGGATCCGATATCCAAACCGAAAATTTTCGGATATCCGGCCTTTTTCGGATACGGATCCGACAACCCTATTCCTACCAATATACATGGATAATACAACGAAACGAAGACCCTTAAAACTTAATAATAAAATACATGTTCCACCTATCAATTTAAAGCTTATTTCGTTTGTTTTCGATATGTTTTTGTGCTTACCCAGAAAAATTAAAGCCAAGTTAATATGCTTGGACAAAGAGGATCGTGTCGGATTTATAAATTTTTTAATTTTTTTGAGAGATTTAGAAGTGGTCTCGAGAAAATCGAGATTTAAACACCGACTAACCTTTTTGTGTCTAATTTCATTCTTAATCGAATTCCAAATTTTTTCATTAATTTCATCCAAATCTGGTTTAAATTCTTTATCAGATTTAGCAATTTCTTTAATTCCATCTTTTAATGCAGCTGGTGGGAATACTTCGGTAGTTTCTCCCACCTCCTGAATTGGAGGTGGATGATGATGCTTTTTTTCTTCCTTAATTTTAGCCGGATCAACAACTTTTTTAAGTTGGACATCCTTTTTATTGTCTTTCCCTCCATCCTTCTTATCCTTCCCTTTATCTTTTTTATCTTCCTTACCTTCGGCTTTTTTATCTTCCTTCCCTTCATTCTTTTTATTGTCCTTCCCCTCATTCTTGACTTTGACAATAACTTTCTCGGGTATTGAAGTAGGCATAAGAGGAAGTAGTTCTTCTAAAGGTGAAATTGGAAGGCTTGATCTTTCAAATAATACTTTTGGGGGTGTAACTAAATAAAGCATTATAGTGATAAATAACGCTGCCGTGACAATGAAGAGATTGTTTATCCGAATACGTCGCATTTCTAAAGTAAAATTAAATTAGATATGTCAGGGATTGGGACTTTTGATAAAATTGAAACGGCTAAAAGATTAAGAGCTGGTTCTAATTCAAGCGTCTAACTGGCATGAAAAAAAAAGTTACGATTTCGGGGTCTGGGATTTATACCCCGAAAAACGTAGGGAATCCTCGAGCTCTGAAATCGGGTCGGGTATAAGTCATAAAATTAATTTTTTAAATAAATAAATATTTATGCAATAAATTACACGGTAGAATAAATTAAACACCCACAGAGGTACAAAAAATATAAAGTCATTAAAAAAATTTACAAAAAGAAAAAATTAAAAGGAGAAAATGGAAATTTTCAGAATTCACTGGAGGACTAGGAAGTTTAAAAAAAAATTTTTTTTTCAGAATTATTTCGAAATATCAATCAGATTTAAAATCAATAGAATGGTTAAAATAATAAATTAAGAAATAATATTTTTAGAATAATTCAAACACAAAAATGTCAACATCTTCATAAAATATATAGACGTTTTTTAAAATGAGTTGGCAATAGTGTTGGAATTTTTAAGGAAAAATAACAAATATTTTTTAACTTTAATGGGAATAAAAATAAGAATATTTTCGATTCCCCCAACTCTCGCTCATGGAGGAAAATAAAAATAAAATTTTTTTACTAGGGGAAAATTAAAAATTAAATTCAATAAATTCTCTTAAAATTATCTGAGGAAATTAAAAGAATGGTATCACGACTTTTGCGCCGAGAACATTTGCGCCGCGACTTTTGCGCCGCAACTTATGCGCCGCGACTTGTGCGCCGCGACTTACCGTATTTACTCGATTAATTCCCCACCCTCGAATAATTCCCCACCCCCTATTGGGGTCACTTTAGTACGTGGGTGCAGGCTTTAAATTACAAATGTTATATCAATTGAAAGAGCTAGTCGAGCTGAGTCGAACGCCACCAAAATTAGCTCTAGGAAAAATTTTTGAACCGAGATACAGGCGATTGAAAATTGAAAAACCATAGGGGGGACCAAGCACTTTTTTGGGGTGAAAAATTCGAAAATGCAAATTATACCTCATTCGAAAGAGCTCGTCGAGCTGAGTCGAATGACACCAAAATCAACGAAATCCGACTTGAATGGACCGAGATATAGACCCCTAAAAATCGAAGATCCAAAAGGGCGATTTTTGGAATAAAAAATTTTTTATACAAATAATACCTCATTCGAAAGAGCTCGACGAGCTGTGTCAAATGACACCAAAATCACCGTGATTGAACAAGATTAGACAAAGTTATGACACAAAAAACTACCAACATAAACCTATGGGTCGTCGGCGAGGCGCTTGTGCAAAACCCCGCGCTTCGCGCGGGGTTTTGCGGCACGCGCCTCGCGGGGAGTCTACGGGCGATGGGTCTGGGCTCGTAACATAAACCTATTCCTAAATCTCTTGCTCTGGACGTATTTGGGGCCTCCGTGGCAGCAAAAATCTCAACATTTGCCATAGGTAAGGAGCTAAAATAAAAGATCATAACTTTGTCCAATCAAGTCGGATTTCGTTGATTTTGGTGTCATTCGACTCAGCTCGACGAGCTCTTTCGAATGAGGTATAATTTGCATTTTCGAATTTTTCACCCCAAAAAAGTGCTTGGTCCCCCCTATGGTTTTTCAATTTTCAATCGCCTGTATCTCGGTTCAAAAATTTTTCCTAGAGCTAATTTTGGTGGCGTTCGACTCAGCTCGACTAGCTCTTTCAAATGATATAACATTTGTAATTTAAAGCCTGCACCCACGTACTAAAGTACAGCCCCCCTATTAATTCCCCATGCCAGGGATGAGTTGAAAAAATAATTCCCCACCCCCAACTACCCTAATGCACGCTCAAAATTCAAAACTCGAATAATTCCCCACCCTCGATTAATTCCCCATGCCATGAAGGGGTTGAAAAAATAATTCCTCGGGGGAATTAATCGAGTAAATACGGTATGCGCCGGGCGACTTGTGCGCCGGGCGACTTTTGCGCCGCGACTTGTGCGCCGCGACTTATGCGCCGGGCGACTTGTGCGCCGCGACTTTTGCGCCGGGCGACTTATGCGCCGCGACATTTGCGCCGCAATCTTCAATGAACTTGACTTTTTCAAATCAGGATATTTAGTCTGCTACCCCTGTTCAGGCATGATTTTCTGCCAGAAGAGGGTGCACTATAGTGTAGGGTTGTCGGGTCCAGATATCCGGATCTGAAAAAGGCCGGATATCCGAAAATTCAGGTCGGATATCGGATCCGGATCTTGATATCCGAAGATCTCCAACTATCCTACATCTTCTATAGTGAGGTTCAGCTGTAGTTTTTCATAATTATTAATGATAGCAAACGTCGCCCGGCGGAAAAGTCGCGGCGCAAAAGTCCTCCGGCGCAAAAGTCGCTCGGCGCATAAGTCGCGGCGCAAAAGTCCCCCGGCGCAAACGTCGCCCGGCGGAAAAGTCGCGGCGCAAAAGTCCCCCGGCGCAAAAGTCGCTCGGCGCATAAGTCGCGGCGCAAAAGTCGCGGCGCATAAGTCGCGGCGCAAATGTTCTCGGCGCAAAAGTCACGGAACCAAAAGAATATATAAGAACAAAATTTTAATGCAATAAGTGAAGTACAGTATTTTCTATAGAAGATCCCCTTGGGGCCCTATTTTTCAATCATACTCCAAAGGTGTCGCTTTATCAAAAAAGGGAGGTTGATCTAAAAAGGGATGTTGATTCTTCATCTATCCTCCACTGAATGAGAGAGGAGTTTAGATAGAAATGCCCTAATTCAGAAAAAGAGGGTCTAATAGAGAAAATAATGTATTTAAGTGAGAAAAAAATTTTCTTGGTCGAATTATGTACAATTAAACTTGTCAATGTCTACTTTGCCGTGTAGCCTCCATTCTTGATAAAAACGTGTCTAAAAAATTTGAGTTTAATTTTTCAAATATTTTTTCAAAAAAACTCGCCTGAGGCCAATTTTGATATATCGAAGAATTTAATTTTTTTAATCGGTTTTCTAAAATATTTCTCCTCCTCATCTCTTCATGCCAACAAATAATCGCTCCAAAATCGTATTGTGGCATCATTTTATTTAAAAATAAATATTTTGAGTTGTGGAAATTGTGCCACTTAATTATTTAAAATTTTTAAGAAAATTATTTTTTGAATTTACCAAATCATCTATTCCAAACACACAACTATAATGACGAAAATTGTTACTATAACATTTGTCTTTGTGCTCAAATTCCCAAATGTTGTATCTTTAATGGACATTATTTATCTTCCTTTTTACAAATAATATTTTTTGCCCCCCTAGAGACCTGACGGGAGAGTCGATATCTCGAAAAATCTCGATTTCGATACCCGAGATATCTTAGCTCTCTATGAGAGTAATGAGACTCATCAACATTTGCGGACATATTGGAACACATACATAAGCTTACTAATACATATGTCCGTTATCATGATCGGATATTGTTTTGTTCGATACGATTTTGCTGATAAAAAAAGTAACTTAAATGTCAAATAAAATTAGAAAACAAGAGCCAACATATGTCGCTCACTAGGAACAAAAAGTCGCTCACTAGGTTTAGTAATGAATTATATCAAGCTAGGTTTAGTAATGAATTATTTAGGTTTAGTAATGAATTATATCAAGCATTTTATCGGAAAACGTTATCTATCAAGTACCTAGTTACATACGGCACATCAATTTTTTGATCAAAGCATTTATGTGTAAAGGCATTAGGTGCTTTTAAATCGTCTGAAGCCAAAAGTGTTTGAATAAAAAATTCATCCCCCGCATATTCCCTTAAATTTTAAAATTTTAATTTAGGCCCCAAATAATTTTTGGAACCAATTGTCCAACTGCTCAAGCATTGTGGTTAAATCGAGTTTATTAACTACAAACTCCACAAAAGGTCGTGCCAGACTTGCTTGAATGTTGCCACTTGCCAATGATAATTTAAGAGGTAATCCTTGTTCATTAAAGCGTTTGTTTAGTGATGCTTTTAATAAAGGATTTTTAATAATATTTTGATAAGGTTTTTAAAATATTCGAGCCTCCTTTTTGGATACAACCCCTCCTCCAACACACTCATCCAGAATTAAGTTCCCCTCAAACTGTTTTCAGCCCTAAATGTGTATTGAATAGGTTACAAGTAGTCGGATTATGATAGTATAGAATAGAGTTGGGGCCCTGTCCGGTCCGAAAGATCGTGCCGGGCATTGAATTTTAGTCCGAAAAAGACCCGGTCGGGCCGGTCCGATAAAAATGACTCGAACTTCGGCCTGACTCGAAAACCCCAACCCTAGTATAGAAGCCAGTGTCAGTCTAGTTGGTTCCTACTAGTTCTGATAGCTCTCGAGTTCCTTCCTCTTATCCAACCAAATCCACCATCGACTGCATTGCCTCGGATGATCTTTGGAACAGGATCTATCCAAAATGAGGTCCGATTTAATTAGTTTCTTACCATCTTTAAAAATTTTTAGAGATTCAAACGTCCAATTAAATTTTCTATTGAGACCGTCTAGTCTATCCCTTTCTACTTTACTATGAAAATTATATTCGGCATCACAAGCCCCATCAAGCCATTTAAATATTTGAACCATTTCCTGGTTAGTTTTTATTTGAATGTCGTGATTCTGTAATGTTACTAAATATTCCCAATTTCTTTCTTTTTTAATTAATTCTTTGAAACAGGATAGATGGGCCTTTCCCATACCGTGACCTTGAAAAAATTTTTTGAAAAAAATTTTTTTAGAAAATTTTTTGAAATTTTCTAACCTCCACTATCTACAGGATATCTACCCCTCGGAATTATAATATTTTTAAAACAACTGGCCAACGCCAAAATTTTTTCATAAAAAATATCATCTGCCTTCGAATCAACAGCAAAACAGTACCAATTTTGTGGGTGATAATTAGTAGCTAATTCTGCCTCCAAAAACCGATAATCCTTTAAATTAATTTAATCAGCTTTATTTTTCGATTAATTAGAGCTACTTGATTAACTATTCGAGCAAATGCCAACGGAAATTTTTTTTCTTCCTCTGATCGGGTTATATTCAAAAAATGATTCCTCTCATAAATATCTTCACACTTTAAAGACAAATTTGGGTTGTCTTTATAAGTTATTATTTTGTTTTGCAAATTATATAAATAGTCTTTGTCCCCATGGACTATACGTTCACAATTAAATCTGTTCTGAAAATTTTTTTGTTAATTTTTAGTGTTGATTTAGAAACGAGTTTATTATAAAGATTGGATCTCCCCTCCTTGGAGTCTCTACCTGGTTTAATCCGATTTTCGTTTCAGCTACCATTTTCGGATCAAGGACAGGTGCAAGTTCTAATTTCATAAATACAGGGCCAAAATTGAACGCTTTGTTCCCGTCCCTATTCCGAATATCCAAAATAATTTCCTATTCATGTGTCTAACTAACCCCTAAACATATTTCATAGATGAGAAAAACCAACGGATAAACCCTTGAGAAACGCTCGAGATATCAATTCATTATTCTCTAAGGTCTTTCCGATGGAAACCAATTACCATCTTTATGGCATATTTATTTAATAATTCTGAGAATATCTTTAGTCTTTTTAGTGGGATTTTTTATTATTTTTTAAAATTTCCCCCCAAATTTTTAAATTAAAGTACCCAAGTTGCATTTTGCTCAGTTTCAAACGATTCCCAAATTTTTTTGTTAATTTGCTCAAAAGCTGCTTCTTTCCTCCTTTCCTCTTTAAAAATAACATCAAAATTATCTTCCTTTAAAGGTTTTCCAATATGGAAATCCGGAGATATTAAAAACAAATAACACAAAATAATTACAACTGCAAAGCACAATAAATAAGCACAACGACGTTTGTGATGAGTTAACTATAAATTAGCTTTTTTAAAATGGGGATTTGGGGAATTTTTTGGTGAAAATAAAATAAAGTGTTTGCTTCTAAGATAACTACTTGGGGCTGAAAAAATTGGATGTATTTTTTAATGCCCATACCCTCTTATTACCCCCCCCCTCCCCTCCTAGCGATACCTCTTATAAATTGAGGATATCGCTTTGGCAGCTCCCTTTTGGGGTAGTCACCTATACGGAGATGTAGAGGCAATTGAGTAGACAGCTCACCCACTCTTAGGCCCTTTCAACAAGTTCAATCTTTAGGTAGAGGCTTAATAACCCTCAAATATATATTTTATTCGGCTACCCGACACTTGAGGATATGACTTTTGAGGACCAGACACTTGAGGACCGACTTTTGAGGATGCGACTTTTAAGGACGCGACCTTTGAGGATACGACCTTTGAGGATGCGACTTTTGAGGATCAGACATTTGAGGATACTCTAATGTCAAAAAAATAAATAATGTTAATTCTGTTTAAAAAATTAAAATTTTATAATTTTATGTAGGATTGCCGGTTTCACCAAATTTTTCGTTTAACCGAAACCGAACTATAAACCGAACCGAAATTTTTTGAGGGTTAAGGATTTAATTAATATCAATGGAATAACGAGGGGCATACGTTTTATAGGAGCGATCTTTATGATTAGGAGGGATATCGAAAGATTAAAATTAAGTGAATCGAAGGAAATATTGATGGATTAGGGACTCTCTAAAGGGGATTAGGGAGGGATAAAGGGATTTAAGGGATAATGAATGATTGATGGATATGAGAGGATTTTGGGGGATTAATAGTGATAAAGAGTTAAAATTCAATCAAAAATATCCACTTTAATTCACAGATATCCTTTCCAAATCGCTGATAGCATCCTTTCAAAATCTCTTGCAAATCCACAAATCCATTGATATCATAGAATATTCCTCAAATACCTTCATATCACAGAATATTCCTCAAAGAGGGATCGAGTAGGATATCGGGGGATTAAAACAAACTTATCTATTACCAAATCTAAACTAAAAAGGATAAACATTCATCTAAATGTCTGGAAAATTCAATTATTTGCTCGTTAGTCCTTGAGAAAGCCATAAAATTATAAAATTTTAATTTTTTAAGCATAAAATTAAAATTATTTATTTTTTAATTTTTTTTGACAATAGAGTATCCTCAAATGTCTGATCCTCAAAAGTCGCATCCTCAAAGGTCGCGTCCTCAAAAGTCGCATCCCCAAAGGTCGCGTCCTCAACAGTCGGTCCTCAAGTGTCTGGTCCTCAAAAGTCATATCCTCATGTGTCGCGCCACGATTTTATTCTACGACCTACAAACAACTACATAATAAACGATGTTTGTTAAATAGAGGATTATCTAAACCTAGAGGTTTCTAAAAATGAAGGGCGATTTTCAAAGTCCTTAATAAAAAAACTAATTATTCTTTAAAAAATTTTTTTAAAGAATAATTAGGTAATTAATTAACACCTACATAATTAATTGAAGTCAAGGATGAATATTGTATTTTTATTGGAATAAATGCCATGAGATTTAATTTAATTTTAATAGGTATTGAATAAATATAAAATTTAAAATAATGTCTTTTTTCTAATGCTTAATTGTTTCTTTAAAATTTATTTATTTATTAATCATTTTTGGATGAATAATTGTTTAAAAAATATTCTTAAACATTTTTGCTATTTTTAAAAAATTATTTAGAAAAAAATTGTCTTAATAAATTGTCTTAATAAAACTTTAAATAAATAAAATTAAGTGAATAATTATTTAATAAATAAATGCAAGTACAAGGTAAAAAAATATAAGAGGATTTATTCAAAATTGTTCAATTTCGTTCGATCTCTACGTGTCACTCCTTCTCACATTGGCAAAATTCCCCCAGACATTTTTCAGTAATAAAGGCAGTAAAATGAGGTAAAGACTTTCGTGGGACGATGAGCACAAGCTCGTGGGACGGATGTCCTAAAGTCGAGCCAAATTCCTAAGGGTAGAGGTAAAAGAGTGATCTCATATTAATTAATAATTAAAAGAGGATTGAAGGAAAGCTATTTTCGATTAAATATTGAGAAGTAAAAAAATCCGAAATAAATTTTATAGAAATTTTTTTTTAAATATTTCTCCAATTATTAAAGTTTAAGTAATAATGTCTCTAAGCTAAATGGAGTTTCTATTAAAAATTCCAAACAAACTCAATACATTGATAAAATCAAAAAAATTTTTAGTGAAGATATAATTATAAGGTTCACGGTATTGAATCAGGCCTAATTTTTATTGAACTTGGCCTATCGATATTTTCTGGGACAAAATTCGATGCCCGATCTTTCGAAATTAAACGGGCCGACAACCCTGATTATAAAACAGAGCCTATGTATCAGTATCAGAGGTCGGTCGAAAAGGACGAAGGTGCCGGAAATCGGAACTGTCTGAAATCGGAACTGTCGGAACTCACGGAAATCGGAATTCCGACTGACCTCTGATCAGAATGATGAAAAATAATTTTAAAGATAAAACAAACTAAAAATTAAAAAAAAATTAAATAAAAAAAATATTTCAAATTATAATTAATTTAAATAAATTAAATAAAAAAGGACCATTTTAAGTGTTCGATTTTTTGTTATCTTATACAAGTTAAATATCGCTTATAATCAATGAAAAAAATAAGAGAATGCTTGCATTATTTTAAATAAAAAAATTTTTTTATTTAATTGTTTGCACAAATGTTAAATTTTAAATCGAGTTGAAAAAATTAATTGAAAAAAATTCTTTTCATTATATATTATGGTCAATTTTATGCTCAAACTTGTCGGGAAGGAGACGGTCTCGAATTTACTATAAAACTAAGTTTAGTTTATGAATTTTGTAGACCCAAGGGTTACTTATTGGGAAGGAGAGGTAGGTCGGAATTCCGATTTCCGAGTTCCGATTTCCGACGTTTTTTTTCCTTCCAATTTCCGATTTCCGAAAAAAATTTGATCTCCGATTTCCGAGTTCCGACTTTTGAGTCAATTCCGATTTCCGACACCTCTGACTGTTCCGACCCAAGGAGAGGAAGCTTTTAATAATTATAAAAATTTATTTAATTTTTAAAGAAATTTATTTAAGAGGGTTTAATAAAAAAATAACTACAAAAATAAAAATTTATATGGTCTAATAAAAATTTAAAATAAAATAAATGAGGTAATCAAGAATAAGAGGTTTTGAATGTACTATAAAAATTGTAATCCTTTTTAAAATTACGGGCTATAAAAATTTGAGTAAAAAAATAAATTTTTGTTTTCCTGTCTCTCCATTCAAATTTAAAAATTATTTTAAGGATTTGAATAATAATTGAGAATTTTTTCCATATTTTATTAAATAATTTCAATCAATTGTCAATTTTGAATTTTTCGTCCCAACACTTAACTCTTCATTTTTTACATTATTAAATTGATTATTAATATGCGGTTTGGGATTTTTTCTTAGCCACCACAATTGAACAAACACTTCTCTATATTGGGAGCTGAATTAAATAATGAATTAAATTAATTTTTTTAATAACGAAAAAAAATTTTTTGAGAGGGATTTTAGTGGATGTATAGTCACGTGATTTTTTTAATTTTTTAGTTTTTAAAATTAATTATTAACTAAAATTTTGTTTTCCCGCCTCGCAAAGACCGCACGCACCACACAAGACAAACTTGGAAAACATAATAAAATTAATTTATAAAGTTAAATAAAAAATTTTTAATTTTGAAAATAATTATTTATAACTAGGAGACCAAAACTAAATTTCAATTAAAATTCAATGTCGAGATAAAAAATTAAATTAAAAATTTGTCTGGTAGTACCAAGCAATTGTCTTGAGTCATTTTAATTCTAAGCTTGAGTCTTAGAAAGCTTTGGCTTGAAAAATTTCCAGTTTCGGACAGCTCAAGATTTTAGGACCAACATTTTCTCTTAGCTGTAGGCCGCGTGGTATTTCCGTGCCCTCACAATGATTAATTACCCTCGGAACTCACTTATAGTTAAACCCCATGGGACAGAACAAGCGTGATTTATGTGGGGTTGTTAATTATTTATATCCTATTTTGTTAAGAAAAAAGAAATCTTCCAAAAAATGTTTTCCAACCTCGTAATTGTATACAACATAAAATTAGTTGCATAATTAATATAAAAAATATTGAGAAAAGTCAAATTGGGAATCCAACAATCAAACTTGTGTAAATGGAAAAAGTTGATAACAGTAATGTTTAAATTATAAGGAAAATTTAAAAGGACATAAACTAGGGGGATTACGAAAATGATATTGTTGTTGGTACGTGTTTCTGCTGACATTGCTGTCTTGTCTTTAAAGGGATAAAAATTAAGTGTCCTATTTTTTGGTCAAAATTTGAGGTTTAAAAAATTATTTCTGGATTATTATATGAAAATATGAAAAAAAATTTCCGATAATTTTTTGAAAATTTTCTAAGAAATTTTTTGAAATTTTTCTGAAAATTTTTTGCAAATTTTTATGAAATTTTTTTAAATTTTTAGTTTTAAAAGTCCAAACTTTGAATAATGTGTCGAGCACGTAGTTTAAAAATAATTGCAAAATTAACCAAAAATACGGCAAATAATGGAAGAATAAAGCTTATAAAAATTCTAGGGCCAAGAACTAATGGCTAAATTAATTTTTTAAATAGAAATTTCTATCAAAAAATACTTTAGCCAAAGGCAAATTGTTGTTATAATAATATTTGTAAGGGTTATTTTTGTTTACGTAAGCAGGATTTCTTTCTCGAATAACCAGTAAAAGGTTGAAATTTGCCATAAATGAAAATGTGAGTATTACCAAAATTATTTTCCATCTGTGAAATTGTGTGTACTAAAAAATTAAGAAATAATTTAGGAATTAAGATTGAATATTTATTTATCATTAAGATTGACCCCCCCCCCCTCCCAATGAGTGTAGGGGAGAGATCAGTCATTTCCTCTGAGCCTGTTTAGAAATAAGGCTTTATGATGGGGACATGGACTACGAATATCAAATATTTCATGTAATTTGGTCAGTCAGATACCAAAATCGGTTAGCTTAAGAATAAATTTCCATCAATATAAGAAGGTAACAATGTAGTTGAAGATGGAAATCTGGTTGGATAAGATGGAGAATCTCAAGGATTATTCGTCTCGTTAATCTCTATTAACTAAGAATTACTCGTATTTATTAAATTTTATAATAAAAAAAACAAACTTTTAAATGTTTCAAAGGAAATACAACAGCAAAGAAGCGTTCAATAGTCAAAAGGAATATAGTTAAATTACTAACATAAATAGGCACATTCCAAAAATATTGTCCAAAAAAGTTTATCCAATAAGATCTTATTCCAAATTTAAAAATTCTTTCAAGAATAATTTTTAATAAAAGAACAGAATCGGAAGCGAGTAATACAATTAAGTATTTGTTGACGTAATTCTTTGAATTTATTATTTAATACCACCACAATATTAGCTACCCCCAATTCTAGATACCTCTAGTTAAGCTAAGTTTATTAAATTTGGCTGTAAATTGAGTGAGGGCAGGGCTGATTGCAGAGGATTCCGCAGCTCGCAATTGTAGCCCTGGTTCGGGAGCTGCCTAAACTATACTTCCATTATAAGTGACATCTCATTATAAGATATACCGTTGCACCTCTATTTAAGTTACGACTATTAAAATTTATTTGAACATTGGCTGGGGGAACTGTCTAAACTGTACTTCCGATTTAAGAAACACCATATTATAAAATATTAAATTTTCCAGCCCCAACGGGTCAACAACTTTTGGCGATGTCCGACAGTAATTTATTAATTATAATAATTTCAATAAATTTCCACCTTGTGTAAACCAGAAATGACAATTGTCAAAATTGTCAGTAAATTTCCAGAAACACCTACAAAAGAGGTGAAGGTTGGCATAATATATTGTAAAATAAAAAATATATTTGTTGAGGAAGCATTTTGAATACAAAAAATATTATTATAAAGTGTTTTATTATCAAAAGTTGTAGAGTTTGTGTCAGATAGGAGTGAAATTATGGAAGAATTATTCTCATTATTTTCGTTATTAATTAATGAATTATTCATTATTTTTTTATTTATTAAAATTGAGAATAAACAAGGATTTGAATTACCGAACTCCTGGGGGACGGGATCCCGAGGGATAAATCCTGAAAAAATCCGGATCCCGAATGATCCCAAAAATCAAAAAATCCAGGATTCCGGGATCGGGATCCCGGAAAATCCCGTCGAGATTACGGGATCTGTCGGATCCCGTAAATATGACTTTGAGCTACTTTCTTTGGAAATATCAAAATAAAGCTGCGGTCTTGGGTATTGGTCTTAGGGTTCATTCCTGGTCTTAGATCATGGATCGATCTTAAACTGGTTTTAATAATATATCCTCAAAATATCCCCAATATCCGCAAAAGTTGGCAATCATTTCCTTGTCCTTAATCAAACACCTGAGAATAAAAACGTCACTTTATATTAAAAATATTATTCAAAAAATGAAAGGGATAATAATAAAAATTTTCAAAATTTACTTTGAGAACGCTCACTAATTATTTTAAAAATAGGTAATAAATTTTATTAACTAATTAATTTTATTAATTAATAATTAATAACCAGGAAATTTTTCAAGTCTTCATTCTCATTATTTAATTAATTTAAAAATAATAAATTAATATTTTCAATTTCTACTTACTAATATATTTAATTTGAAAAAAAATTAAGACGAAAACAAAATTGTTTAAAAAAGTTTAATAATAATCAATCTAACATTTCAATTTAATTATTTGATTAAATTAAAGTTTATTGAAAACAAGAAAAGTTTAAAATTATTTTTTAGTGTAAATAGGACAAAATTTAATAGGTAATTCATTAAGAAAATTAAAAAATATTTTTTAAATGGAGAAAATATTTTTTTTAATTTTAATTATTAATTAGTACAATTAAAATTATCCAAATCAACATTTCCATTAGTTCTTACCCATTCTTTATGGAATCGAGTCTGTGGCCAATTTTGGTATAATGAAGCATTTAATCTGTGTAATCCTTTATTTATTAAAGTCCTCCTCCTCATTTCTTCATGCCAACAAATAATCGCTCCAAAATCGAATTCTGGCATCATTTTATTGACAAATAAATATTTTAAGTTGTAGAAATTGTGCCACTTAATTATTTAAAATATTTAAAAAATTATCAAAAAAATTATTTTTTTATAATAGAATATACCAAATCATCTATTCCAAATACACAACTATAATGACGAAAATTGTTACTATAACATTTGTTTTTGTGCTCAAATTCCCAAATGTTGTATCTTAAATGAACAAAATTAGAAATATATTTAGCCCTCCTTGGGACCGTATTGAGAGTGTAATAATTATTCGATTTATGTTCGAAATCTCAACTAGGCCCGATCTATCTTAGCCCTTTATGAGCACGTCGACCCGTATTGAAATTGCAAGAGACGGTTACTGGGCAGTATCCAGTGCCATGACGGTATATTATTTTAACTTAATCATTTTTGTGATATATGTAATGCTTGTCAAAGTTATTATACAAAAGATAACGCAATGAAATCCATTAATTTTTTACTACCGGGTTTCTAAAAAATATTTTTTATTTTACCGAGTCACATACGGCACATTAATTTTTTTATCAATGCATTTATGTGTAAAGGCATTAGGTGCATTTAAATCGTCTGAAGCCAAAAGTGTTTGAATAAAGAATTCATCCCCCGCATATTCCCTTAAATTTTAAAATTTTTTTCGATTAAAAAATAATTTTTGCGACCAACTGTCCAACTGCTCAAGCATTGTGGTTAAATCGAGTTTATTAACTATAAATTCCACAAAGGGACGTGCCAGACTTGCTTGAATGTTGCCACTAGCCAAAGACAATTTAAGAGGTAATCCTTGTTCATTAAAGCGTTTGTTTAGTGATGCTTTTAATAAAGGATTTTTTATAATTAGGTTAATAAGGTTCTAAAAATATTCGAGCCTCATTTTAGATACAAACCCTCCCCCAGGATTAAGTTCTCGTCAGCCCTTTGCAGCCCTTAAGTTTATAGTGGTATTGATGGGTATATAACCAGGCGAATTATGATAGTTAAAGTCAGTGTCAGTCTAGCTAGTTCATATTAGTCCTTAGCTAGTTCCGAGTTGCTTCGTATGATCAAACAAAATCCATCCTCGTCTACATTGCAACATTCTACTTTGCGGAATTAATATTAACAATCATTAATATTATTACATTCAACTTTATCTTGTTTCAGATCTCGGATAACCTTTGGAACTAACAGGGTATATCTAAAATTAGGCCCGATTTAATCATTTTTATTACCATTCTTGAAAATTTTTAAGGTTTCAAACGTCCATTTAAATTTTTTATTGAGACCGTCTAATCTATCTCTTTTTGCTTCACTCTGAAAATTATATCCGGCATCACAAGCCCCATCAAGCCATTTAAATATTTGAACCATTTCCTCGTTAGTTTTTATTTGAATGTCGTGATTCTGTAATGTTACTAAATATTCCCATTTTCTTTCTTTTTTAATTAATTCCTTGAAACAGGATAAGTGAGCCTTTCCCATACCGTGACCTTAAATAAATTTTCCTCTGAAATATTTTTTGAAATTTTCTAACCAGCACTATCTACAGAAAATCTTTCCTTTGGTACAATAACATTTGAGAAACAATTAGATAACGATAAAATATTTTTATAAAAAATATCATCTGCCTTCGAATCAACAGCAAAACAATACCAATTTTGGGGATGGTAATTAGTAGCTAATTCTGCCTCCAAAAACCGATAATCCTTTAAATTATGAGAAAATTTTCTTAAAATTTTCTCATAAAACTTTATAAACAACTTTGGCATAAGCAATGGGAAATTGACGTTCGTCCTCTGATAATGGATTGTTCAAAAAATAATTTCTAAAATAAATATCTTCACAATTCATGGGTATATCTACATCCTTATAAATTAATCTATTTTTTGCCTTATCTTTAATATATTCTATATCATTGTTAAAAACACGTTTACAATCCAAAAATACATCACAATATGTCTAAACTCGAAAAAAAAAATTTTTAAAAATTTTAATTAGAAAACAACTTGTATTATTTCATGTTTATGCCAGTCGTATCTAATTGTCTTTTCATTCTCTAATTTAAAAATTTATTATTTTTTATGTTAATTTTTAATTATTAATATAATTAATACCATCATTAGGACAATAATATTTTCTAATTAATTTTTCAGAATAATTAAATTTCGAAATTGAAAGAATAATAAATAAAATATGCAATAAGTATAACATTATTGAAGACGAGAGTATTAAATTTTCCGGAATAATTATTTGAATCAAGAAAGATATAAAAATTTCGGAAACAAAACGGAAAAAATATAAATTCTATAAACATTTAATATCCCAGAAACAGTCAAAAAGTAATAATATACGCGAATCATTCCGGTAATTTTCCGGAAACCTTCAAATAATTAAAATATTTGGTTAAAGTTTTCCGAATTAATTCCGGAATATTTAATTACCACACTTTTCCAGAAACATTTAATTTACATTCTTTTCCGGAATTATTTAATTCACATACTTTTCCGGAAATATTTAATATTAATTTAACTTTTCCGGAAACATTTAATTAATATACCTACTTTTCCGAAAATATTCCATTCACATACTTTCAGGTAATATTTAATTCACAAACTTTACCGGAAAATTAAATTAATTATCTAAAATACCGGATAATATTCCGTAAATATTCAGGTACATTCTGGTAACATTTCTTTTACAAATAATATTCTCTCTTAAATATAATATTCCGGAAATGAGACTCCCTTTTTAAATAAAAAATTTTTCAGGAATTATTCAAAAATAACACATTTTATATAATAAGTATTTGTATGACTACATATTACTATGAATTTATAAATAATTTAATTAGTGAATTTTTCAAATTATTTTTATTTAATAGATATCAGTGTGTTACGCAATGAATCATAATTTGGATTTAAGTAAATTTTTACACAAAAATACAAAAAATTAAAAAAAATTCTTGGGAAAAGTTAGGTATTATAAAATAGAAGAATAGTAGAAATAAATAAATTATTAAATAATTTAAATTAAATACAATTTTGGAGGAATTAAATAAAATCCTGGGCGAATGACAGCTAAAATTATCCAAATCAACATTTCCATTTGTTCTTACCCATTCTTTATGGAATCGAGTCTGTGGCCAATTTTGGTATAATGAAGCATTTAATCTGTGTAATCCTTTATTTATTAAAGTCCTCCTCCTCATTTCTTCATGCCAACAAAGAATGGCTCCAAAATCGAATTCTGGCATCATTTTATTGACAAATAAATATTTTGAATTATAAAAATTGGGGACCTTTAATTTAAAAAGGCTTTAAATTTTGAAAGAAAAATCAGAACCAAGTCTTCTATTCCAAAAACGCAGTTATAATGACGTATAATTCCGCTATAACATTTTGAAGTTCCCGAATCACTATACCTAAAAATTATATTTATTTTTCTTCTGTATTTTTATAAGATTTTAAATTAAGGGGAAATTATATCTTTATAGCTTTCTCAGCTATAAACACCTCTAATTAAAAAAAATAACCCTTAAAATAACCCTAGTGTCGGGGCCGCAAATGTACAGGCCGCAAAAGACGGCTAATCAAACCACTCTACTAAAAAAAATTAGATATAAAAGTGACCTAGTAACATACGGCACATCAATCTTATCATCAATACATTTATGAGTAAAGGCATTTGGGGCCTTTAACTGGTCTGAAGTTATAAGTGTTTGTATAAAAAGCTCATCTGCTCCGTAATCCCTAAATTTACATTTGTTTTTAACAATTTAATGAAAAAATTAGACCAAGAATCTAGCTGAAAAAGCATTCTTTTCAAATTCAGATTATTAACGAGAAAGTCAACAAATGGACGAGCTAAACTGGTTTGAACATAGCCTTTAGCTAGTTGAAGTTTTGGTTGTTTTCCATTTTTATCTAGTTGTTTATTAAACGAGTCTGAATTGAAATTAAAGAATTATTAGAGTAAGGCTGAGCTTGTGTTAGTATCATTGTTGACCCTATTTTCTCAAGGTACGTCTCTGTGCTTTCCCTCGATCGCTTAATCACCATTAAAAATTTTTTTATTAATCTATTAACCATTTTTAAATATATGGACACAATCAAACATCCAATGAAACTTTCTCCTCAATCCTTGTATTCTCTCCCTCTGACCATAATGCCGAAAATCTAATCCAAAATCACAAGCACCATCAAGCCATTTAAATATTTGAACCATTTCCTGGTTAGTTTTTATTTGAATGTCGTGATTCTGTAATGTTACTAAATATTCCCATTTTCTTTCTTTTTTAAGTAATTCTTTGAAACATGATAGATGGGCCTTTCCCATACCGTGACCTTGAAAAAAAATTTCTTTGAAAATTTTTGAGATTTTCTGACCAGCACTATCTACAGAAAATCGTTCTTTTGGAACAATGACATTTGAGAAACAACTAGATAACGACAGAATATTTTCATAAAAAGTGTCATCTGCCTTCGAATCAACAGCAAAACAATACCAATTTTGTGGGTGATAATTAGTAGCTAATTCTGCCTCCAAAAACCGATAATCCTTTAAATTGAAATTTATTTTTTTATTAATTTTTCCATAAAACTTTATAAACAATTTTAGCATAAGCAATGGGAAATTGACGTTCAGCCTCTGATAACGGAAATTTCAAAAAATAATTTCTAGAATAAATATCTTCACAATCCATAGGTATATCTACATCTTTATAAATTAATCTATTTTTTGCCTTATCTTTAATATATTCAGTATCATTATTAAAAACACGTTTACAATCCAATTTTTCCTCATATTGATATTTATCGCCTCCGGAAAGTTGACTCAATTTGATAATTAAATGAGCTAATAGTATAAATAATAGGCCCATATATTTATCCATAAATTTAATTTAGGCAAAAAATTATTTTAATTAATATTTATGTAAACTTTTTTGATTAAATAATAAATGTTTATTTATTATTTTATAAAAACCAGCGCGCTCCGCGCACTGGATTGAATGCGCCAAAGGCGCATTTAACACGGAGCCTAGAAAAAGTTACTTCCAAAAAGAGGTTCTTGAAAAGTATGCAGTTGAAAATTGTACTTATCAGTGATTACCTATCTTTCGACATACACAGAATTCATATTCCTTGTAATTTCTAATCCCCTCTATATCTTTTAATCCCTCTATATCTTTTAATCCCTATAAATCTTTTAAGCCCTCTATCTTTTAAGTACTCTATCTTTTAATACTTCTAAACATTTTAATCCCTTTAAATCCTTTAATCCTTCTAAATCTTTTAATCCTTCTATCTTCTAATCCCTCTAGATTTACCTAATCCCTCTGAATCTTTTAATCCCTCTAAATCATCTAATCACTCTGCATCTTTTTTAATCTTTTAACCCCCTAGATCCATATAATCCCTATAAACCCATCTAATCCTTCTAAATCTTTTAGTCTCTCTAAATCCACGTAATACGCCTGAATCTTTTTTTAATCATTTAATCCATTTAATCCCTCTACAACTTTTGATCATCTTATACTTTTAATCCATCTAAATCCACATAATCACTCTAAATCTTTTAGTCCCTCAAATCTTTTAACTCCCTTAAATCTTTTAATCCCTCTGAATCTTTTAATCCCTCTAAATCCATTCATTCTATATCCCTTAAAAGTACGCACTCTATATCATTTATTCACTTAAATTCAAATTCATAATAACACTCAAATTTATTAATATCGCACTTAATCACTCAATATTCCTTTTAATCCAAAAATGTCTTCCAAACCCTAAAAAAAGTTTTAAAAATACATTTTAATCACAAAACTAATTTAAATATTATTTTTAAATAATGAAAAAAATGTTTACACCGTTTTGGATTCGAACACTAAACCCCACCCCCAAAACCCAACACACTAACCACTACACCAACACACAACTGTTTTCTTTTCTCTTTTAATTCTATATGTAAATACAATTTCCGACAAATTTCGACTTTCCGACCTTAAAAGTCAAAATTTCAAAAATCGGAGATCGACAGTCGATCGGAAATATATTTTTACATAGGTATACCAATTTTCAGCTTTTTAAATTAATTTTAAAGAAAGATTTGTTCTTTTTTCGAAATTTTTGCATGTTTTTCTCTTATATAGAGATTAGATGAAAAGCCAATTTGTTCTTTTTTCATAAATTTATGAATCATTGGGTAGCATTTTTTATACTTAATGATATATCTGCTCCATACTTTACTGCTAAATTAATTTACAACGTCCTATTATTAGAGCGATATACAGGAGAAGTACAAGTTGTAAGGTGGTTCAACTACATTTTCAAAAACTTTATAGGAACATGAAACTAATTGTATATTATATCAAGGATTGGCAATTCTACATAAAATATATCCATGATTTCCCTTGGTTCCATCTTTTTAAAAATTTCGTTTTTCTTTGATTTTGCTGAACTAAATTTCTGTTAATTATTATCCAAAAATTTCTTATTGTCCTCGGATTAAAATAAAAAAAGAATTATCAATATTTATTGAGTTTGAACATAGATACTTGAGTTTCAACCGAGAGTTTGAACCGAGATATGTATTTTCAAAATAAAATGGACGGAAAATTTGTATAATTTTCGTATTTAACTACAAAAGAAAAATTAAAAAAAAATTTCGTGTTCATCCTATATTTTTTTGAAGACATTTTTTATAAATTAGCTAAATTTCTAGTTTGTACAATTTTAGTATTTATTCTATTAATTTTTCTTCGCCCAATTCGTTCTCTAGGAAACTACAATAATACAAACTACATTTTTTCCGTTCTAATTGCTTACGTCTAAATTTAATTCAATTTTAATCTTTTCACATTTAATTTTAAAATTTAAAAATTAAAAATATTCTTTTCCCTTTAATGAATATAAAATAGATAAAGTTAGGTTGATTATGTCCAAATTAATTTTAATTTATTGTTCTCATAAAAGTCCGCAATTTTTATGCGCAAATTTTTGTCAGCAAATTTTATCCGCAAACTTTATACGCAAATTTTATGATTAGGGGGTCGGTAATTCCCGAAAATTTTTTTAAAGTATTTTTTCACACTGGAATTATAAATATAATTTTTTATTGTTCAAACACTGAAAAAGAATTATTTGCAGAGTCCGCAACCTCAAATTTAATGTCCGCAAAATTAGGCAATTACCAATTATCACCATTTCTCTAACTATAAACTACAAAAAAGGTGGCTATAAAAATTGTGACGGCGAGCACTTTTTGCAAATATTAGAACACTTGTTTAGTCATCCTAATTAAAAATAAAAATATATATAAATAATGTTTGTTAAAATATTTTTTAGTTATTCTCTTCATTACCCCTCCAAATCTCACTTGAGTAGGAAGCATAATTTTTCTATTAAGTATAAAATAATTTGGGCGAGCTACTTATTAAGATAGCTGGGTTAATAAAGGATATTAGAGAGTACCTTGCTGCGAGGAAATTTTTTATTCTATATATTGATGATGGTGGATCAAATAAGGCTGGGCGAGTAAGGCTACCTAAAATAAGGGTGCCCTCTTCCTCGCATCATTTTTCCTAAATAAATTAAAAAATATACCTATTTCTCATTATTATTTTTTTATTTTTTTAAAATTATTTTAAAATATTCAGATTTAATTTTTCAATTCAATAAAAATGTCGTTTAAACCAACCAAGGGTCTTTTAATCAAGGACTGGAAACGAGATGTCATTTACCTTGTCCAGTTCCCACGTACTCATGTTATTCCAAGTCCATCACCTTTTGCCCTTAAATTGGAAACGTGGATTAGAATGAATGGGCTCACATATAGAGTAAGTAAATTTTTCCGCTTTTAATCCAAAAAGTCCGCAAGTTTCATCCGCAATTCATTTTTTGAATTGCGGATAAAATTTGCGGACTTTTTGAACAAAACGTAATTAAACCATAATTAAACGGCGTAAAAATAATTTTTAAATTAAATTAGAATGTAAGCAATGAATTAACAAAAGGATCAGCTAAATGCCAAATTCCTTTTATCGAATTAAATGGACAGCAATATGCAGATACTAAGGAAATAATTGAACATTTAAAAAATTATTTTAAACTTTCAATTGATTCAAATTTAAACAGCCTGGAAAGAGCTCATTTAAGAGCTTATACAATACTTATTGAAGAGTCGTTGTTTCGGTAGATTTAATTATAATAACGAATTTATCTTTTATTACCCGCCCGAAGATATTGGAAGTTATAAGAATAGTTATTTTTTAAAATTATTTTAAATCCGAAAAAGGGGATGGAGGTATACTTTTGTGGAGTAATTAGGGGATAATATATGCCCAGCATAATTTTCGAAGGAATCAGTCTCTTGGGAATATGAATAAACATTTTTGCTCATAAATACGGATAGTATTCGGATACGCGCTAATGGACATGAATCAAAAGTTAGATATAAACAGATACGGATATCGACCTCACGGATAAAACAGCCTTTTGGGCATCCAAAATCCGTGTCCCTAACCAAGTCTGCCTAGAAATAATTTTTCTATTTCAATCCAAAGGTGTGGACAATATTTTCGAAGCTTTGATATTGACTGGCTATTTACAGAAGCTGGATTCCTGTCCCATGTAAAAGGCCTTAAAAAATTTTTAATAGGAAAACTTGGGCCTACAAAGCTTAAAAATACGGTAATTAAGAATACATTTAATAAAACGAAAATTCAAAAATTAATTCTAGTTAAAAAATATTGTCTATGTCCAAGGTTATGGACGTCATTCAAAACACGAAGTTGATGAAATAGCCAAAAAAGATTTACTTGCCCTTTCAACGTGGGAGAAAAAATTTTTACAATTAAAAATTTTTTTTAATTTTATAGGTTACTTGGAGATAAGCCTTTTCTTTTCGGAAGTACTCCATCAACAGTTAATATTTTTTCAATATTTTATTTAAAAAATTAATTTAAAAAATTTTTTTCAGTTGGACGCAATACTTTTTGGATTATTAGTACAATATACAGATACACCCACTTCAGAAACAATAATGCCTTTACTCGAAAAAAGTGCCCCAAATCTGCTAGCATTTGTTTCATTAATTAAAAAACGTTATTGGCCTGATTGGAACGAAATTACTGAAAAGTTGTTGTTAAATCCTGAAGATAGTGAAGTAAAAAAGGAACAAAAATAAATTTAAAGAAAAATTATTTTTCCTAAGATAAATTATTTTTTTAAATGACATAAATAAATTTCAAAAAATTAATTAGTCGCCAAAAAACTACGACATTAGATCCGGATCTAATATCCGGATCTAATATCCGAACTGAAAATTTAAGAAACCCGTTCGGATCCGGATATTATAAATAACGTAAACCATCTAATCCTTAATCAATTACAGTAAAATGATTAAAATAAAATAATCTCTAACCATTATGCACATTTCAGCTATAAAGCTGGAACAAAATTTGAACGTACCCCCATTTTTAAATTTATTATTTGAAAAATTCATTTCATACTTTAAGCCAAAAATGCTATAGAAATTGTGATTTAGTGTCTAATATAGAAAGTATATTTTTCCTTTTTGGAGAATACCAGTTACACCTACATAAGCGACACAATTGTTTTATTTTTTTTAATTAAATAAAAAAATAAATTTTTTTTCCTCTTTTCAAATTTCGGTTGATTAACCTCAATCATTTCCTATCCATCGTGAAAAATTTTTATGAGTAATCCCCATTAAAAAAACAGGAAATTTAATAGGGAAAGGAGTGCGCAATGTGTTTAAACAATTTTACACAAAAATTCTTTTTCATTCTCCCCATTTTTCAATTATTTTTAAAATGTATCTTTATATTTTTTATTCAATTTTCAACCAATTTTTTTGTGTCCAATTTTATTTTTTTGATTTATTTTTATTAGAAAAATTTTTTCCTTGTTTTTGAACATGAGGTCCCCCTCGAATTTATGAAATTATAACTCAACGAATACCTAACCTTTAATTCTCAAATTTTGGGATCTATTAGAAAACACTCTGAAGAATATATTTCCGAAGTTTGGCAGCTTTTGAACATCTACAAAAAATTCTATAACTATTTTTGTCGAGCGAACTTTTTTTGAAGAGATCAAGAAATAGTAACATGCCATACTTAGTCTCGAAAATCGGGAATTAATTTTTATGTCGTCACCTCCTCTGATATGTCGTACAAACTAAATATTTTTCAAAAATCTCAGTCATCGAAATCCTGATTTTTCAAGATCAATCCGTTTATTATTTTTATGCTTTTGATTCTATCACAATTTATTTTTAATAAAAAATTTTTTCATATAGAATGTCGTTTAAACCAACCAAGGGTCTTTTAATCAAGGACTGGAAACAAGATGTTATTTATCTTGTCCAAGTACCACGTACTCATCTTATTCCGAGTCCATCACCTTTTGCCCTTAAATTGGAGTCGTGGATTAGAATGAATGGGCTTACTTATAGAGTAAGTAATTTTTTAATTAAATAAAAGACGTTTCAATGAACTATTTTTTATGGTCATTATATTCCGATTAGATATTTAATTTGGGTTTGAAGCAGGCGATATTTCTGAATAAATCGTTAGGTGTTAAGGGGCAATTCTAGTAGGCATACACAAATCCGCAAAAAATATCCGTAAAAGATATTTATCCAAACTCTAAATAATTTCCAAATTAATCAGAATGTTAGCAATGAAGGGTCGAAAGGATCATCTAAAGGCCAAATTCCTTTTATTGAATTAAATGGACGGCAATTTGCAGATAGTAACCAGATAATTGAACATTTGAAAAATTATTTTAAACTTTCAATTGATTCAAAATTGAACAGTATGGAAAGAGCTCATTTAAGAGCTTATACAATACTTATTGAGGAGTCGTTATTTCGGTAAAAAATTAAAATTAAACGAGAGATAGAGAGGATCAGAAATAGGTAGAGGGATCAGAATTCATTCTTGATTTTCCTGATCCATAATGCAGATCCAGAATTTTAGAAAATACCGATTTTTGGGTTTGTTGCTATCTCTCAGAGGGATCCGAGAATCTAAAAACCCCAAATCCTGAGCCACATACCACCCATTACTTGCAGAGAAAAATAAAATTTTAACTGAACAGTTGTCTTCAATATTTTCGAAGCATTGATTTTGGTTGGCTCTTTACAGAAAAAGGGCTTTTGGCCCATGCAAAAGGATTTCAAAAATTATTAGCGCAGAAATTCGGAGCAAAAAAGCTTCAAAAAGCGGTAAATTAAAATTTAAATTTAAAAGAGAAAATAAATTCTAGATAAAAAATAGCGTTTATGCCCAAGGTTATGGGCGCCATTCATTAATTGAAATTGAGGAGATTGCCAAAAAAGATTTAATTGCTCTTTCAACGTGAGAGAAAAAATTTTTTCTAATTTTAAAAAAATATTTTTTATTTTATAGTTTACTTGGAGATAAACCTTTCCTTTTTGGAAGTACTCCTACTACAGTTAATATTTTTTAAATTATTATTAGCATAAAACAAAATCGGCCTTAAATCCATGCTAATTTTTATTCAAAAAATTTTTTCAAACCTTGGGAGATTTATCAGACAAAATTACTCACCCTGTGTATAGTGAATTTAATTTCATTTGATTTTAATTTTATTTAGTAGCACAGTCGGTACCGACCAGTAGTCTAGCCTATCTAAAAATAAATTTTCAATTTTCGTGGGGTCTGGTAACACCCTGGTACTGTTACTCACTATCTAAGCTATCAAAAAATATAATCAAGTTTTATATTTTGGATAGACATTTTGGAATACTTGTAATCAGACCTGCTCACGGATACTGATTTTGATATCCGTATCCAGATATTTACGCAGATACAGGCGGATATCCGCAGGCATCTTGATATTTCTGAATCCGTATCCGTATCCATGAGCAGCTAACCATACTTGTGATTAATCTAACCATAATTAAATTAATAAATCCAAAAAGATAACAATTTTTTGGAAGCAAAGGGAAAAATTTATAATTTTTAAAAATTAAAAATTTATTTTTCAGTTAGATGCTGTACTTTTTGGTTTATTAGCACAATTTACTGACACGCCTATAATTTCTGAAACAATAATGCCTTTACTCGAAAAGAGTACCCCAAATCTGCTAGCATTTGTTTCATTAATTAAAAAACGTTATTGGCCTGATTGGAATGAAATTACTGAAAAGTTGTTGTTAAATCCTGAAGATGCTGAAGTAAAAAAGGAACAAAAATAAATAAAGGATTTACCCAACAAATTAATTTTTAATAAATATTTTAATAAAATTAAAATTTCCAAAAAAAATTTCCAAAATTTCTTTCAAAAACATTCACATAAACAGTCGATTATACGCCCGACTTTAGATTTTGCAATATCCTAGGCGGGAAAATATAATGTATTTCACAGGCATATATACATTTAATTGCCAAAATAATTGACTATTATTCACGTGAAAACAGTAAATACGAGGGGGAGAGAAATTTAAAAATTTATTTTTATTTATTTTTGAAAAGAGGTAAGTGGAGATGTATGGGGGACTTTTAATTTATTTTATTTAAAATTTTCTATAGCAGCTATAATTAATTATTAAATTCTCCAACTCGCCCAAGGCTTTGTTTCAATACTTCTAATTCCTGAGGAAATACCATTATTAAGCTTTAAAAGCCGTATAATGTATTAAAAGCCATATAATAAGGTTGGCGGTATTATGAAAAATCATCAGATATCTTAATCAGAACTTGTATCTAAACTGATTTTCGGTAATTTTTCGATTCCAGATATTCTAAACTGCCAACCTTATAAATTTTTGTAAGGCATATATGATATTTAATTCCTAAAGCTATGCAGAAGGCGGCAAGGCCTGGTAAACTGAAAAGATCAGCCGCCTAACCGTTTGCATTAATCTGAAGGAGTAATAGCTAGCCAATTCAGCTTTATTAAATTTGAATATTTCGCAATATTTTTTTATTTATTTTTATTTATTTAAAAAATATTATTTTTGCCGCCTTAATGCACTTTATATTTTTTTTTGAGTTTTAAAAATATTCACACGCTTTTTAATTTTGTAAACGTAATTTCGAAAATAAGGAAATGTTAAAATAAGCTGGGAAATTAAACAATTTTTTCAATTATTTGTTAATTCTCAATTATTTGTTAATCGCTCGGATTTTAATTTCCTTTTTCCCATTATTTTAAAGTTGGTAATGCAGCACATCGAAGATTTGCACTTTTATAAATTAGAAAATTGAAGGCTGCGAAAAGATAAGGAACGGAAGACAGAAAGACAAATTGGGTGAAAGTCGGACTATGGACCTATTTCAAAAGCCCCCCCCCCCTCTCATCAGTCCAATGTATCTAAAGAAGTCTATGAATGTCTAATATTTTTTCCATAAAACTGGAGCCTAATAATATTTTTTCAAATAAATCTACTATTTGTTGCACTAATACATATTACACTTTTCTTGAATTAAATCCCGATATCCTGTCTCTATATTTAGAACTTGGCCATAGGGCGACGTCTTATTATGCTTCGTTAAATATAAAAATTAAATTTTGTTTAAGATTTAAAGTTGTCTAAATTTCAATGTTATTTTCAAATATTCTACTGCCTTTTGGCATTATTATATTTTTAAATTTATTATTATCAAATGCTGCACCACCAAGTTTTTATCCCAAAAAGAGTAAGGGTTTTTAATTAAATGGTAGGGTCTAGAAACATTTTCTGTGTTAGGAAATCATCCCAATTTAATTGACCATGAATCTAGTGTGCGGATCATGTATGTGGTTATGTGCGGATTGCGGATCATGTGCGAAAAATATGCGGATTATGTCAAGGGGAGATATTCAAAGGAAAAATTGATAACCTGAGGTGTTGATAACCTAAAATTGATAACCATTTGATAACCTGAGGAAAATTACGGTAGAGCGAAGGAGAGGAGATTCTCCTCTTATCCTGAGGAGAAGAATGCAGCAAAGAATGTTTTTTGCAGAAATGCTTTTTGCGGGCATATAGAACACTAGCAGGACATTTACCGTATTAGTCTCACATGCTATCTCCGACGGGAGTCATTCCGACTGGAGTCATTATTCTAGAGATTGGGCACTAAACTAAAGAGACATAGGTATTATAGGATTGCCATGATTGTTTTTAAAAAAATTAAATACGTTAATAACATTATTTTTTAAAGTTTTATATCTTAAATACTATGAATGGCGCTTCTTTTATAATCCACTTGATTATGCAGAAATTATTCTAGAGTGGCATTATTCGGATTTATTATTAACAAATAAACTGAGAGTTGTTGATGACAAATATTTGAAAACTAGTGCGGTTACACAACATTATTTGGTTAATATGTGTATTAAAATGAATCGTCAAGAAGACCCAGATATTTTGAAAAAGGTTACTATAGAAAGAGTTTGAAAAAGTTTAGCCACCGGGCAGGATTCGAACCTGCGACCTCCTGACAGTTATTGCTAGGCGTTTCACTCACCATATAGAGCGTTTCGCTCTACCACTGAGCTATCGGGGCATGGACTAAATGCTCTAAGGTGAATCTCCTTTAAATGCTCTAAGGTGAATCTCCTTTAAATGCTCTAAGGTGAATCTCCTTTAAATGCTCTAAGGTGAATCATCATTGTTGCAAGTATGGTTGGACAACGTCCCCAAAAAATTTCTCTTATAAAAATAAATTATTTCTAAATTTTAGCTTAGGATGTTTGGAAGTTTAATAATCAATTATAGCTTTGGTGCAATATTAGAAATTTGTAGACATTTGAAAATTAGAGATATCTTAATTAATAAAAAGAAGAATAATGATAGAGTCGATTATGAAAATATATCACCTTATAGTGTTATATGTGATGTTAAAGAAGTGGCTAATCTAATTGAAATGAATAAAAAAATTCGTGAAGAATCGGATTTTCTGATTTTTATCAAATTATTAAAGAATCCAAGTTTTTCGGACTTTTTTAGAAAATATAAAGACGACAAGAATGCATTGAAAAATATAGAGGCTGGACTTTTTATTGTATTTGGTAGTGTCCGTTTGTATAGCTTATATGAAGGATTCCCTGAATTCTTTCAAAATATGAGTATGTTTTTTAATAAATTATGGAATGGTTTGAAATGAAAACTTGGGCCGAATCCTTGTTTTCCAAATTATAGTCTTTTAAACTAGAGTTGGGCGGGATAGGGATCCCGGTCGGTATCATTACTCCTAATCCCGATTTCGGCCAATCCCGACCCCGCCGTCGGGATCGTGACCGGAATCATATTCCTAATCCCGGTCACGATCTTACGACGAGATCCCGATCCCGCTCGACTCTATTTTAATTAAGAACACTAACGGACAGAAATAAACGTATTAATCTATTAATCTATTATTTACTCGCCCAATTTTCAGTTATAATTGAAAAAGAAGGTCAAGAAAATTTTCCATTAATTTATAAACTCTATATAGAGTATTTTGAAACTAAAGATATGCTAATTAAATGGAGAAATAAGCTTCTTATTGAATATGTAATATATAGGGAATGGCTTTGCGGGCCTAATAATAAAGGTAAATTAATATAAAATAAATAGTTAAAATTATTTTTAATTTTAATTTAAGGCCAAAATAATTCGGAAGAAGACATTTATTGTATTAATTCATACCTAGATGAAGCTTGGAAGGAAATAAATAAATATTATTGGTATGGGGAGGAGGCTTTATTAATTATTATTAATTCTGATGGGGAAGAGGAGGATATGATTTGGAATATAATTTTTGTTTGTTTTATTACTGAAAATTTTTTTCCAACAATTTTTTTCAATAGAAAATTTATTTGGAGCCGGAGGAGTATTCTACCTCTCAATTAGATGCAAGGACAAATCCCTCCTTCCTACAAGCATCTTTGGATGCTCTAATGTCGATTTATAAGGAAAGAGGGATTGAGGAATTTAAAAATGTTGAAGAATGGCACAAATTATTATTAGATAAAAATAATAAAAAATTATTCCTAAATAGACGGCGATGGAAGGATTTAATTAAGATAAATTTGAGAAAAAATAATTTATTAAAAAATAATGAAGGCAGAAAGCATATGCATACATCAAAATTATTAAATTTACTAAAAGGCAATAATGAAGATACAAATCCTGAAATATTAAAAATTCGGGAAGCTATACTCTCAGCTAATCGTAAAATATTTTACAATTAAATAAAAATTCCCAAAATTATTAAAAATATTTTTTTTTATTATTTAGCATCGGATTTAAAAGCAATTACGAATTGCTCTGCTCAAAGTTTGATAGATTTATCCTGCAATGTGGGCGATAATTTAACTGAGGTGGTTAATATTTAATTAGCTTTATTTCTAATTTAGTCTAATAATAGTAGTAATTAATAATCAGTTATCTTGAGACTAGGGATCTAAGGATCAAACTGGGATTGACTTATGAGAATATGTAGAGATCTCGAAAAAATATTTTTCAAAAATTCTTACTTGATAATAAAGATTTTTGGGACGAGATCTAGTATCAGTCCGATCTCTAATTTAGTTATGAAATAATATCAGTAATTTACAGATTGTTTCTGAATCTATTAGTGAAATAAGTGAATCAAGTTCATTTCCAAAAAATGGTCAAAGCTTGGAAAGTCCATCAACTGACAATTCAATTTTAAATTATCGAACTATTGTGAATGAAATTGAAGAAGTTTCAGATATTAATACTACAGCAGATGATAATAGCTCTATATTTTTACAAGATTTTAGTACCTCGGAAGTAGGTACCTCAGTAAGTATACCTTCATATTCGCCTTCATTTCTGCAGCATTTGGATTATGAAATGAAAGCTTATATTAATTTTGAGGGTAAATAAATAATTTATAAAATTAGAAAAAAATATTTTTTAATTTTTTAAAGATTTGTTTGCTAAAATGACAAATAAAAAAGAAATATCAGAAGATTATTTACTACAAATGTTTGCGCTTTTGATTGAAACAAATGGTCATATTGAAGTTTTGATTTATCAAAAACATTTTTTAATTTACGCAAATATTGCGATAATAGTAAAAATAATTGAGGAAGGAATGAAACTTGAAATACTTTTTGGTGATAATATTCAAAATCTCAAATTTGTTAACGAACTATGGTTAGAATTTAAAGAAAAAATTTTAAATATGTCCAAGAATGAAGGAAACGATATAGATGAGCAAGAAAAAAGATTAGATTATATTCTAAAATTAGTTTATCGCTTTTGGTATAACAGTAAATATTGGGGAAATTTTTCAAATGAATGGACAAAAAGGTTTGCTCGCATAAGTGATGGGCGGGTTATCCGTAACCCGATACCCGTCTTAAAATTAAAACTAAATTTAAGCTTACCAACTTTACATAAACATTAAGTTAACGAACTTTATATAAACTTAATTTAAGGCTTACAAACATTAAATAAACTTATTTTTAAGATTAACAACTTTAAAGAGTTTAATTTTAAGTCAAGCTTACCGACTTTAAATAGCCTTAATTTCAACCTTACTAACGTTAAATAAATTTTTAGTTTACCAACATACATAAGTGATGAAACTTAATTTTTAATTTGTATAAAAAACTTAATTTTAAGCCACCAACTTAAACTAAAGTTTACAAACTTTTTATAAAATAACTTAAACTTAACAACATTAATAAACTTATTTTAAGCTTACCAACATTAAAGAACTTAATTTAAAGTTTACCAACTTTACATAAACTTTAAGTTTACTGACTTTATATAAACCTAACTTAACTCATCAATTTAAATAAACTTTATTATAAGCATACCAACTTTAAATAAACTTAATTTTAATCTAGCAAACTTTAAATAAACTTAATTTTAAGCTTACCAACTTTAATAATTTTAATTTCAATCTTACCAACTTTAAATAAACTTATTTTGAGCTTATCAACTTTAAATAAACTTAATCTTAAGCTTATCTATTTAAATAAACTTATTTTGCTTACCAACTTTAAATAAACAACTTAAATTTGCCAACTTTAAATAAAGTTAATATTAAGCCTACCAACTTTAAATAAAATTAATTTTAAGATTTCCAACTTTAAATAAACTTAATTTTAATCTTACCAACTTTAAATAAATTTTAAGTTTACGAACTTTATATAAACTTAATTTAAGGCTTACAAACATAAATTAACCTATTTTTAAGCTTACCAACTTTAAATAACAACTTTAAATAAATATATATTCGCTTAATACTATAAGTTTACTAACCTAAATAAATTTAATTCTAGTATTACAAGTTTTAAATATAATCTGAGTTTAGTAACTTTAAATATACTTAAAGCAAACTTAGCAACTTTTTCTAAAGTATAAAAACTTTAATTTACTTAGTTTTCTATTTTTAAGTTTAAGCTTAAAAGTCCATGGTTTAGTAGTTAAGTTTAATAAATTCTTCAAATTTATTTAATTCAATAATATTTAAGAAAAACATACATTAACTATTCAAAAATGCCCAATATAATTTCACATCTTCGCTTAACATTTTTATCAACTATGTTCGCTAAAAATGCTTGTATCAATACAGAAGATCAAGTGTTAATTGATCGTGAATATTTTCAAAAATATTTTGGAGATAAATGTCTTGAGGAAAATGGGCAAATAAAATTTGAATTCTTCGCGAATCTTTACCCTTTAATTGATAAGTCAGAAGATAATCTATCAGTTAATGAGCAGGATAAATTGATAAATAAATTTATAGGAGAATTAGAAACTCGCTTAAAGAGAACACGTATAATGCTTGATCAACAATTTATGGGTAATCTTAGGAAGTTAAAATTTGGGGAAACTCAATAAAATTTTTAGATAATACATTGAGAAATGAGATGGATAGATTTAATTCAGAAAATAAATTGATAACCAAAGTTTCGAATGAAAAATGGAAAAATTTCAACTTATATGAAATATTAAATCAGTTTTATAATGAATTTGAAGGAGATGAAAGGGCAAATAAAAATAATAATAATGGTGAGAAGAAGGAAATTATAAAAATTGATAACGGAAAGGATGATGGAAATGATGATGGAGAGGTGATTTATATTTAATAATTATTACATCATAAAAATTATTATATTTGTAAAATAAATCCATAAATTAAGCTAAGGGAATATTTGGATAAAATTTATTATTTGGACGATGATGTAAAAGCTAAGAGGAATGAAGCTATTCAATGGATAGAAAAACAAGTAAAAATGTGGCTGAATAAACAATGTAGTTCTGTTGGTATTAAATATCAAGGTAATTTATAAAAATGTAGGATTTAATATATCTATATGTTTTTATTAATTTTATCACTTTCATTCTATGAGGTAAAAACGATTTGATGGCCATCTTTACTCTGATAATCAAATTTTAATTATCGGAGCAAATTTTAATTGTCAAAGTTATCACGATTCTTATCTTGTTATCCTCACAATTACTATCATTTATCACTTGCCCAATAAATCTTCAAGTAAATTATTAAATATTAAAGCGGATTATTCAATGATCGTTGGTGGTTCATCCCTATTAGAAACAGCAACATCAGATTCCGATTTGGATATTATATTTCTACTTCCAAATCATTGTCTTATTCCTAATGTAGTTAAAGAATGTAATGAATGCAAAGCAAATTTTAATTCTGGGCGTTTTTGCCAAGAACATGATTTTATATTTGGCGAAGGAGTTGATACGTTTAATTCGACCATTAAATTACTTGAGAATGATATGGAGGATTTAAAGGTTTCTAAATAAAAATTTTGTTTATTAATGGCAAGAATGAACCGAAAGTACACAGACCCCGTTCCCAACAACGAAAAAAAATGAAAACCAGTTCCCCTACCTGAAAACTCGTGTGTTTCAGGGAGGGGGTATTACAAATATTTTTGGACATTTAAAAGCTTTCCTTAATTATTATTAATAATTAGCAAAATTCTACACTAGAATAAATAAAATTCATTAAATTATCAGGTCAACTCAATACCTTATGGAAGAGTACCACTAATTGAAATAGAATATAAAAATATAGAAATTGATATAATGTTCGCAATTAATGCTTCTAAAATAAATACCTCATATGGAGATTTAACTAATTATACAAGTAGAAAAATAATTTTGGATAATTTGAGAAAAATTGATATGCTTATTGAAGAGATGGTTAATGCAGATGAGAGAAAAGTATTAACTAAAAGTGTCATAATTTTGGCAGGTGAATTAATTTTAGAATTTTTAGAAATTAAATAAAACGATGTATGTGCCAGGGGTCTCGTATTTTGTGCACTTGCGCCACCCCTGGTATTTATCTAAAATAATTAATAAACACAATCGAACCTCATTATACGATATACCACATAAGATATGGTTTTTAAATATGGTCTAACTTTCGGTGGAGAGAGCTGTACAAGCAATGATACTATTTTTTATTATACAAATGATTATATAATTGTATTTTTTACCAATTCCCCATGAGTATATCAGACCAGACTGTCATTAATTATTAATAAAATTTAAAGGTTATCGAATTGCATATAGATTAAAATATTTCCTCATTGATGATGGAAGAAGGCCAATTTTTACAAATTTACTTCGAACTATTAAACTATGGGCAAAAAGTTATTTTTAGTTTTAAAAATTTTCTTAATTTTTAAATTAAAGAAAACGAAATTTATTCAAATATGTTTGGATATTTAAGTGGAACTATATTAACTATTATGTGTTCAAAAATTATTTTAATTTATACATCAGAAAATTTATTGGTTTTAATTAAAAAATTCTTTTTTACATTTGCAAATTGGTTTGTTATTTTTTAAATTGGTGTCGATCGCTATCATTAGACCGTTATCTGTCAGAAAAATTCCGACTTTTCAGAATCCCATGACCAGACGGTATATAACATCTGTCAAATGCCTATACGGATTTCAGGCCATGATCCTGATACAGGGCAGCCCAAGTTATTAAACTATATCTGATTTAATCACAAGGATTCCTGCTCTTTTGTGAGAATAGTGAACCTGAAACTAATAACGAATTAAAATTGAAATAAATCAAACAATTATTTAATAATCTCTTAATATATTCGATTTATTAAATTACAGGGACTGGCCAATGCCCGTGCTTGTAGAACCATTAAACCCGAAACAACAATTAAATTCAAAAGAAGACATAAATTTAAGACCCTGGGAGATTACAGATATTGACCCATCTAATGGACATGAAGGCGATCAGATGCCTGTAATCTCTCCTTTATATCCCGAGCAAAATACGGCATATAATGTTAATTTAAATACAAGAAAATTAATTACAAAAATTATGAAAGAAGGTCTTTGAAAAATTTTCAAAAAAAATTTTTTTGAAATTTATTTTTAAGCCTACAATTTACTTAAAAATGAAGGGCACAATAATTATTTAAAACTTTTTGAAAATTTTGATTATAAAAAATATTACAATTATTTTATTTTAATTACATGTTTGGAGACGGAAATACAGATAAATAATAATTGTATTTCTGTGAAAGCAAAATTAAGAAAAACATTATTTAAGTGGGCGGATTTGGCCAAGATAAAAGATCAAATTGAACAATATCATGTGATCAGTAGTTTTCAAAGAAAAGAAGAAAATTGTTTGATCAAAGGGTATGTTTACAAATAATTCCAGAAACTTCTGGCCTAGCGGAACCGACTGGCCTACCGGATCTTCCGGCCTACCGGAGCCGGAACTTCCGGCGCAACACTAGTGCGAATCCATAATTGAGAAATAACATTAATTTGTCAGGAGGGAAAATTTTCGATTTCCACAATATATTCTTGATATTGAATGTAAGGGTGAATCAAGAGCACACTAGATTGTGCCAACATTTTCATTATTTCTAAAATTATTTCTAAAATTATATTATTGTATTTACACAATGTTAACATCATCCCTATAATGTTATATCCCTATAATATCCCTATAACTAAAATAACTAAATTTAAAAACAGATTATATGGACCATGTACAACTTGGATTGTTGGCATTAAACTGATTAATGATTCTGAAAATGAAGTTACAAACTTTGCAAAAGAAAGCATAGAAATGCTTAGTTATTATACAAAAAGTTTGAATAAAGGATCAGTAATGGTATTTTCATTTTTTGTGAGTGAATCAGAAATTGATCAAAAGTTAGTTTATGAATTCTAAATTTTAATTTTTAACGTTGGCATATTCTTTATTCTATAAGTCAAATAATATGGCTAATAAAAGCTTAAAATATTACAGTTTATCTATAAACTGGGATTTCGGTTATTATTTTCTCGGGACTTAGTGGGAATTAGCTTGGCGGATCATGATGCTGGAATTCCGGAAATTTTCTTTCCGGATATAAAATCCGAATATCCGAAGATTTCCATCTATCCGCCA
Source organism: Meloidogyne luci (assembly GCA_902706615.1). Taxonomy (NCBI): domain Eukaryota; kingdom Metazoa; phylum Nematoda; class Chromadorea; order Rhabditida; family Meloidogynidae; genus Meloidogyne; species Meloidogyne luci. The sequence continues at coordinate 3,229,775 of CACSLI010000182.1, read as the reverse complement.
ACGGGTAAAGAGGCTTAACTAAGGGAGGAGGCTTGACTAAGTAGACAAAGTATTGAAACTGGATTCAATACCTTATCCTTTACAAAAGAAAAATTCGAAAATATTATTTTATTTTGAAGGATATCCTCATTTATTTACGATAAAACTGAAGATCCATCTACAATTAATGATACTAATAAAATCCAAATAAAAAATGAAAACAGACAAATATACAGACAATATTCACAAGTATATTATGGACCTACTCAAAATTTGCGAAAAGAAAATCCATTGGATCATAATAAGCTTACACCTCCAAATAGTTGTGATAATTACGTTAATGGGAATTTTGTATTTTTGCCAAAACTGAAAGATTTGGTGATTAATTTTAAATTATTAAATAATTTTCTTATTTTTCAGGAAAAAGGTAAAGCTTCCAAAAATAAAAAGGAGAAATTTTCAAAAACAAAAAATAAGAATTCGAGAAAAGGGCGAAGTTAAGGATACTGTACTCTCTCGATTAATCACCCTCCCTTTATTACTATTCTTAGATGAATATTTAGATATGACCATCTATGTAGATAAATTGCTAATTTTAATGAAACGGGACGGCACCGTTCATTATGTGTCTATGAATAACATACCCAGGTATAAGATATGGTAATTAATCGAGGATCTGCGGTACATGACGTTAAGAATTTTTTATTTTTTTAGTAAATTTTTTTGGAAAATTTAATTTTTATTTGAAAATCTTTATTTGAAAACTATGTACATAATATTATTTATAAGTAGATATGTATTTAAAAATATTATTAATTATTTTTTAATTATTTTAATTGTACTTAGCGTATTTCCCCGATATCCTCACTTCTTTATATCCTCTGTATTCAACGCCAATTGTTCACAAATTTCGCTCCAGTCTGGCCAAAACTGTTCTTTCATCCGTTTTACAAATTCCATAAGATTTGGGGTACTTTTTTCGATAAATTGATTTATTTCTTTTAAATTCCGTGGCACATAAATTGAAACTGCCAAAAATCCAAAGGCGATGGCATCGAGCTAAATTAAAATCAGTACATATTAAACAAAAAATATATTGATATATTCATAAATCCATTTAGGTTTCATAATTCAGGTTTAATTAGCTCGAAAAGGGTATGTAATTTAAATGATTATTGAGGGGGGATCATAAAAGATTTTGAGCGACGGTCTAACTACATAGCAGGGATGGGTTGGGTTGAGAAAAAGTTCGGGTCGGGTTCGGGTCGAAAAATGTCACGGTTTCGGGTCGAAAAAAAGTCCGGGTTTCGGGTAACCCGTCTGTTCTATCCCTGCTACATAGTATAAATTGAAAAAGTAAAAATATACTAGGGAAAATTCGGAAAATTTCTAAAAATTTAAACACACCGTTGAAGGTTGGTTACCAAAAAAGTAAGGCTTTTCCCCAAGAAATGTTGATAGTGCCATCAAATCTTTTTTGGCGATATCTTCTATTTCATTAGCTGAGTGTCGCCCATAGCCTTGCGCATTAAGCGTTTTCTTTGTCTTTATTTTAAATTTAGAAATTAATATTTTAAATTCTTTAACAACCGTATATTGATGTTTTTTGGGTATCAAATTTTTTGCGATAAATTTTTTGGCTCCAGTAAAATAAGGTAAATAGCCTGAATCTGTTCCAATCCATGAGGCGTTAATACTAAAATCATACTGGAGGCACCTGTTTTAAATTGTTATTTGTATTTGGATAAAAGGAAAGCTTGCTTGGTTATTTGGAACTCCTAAAAAATTTTTTTTGGAAAATATTTTTAAGATTAAATTTAATCTGACTCATTTTTGGGTGTCACGGTAAAGCTGCTGCTGAGAAAGTCAAAGATTTTAAGACTATTTTGAATTAGGTCTTAAAATTAGGTCCTTTTTGTAACAGTATCTTGAAATTCCCTCTATTACTCACGCCAATTTAGCGTATTATTCAAGCTATACCTAATAAATAGACCACCTAGAATTTTTATTTTAATTTTATTTTAATACTTTCAGAAAATTTTTCATTAAATATTTAAAAAATTTCAAGAGAATTTTCATTATACCTAAAGAAGGATTCTTCAATAAGCAAACTAAAGGCTCGTAGATTGGCACGTTCAGAGCTGTTAAGATTTCCGTCAATAGGCAACTTGAAATGTGAACGTAAGTGTTCTATTATAAAATTGCTGTCAGCGTGTTGACGGCCATTTAATTCAATAAACGGGACTTGGCCCTTCACAGAAGCATGTTTAAACTGGTTACTCACATTCTGAAAATAATTATAATTAATTCTGAGAAATAAGAAGCCGATGAAGAATGTTGATAAAATTAATCTTATATCATTCCGTCTCAGTTTAATTAATAGGAAACGTTCCTATTAGAACTCAGGGTGCATTAAATTTAAAAAATATTTTTCTCCTAATACCTTTAGATCCTTCAAATAGATGGGTTTTTCACAGATGGGTCCTGATGTATTTTAAAAAGCGGAAGACGGAAGGTGGAAGAAAATGGAAGAATGTTGGGAAAATGGAAGAAAATAAAAACGGACGTGGGCGGAAGATGCGAGAGATCCCATCCCTGCTAGGTTCTACGTAAATGAATCTCTCAATTTAATATCCGTCCCATAGCTTTTTTCCATGATTTTAATCACAATTTATTAAAAAAATTAAATTTATTTGCCTGATATTTAATATTATTCATTCTAAGCCATGTTTCCAATTTTAATGATGAAGGGGATGAGGAAGGAATTGAATGTGTTCTTGGAAATATAACTAAATAAACTACATCTTCCTTCCAATTAGGGACAAGTAAATTATGTGTTGCTTTTAACATTTAATAAATTTAATCTTAATTTAAATTACTCTTACATAATTAAACAGAAAATCATTTTTATTTAAAATTAATTCAAAAATTTGGGGAAGGAATTCTTTGAATGCCATATAATGCTAAGGGCTAACGTCCTCAATATTTACAATAGTCCCCAACTGGGATATCTGATTAAGCAAAATTCAAAGACTAAACTAATGCCAATAATTAGATGGCTAACTAATGCTTTAGGCTTCGAACTTGAAGCATCAAAAAAGGATTTGAGTGAGAAGATTTGTGTCGATAAATGATATATCTGAAAGGTTATTCATATACATATAAGAAACAAAATTGGTATGATTTTTGAATAAAATTGGCTAATAAAATTTTTTCGTTGATTTCAAATATTATTTATCCCAATATATCTAGATTAAACAATAAATTGAATTAATAAATAATTTTTTATGAAAGAAAATTATAAAATAAATAATTAAAAAATTTAAAATATAAATCAGTTTTGACTTTAATTTTTAATTTTTATGATTTAGATAATTAAAAAATAAAAAAATATTTTTTAATAAAATAAAAAGAATTTGGACGCCCCCACAGGAAATCAAACAAAAACAAATAAAAATAATTCTTTAAAGGAATGCGCGTTATTTTTACATTTTGGGAAGGGTAATTGGAACCGGTTTTTTACTCAAAACTTTTTGGTAATAATTATATTTCCCCAAATAATATTTCTTTTATTAGAAAGACCAACCACACAAATATTTTAATAAATAAATTAAAAGAAAACATAGGGTGGTGTAAATAAATTTAAAAAAAAAATAATTTTATTTAAAATATGAATTGATCAAGGTGTTTTCGAACTCTAATATATATCATATTAATGAGAAAAATACGAACGATCATTCTTTTGATCTTTTGATTATTCCATCCGATTATTGTGGTACATCTGGATAATTTGCTTCCATCAGTAACGCCTCTTACACACGAGAAACGAAATGGATAAACGGGAATCTAACAACAGGGATAATTTCAGGAAGAATGCTAAACACAAAGTAATTGCACCAATTTCCTTCAAAAATTATAAAAAAATCAACGATTTGTATAAATATATTAATTTAGTAATTATGTATATGCCATTAATAATTAATTATATGCCATTAATAATTAAATATTAGCCATTTACCTAACTCGAATAGTGAATCATTTTATAATCTTGCCAAACTGAGACAGGATATGAGTATTGTTCGAGATGTCGAGATCGTTATCAAGAAAAAACAAGCATATCATTAACGAGCTTTTTGAACGTCTCGATCCGATTTTCATTTCAAAAATATTTTTCCCTATTAATTTTTTAGTTATCCATTCATTCATTAAAAATTTTTTAAATCCATTTTTCACAAAAAAAACTTTGGCCAATTCCAAACTTTAAAGTTCGCATGAAATCAAGTCAAAAAACTTTTAGCCCACAAGGTTTTGGGATCACAACTGTTATTTGCCATAAAATATAGAAAACATAAAAATAAATATATCCACAAGCTTTGAAGAAATCGGAAGAAAAAAAGCCCGATGTTCTACTCATCTCTCAACAAATATTAAAAAAAAAATCTTTTTTTTTTGAAAGAAAATTGATTTTGGGGGATTTTAAATTTTTAAGCCATTTGACGTTAAACGGTTGAAAGAAAAAAAAAATAAATGGCATATGTTCTTCTAAATAAGAACAATAAAATGTCAGACGTTTTAACAAATATCTTTAGTTTATTTGAAAATTTTTTGTTCAAATATTTTTAATATAAAATGCTTTTATTTTAAAAATTAAAGAATACACATAGATTTTTATTTTTTAAATTTTATTATTTATTTTATCCCTCCCAATTAACTCTTAGTAAATTCAATCTAGGGATTTCACTATAGGGAGCTTTCCTTTTAATTATTTTTAAAGACTAATTTTTAAAGACTAATTTAAATCTAGTTTAGAACGTCTCAAATAGGTCTTAAAAATTTTCTATTACCTACGGTAGATCCAGAACATTTGGGATATAATTTAAAAATCATTAGGTTTAAAAATTATTAAGCATATCTACCCTAACTTAGGGGAATCTATTTCTCCATGTTCATGGTATCGGCAGACTTCTGGAAATACCAGGAGGAGCTGAGCTGTTAGAATTTTTGAAGGGAAGTCTTGATTAAAAAATTAAAAAAAAACTAAAAAAATTCTGATTAAATTTAATTATCTTCTATTAATCTTGTCTAATCAGTGATTTTTTGAATTTTAAAAATTAATTATTCTGCCCTAATCATCAAAAATGCAAAAAATTCTCTAATTTTTAAATAATTATCATATTTAGAAACTAATTTAAAGATGGTTGACAAGGGTGAAGGTGACAACCGCTATCAAGAATTAAAGGACGGTATCTACCACGGCTACCAGCCCTTACGAGCTAGAAAGACCCTAACATACTCGTACACACCCGAATTCATGCCTGGAGCTTTAAATATGTAAAAATAAAAAATTAATTTAAATAATTTAAAAAAATTTTGTAGTGCAGTGGCACGTGACATTGACTCGATACCTTCTGGACCCAAAGACGCTGGAGACTACCAAATGATTACAGCCCACAAAGTTAATCGTGCACCCAAAGTGAGCTAATTTTTAAATTATCTTGGAGTATAAAGAAAAATTTTTTAGCCAGAAGACCCGTATGCATGGAGCGCTCCAAAGGTGCCAGCACAAGAAGATTAAAAAACAATGATTGAAAATTTTATGGAAAAGTATTATTCGAAAAATGTTTTGATGAAATAATATTAATAAAAATATAGAATAAAGAAAAGAATTTCGGAAAAAAAATTTTTTGATAGATTAAAGATGGACAGCTCTCATTTAAAAACACAGGGATACGAATTTAAATTACGAATGATGTTCTCCAATAGACAGGGTTTAGGCTCTTGATTTTATAGGCTAAATGAACATACTCTAGTTCAGAGCCGATTTCTTGCCTTTGAAATGAATTTTGCTTAGAGATACTCTCATGTTTATTTAGAGATACTCCCCTTAGAGATACTTCACCCAGAGATACTCCCACCTTTGTACTCATAAATTCATTAACCTCATAACTTGTCACTGAACTCATAGATCTGAATCGGATTTTCCACATAAAGAAATTTCCCTAGAGGAGAGAGTTCACGGAGCCGTCAAAATTCTTGAACGTAAGTCACTTGCTGTGCTTTTACAATGAGAGTTAACAGTATCAAACGACACAAAAACTATCTCAGAAAAATCTCTATCTTGTGATTAAACGAATATTCTCATCACTATCAGAAGAATCATTTTCATACGTTACAGGCATTCCACTTTCTGGGGTATTAGGAGGAGCATTCAAATTCATACTCATTATTTGTTTATAAGATTTCCTTCCTCTTTTATTATTAATTTTCCTGGCATTCCAAAATTTCAGTAAATTCTTTTTACATTTATTTGCTAATATCTTTCCTTTCCCACGTTTCTTGGAATTCTGAAATTAATTTTTAATCTTTGGAGATTGGATTAGCCCCTGGTTAGATGCTAGATCTGATGTTTACTATTTAATTCGTGATTTGAACATGAAACCCAATGGAGGAGTGTTAGAAATCTTAATCACTTCCAATCTCTTATTTTGGAAAGGTTCCAACTGGTATGGTCGGGGAAGGATGCCTTAAGTGTCTACCAGGGATCGCGGCGACAATAAACCTGGTTTGTACATTATAGTGAGGCTCTTACTATCAATTATTCAACACCTAGTTCATGATATAAAAAATAATATCGTACTTACTCCAGTATTATCTATACACCTCAAAATCTCAATTAACTATACCTTAGATATATCCCTCGTTTCTTCCTCATTATTTTTACTAGTAGAACCAACACAAAATAGGCCCCCAAAACTTAAACTTCTCCTTTTCTTTTTATTATGATTTAATAAAAAATCGGTAGAGGCAGAATCTTGCATAGATGGATCGTCCAAACTTTGAATTTCATTTAAAGATTGATTTGTGGATTTTGATGTATTTGGGGAGGATGAATAGAAAAAATGTGTAGAGGGGTGATTCTCTTCGAATTTTTGTTTATAACGCTCAAATAAAATTAATACAATCGGTTTCATAATTTTATAATGTCCAATCTTTCGGCGAGCTTCCTGTTCTTTTGACTTGATCCATTCCTCAAACAGCTAATTTAAAAAAATAAATTCTTTCTTTAATCTACGACTCCTACATTCTGGCAACTCAAATAGGATGGAGGGTAGAATTTTGGGATAGAGATTCAGGGAGATTTTCGAGGAGGACGGAGAATTTTAAAAGATGTCTAGCTTCCCAGGACCTCTTCCGCTTCCCGAAGATATCCTTTTTGGCCCAACGTCTTCCGATTCTTCCGTTTTCCCCTTGATAAAAATATCCAAGAGAACATCTAATTAAAATAAGAGAACATCTAATTAAAATCTCTAAAGTAAACCAAAGCTACCTCATCTCTAAAATTCTTTTTCGCAAAGTGCTTCACATTTTCAACCAAAAAATTATTTTTATTAATTTGCCAGTAGATATAAAGTATATTTACTGCATTTTTGATTATATTCTCTTTAATCTTGTTCTCCGTTCTAGCTTCGTAAATTTCCTCAACCCTCGATTCCCCAATTATTTTTTCGCCCGGAAATAAATTTTTTGGAATATCCGGTAATTTTTTTATCACGGAAACGATTTGATTAAAATTTTCAAAGAGCGGGTTGTTCAAATAAATTGCTATTTTAACCATAACTGATCTATCCCTATCCAGTAGTTTTTTCAAATATTCCTCTAACAACTTGGCGAAAAAATAAATATTATTTAAATAACTATCCAAATCAGATTCATTTAATCTATCAAAAGGTGTATTGCTATTTATCCCGTTATTTAAATTATTATTTATTTCGATCATTGTCATGCTAATTAATTCATAATAACGAATACTTTCGTGTTTCTAAAAAATAATTAAATATTTTTATTTTGATATATTTTGTAAAATATCTAGTGAGGATTTGTGAGGATTCAGTGGATTTGGGTGTAGTAGAGATCCCTTCATATCCTCTTAATAAGCATTAATTAAATTATCTGTGAAGCGTATAATTCCTAAGGATAAGAAGAATTCTAAGGATGATTCCAAGGATGACTAACGCTGTGAAGATGCTGGTGGCTTTCAACCGCCATTAACCAGCTGCTTTACTTTAAAAAAGTGGTTGAAGTAGAGTATAGGAAAGGTGGTGACATCGAGATGATTATTTTATCGAGAGTTCCATTTAGTAGGAGAAAATCCTACTCGAGATATTAAAAAATGTTTTAAATTATTCAAAATTTTAATACCAAAATATCATCCTTGCATGAATTTACTTCTGGAATAATAGCATCAATAATCTTAATTAAATAATTTTGATCATCCCTAGATTCAATTATTTTTTTAAAAGAATTAATTTTTTTAAGCTTCATAAATTCTCTAATAATTCCTTCAATTTGCCCTTCCCTTTCAATATTAATTAAAGTATTTTCTTTAATTATTTTTAATTCTTCCAAATCTTTTTCAATAACCATTTTAAAATTTGCAAATGATTCTGGGCTTTGACTTGCCCACAAATTTGTTTTTGTTTTCATTGTGAATTCGTTCATTTCGAGGCGAAGGTGGTAGAGCGTGCCAATCAGGTATTGAGGGGATATAGCGATACCTTTTCCCTTGTTTTTTGAATTTGAACGGGAATGAGTTCTGTTTGACGTTCCTTTGTAGGTTAAATATTTTAAAAGATTTCGTGAAAATATTTATTTTTGATATTTTTCGTATATTTATTATGGCTAGCGAATAAATTCATTGCTAGGCCAGCTTAACAAACAAAGCGAAAAAATAAAAACAATCAGTCGGTGCTCGGTGGTAGAGCGCTTAAAATTGCTTACATCGGAAAGCTATAATGATCAAGCCCCATTGAATCTTTTGCTATTTTTTGGAGGAGGTGACCGTTTGTTTATAAATTCGTTTTCATTTATATACAGTTTATTTGGATGTGGCATATACACAAAATCCGTAACTGACTCCATTTCTTCAACAATACCCTCACTCTATTTTTCTTTGAATTAAAAATAAAAACCTGAAGACGAGGCTTGAGGATCTCCCGAATCTTCAATATCTAAAATTCCATTATTTCCCTCCTCTACAGGTTTCCCTTTTATTTTAGTTTCACTAACAACTTCCTTAATAACTTCCTCATCATCAGAAATATCCAAATCCTTTTTATTTTTATTTACTAAAGAATTTATTTTCAAAGAACTAAACTTCTTGGGCAGGTCCCAATTAATTCTCGAAAAATTAGAATTTTTCTCATCCTCTCTCAAATTATTTTCCATATCAAAATCCAAATATTTTCTCATAAATTCCATCATATGGCCAAATAATTCCAATTCATTCAATCCCAACGTTGCCATTTTTAATCTTTTTGGAGTGTTAATATAAGGGATATTCTCAGAACACCCATCCGAAAGAAAACGGGAAATATCAGATTTAATTTGTTTTATTTTATTTTCCAAATTTAAATTTTCGCTAATCAGGCACATTTTTAGAAAATAATTTTGGTCTATCATTTTATCCCAAATTATTTTATTTTCCCCTTTAACCTCCAAAAATGAGTTGTATTTTTGTTGGAAGGAGTCTAAAAATGCATTTATTTCGTATTTTAACATCTCATTTGATGAATATCCATTTTTATTTTTATTTTTTGTTGACTCATTTTTTGTTGGAAACAAAGAAAATAATAATAGAAAGAATATTGTTCTCATTTCTAAAATTTTTTAAGTTTTTTGAATGACGGTCTTATTAAAGGGTGAAAAATTAGAAGAATAAAGGTCCCTCATAATGGTAAAAGGCACTCAGTGTGTTAGGACACTTACCGTAAATGCTAAAATAATGTCCCTCTCTCAAATAATTACCCACACCCTTTTAATTACCCCCTCCAGCTAGATGTTGAAACAAAATTACCCAGGGTAATTATTTTAGCAAATACGGTAATCTGACCATTATGAGCCCTTGTCTTTAATAATTTTTCCGCGAAAGGATAAAAAAGAGTGGAAGAGGAGGTAATCTGTTTGTAGTCAATTCTAAGGGATTATAATCGAAAAAAATAATCATTTTCAGTAATTATGATTTACGATTCTTGACTTTTCTTGCTTATATTAATAAAATTTTAAAATAATTTAATTAAATTATCGTCTAATATTATTTACAAATTTTATAAAAATTGTTTTTTTCTTTAAATTTTTTAAAAGTGCAAGAGAAAATTATTATTATAAAATTGCTTGTCGGCTTAATCAAAAACAAATTGGCAAAATAAAAAATAATGTCTGAGTAAACACAGACTTGCCCTTTCTAAAATAGGCAATAACAAATATTATTCTCGTGGATGCACTTGCGGCTTTATTTAATCTTTTTATGGGGAAAAATTTTGAAATGTGTCGAAATTTGTAAAAAATCCTGGGCCGGCCTTTTCTTTTAAGCGCGCGGTCTGGACTTTGGAAATACGGAACGATTTCTGATCACTAAAGGTTTAGCTTCAGTCGCTCACATTCCAGAATTTTTTTGATCAGGACAGACTCCCATTTTTCTTTTTATTCCCCTCCTCCTTACTTCTCCGTGATTTCTAAACCCAAATCTTACATAGAGATCGAACCGAAATCGGGACCCTCCCGCCTTATTTCTAATTCCCGTCTTCGGGGTTTTTTAAAAAATTCTCTAATTATGAAACCTTTTAAATATTTTTATTTATTTAATAAAATTTTTAAAATTTTTTCTTTCACAAAAATTGTTCCATTATTAATTATTTTCACTTTTAATTTATTGTACTTTACCCATTATTAAAAATAAATTTATTCGTATTTTTAAATTTAAAAATAATTTTTAATCATTATGAAATTTCCTTTAGTTCAGCCTTCTTAAAATGATTTTCACCAATCCTGGCAAATATTACCACGGCAATTCTAAAATCTCAAATAACATAGTTAATATAATTATATAACAAACGTATCCACTGCTGCATCCTCCCCATCCATTTCCACATTTTTTAAGGCAAGAGTTGTGAAAGCATTCCCAGCCTTCACCACAACCTCCCCATTGTCCGGCACAATTTTCATAGCAGGTACCTTTCCAGCAGGACCATCCATCCCCGCAATTCCAGCATCCAAGTGCTGGGGCTGGGTCATTCTCTACATCATCTTCATTGTCTTTCTCATCACCGCCCTCTTTTGGTCCTGCATCTGGTCCTTCCTTTGTGTCCTCATCTGGTCCTTCCTCTGCTCCTTCTTCTTTACCCCCTCCTGTTCCTTCTTCCTTGCCCCCTCCTGTTCCTTCATCTGTACCTCCTCCTTCTTCTGTCCCTTCTTCCACACCACCCTCGTCAATGTTCTCACCACCTTCATTTTCAGGTTCTTCCGTTGGTGCCTTTGTTGGTTCTTCAGTTGTCGATTCAATTTCCTTTGGTGGCGGAAGTTTTCTACCAGATGGGGGACCTTGATATCCATAATAATTATTGGATGGGGGAGCTGGAGTTGGCTTATTGTATCCATTTTCATAGATATTAGCGGTTAACAAGGTGACCAATCCAAAGATGATAAGTATTGAGAAAATCTGAATATTGAGATAGAATTATAACTTGCCGTCAAGTCCGATGTTTTCCTATAAACTAGCTTGATTCGAGAACCCTCGGATCTGATTTAAAGGACATTAATACCCCAAACGAGATAGGAGGTTAATTTTGGGGTACCTGTCTTTACTGGATTTCTTTCAAAGACCATAAGGGAACGGGGACAGGTTACTAATAATGGGGCTAAGGAATTTATTTAGTTCTAAGTTTATTGTGCTAATAATTTTTAAATACCTTCTGCATTATAATAATTTATAAAAATAAGAAAAAAATTTTTTAATAAAAAAAATTAGTTATAATTTAAATAATATATTTATTTTATTAAATTACTAATTTATATAAAGCCTTAAAGAACTTAAACTTTAAGTTAAAAATTAAAATATTTTTATAATGATTAATATTATTAAACTCCCACCTTTTATTATTTATAAAGTTTAAATAACGCTAAATTATTTCAATATATTTTTATGACATTTTAAATATATTTTTAAATTAGTAAATATCATTCAAAATGCTTGGGATTTTAAAATTTTTATTAAACTTATTTGAGAAAAAAGCTTTTTTCAAAATTTGGATGGGATTAGTATAGAGTTTAAAAAACCATAGTAAAATATAGAACATTTTTTAATAAAAGGAAGGGTTAGCGGATCAACAGAAATCCTTTGATATCAGAATCAGGATATCGGATTTATCCAAACCAAAAGTTCCGGATATACTGACCTTTTCTGAATAGAATCCATATTCGCCAAATCAGTAGAGTTTCGGATATGCCGTCTTTTTCTGATTCGGATATCCGTATTCGGCTACCATAGTCACAGGGTTTGATTTGCATTTAATATAGAATAGAGATTTAACTTTATTTTTAAACTAAATTTGAACTAAATTAAAATTTTATGCTACAACTTTATTTTTAAAATAATTTTTAATCCAAGATTTATCTATTTTAAATAATCTCTCATCATTATTCTCTCATTTAGTTTCCTTTTAATATCATTATTAAATATCCCTTCCATAAACTATTTCTTTAAACTGAACTATTAGGTGATTGAGCAGGTGTAGGAGGAACTGGACGATTATCCATTTTAAAAATCGGTTTAAGGATTGGATTTAGAATTAAACTAATTACTCCATAATTTCCTTTTCTTTTAAGTTCATCGCGTATAGAACTTCCGATTGTAGCCAACGTGGCCATTAACCATTTGTATTGAGTATAAAATTTAAAATTGTGGGAAGTTGCCATTTCGATTTTAATCTCTGTCAATGCAAGATAATACAAATGATGGATAAAGATTAAAAGAGAAATATTTTGTAAATCTTTATAAGCTGAAAATGATTTTTTTATTATTTATTTTATCAGGATTTATTCGAATTTGATCTACAATAAAAATCCTTTTGGGGAATCGAGGTGACATGATTTGATTTTTTAATCAAATCAAAACTAGTATTGTAGATTATTATTTCTTGTATAAAGCCTTAATAGCAAATGGAGTTATCAAAAAATCAGATCAAACCGTCGTAATAGTCTTAAATGTTTCCTTTTCGTGCTTAACGTCCATGGCAAGTAGGGGGGGTTGCATAACCTCAATGTATAGGTTAGCCTAGGTTAGTCAGCTTCTGGAAAATCAAGAAATATTCGGAAACGAACAGAAGAACCCCTTGGTTCAATTGTTATTTCTCTTAAAGAGAAATATATATTTCTCTTAAAACACAGAAATCAAAAACCAGTTTATCCAATCTATTATGGCATCAATCTATTTTAGCTTCATATCTATAAAATAACTAACAATTTTTAAAAATCATTTTAAATAATTTTTCCATTTTTTTAATATTTTCATCAAGACGCCACAATACATTATGGAATTTTTCCATCAAGTATTCAGCATCATTTTCATTAAAATCTTTTGAAATTTGAGGTATTAAACTTTCAAATTCTGTTTTAAACAATTCTTTAAATTTATTCCAATTATCAAAATTGTTTTGTTTAAACAATTCTTTTTTGTTTCCTTCAGAATTTTGAATAAATAAAAGTTTGGTTGACAGATCGTTGAATGCTATTAACATGTTTTTGGCGGCAACATAGCTCAGAAAATCTGGGCCTAGATTAATAAAAAATAATTTTTTCGGATAAATATTTATAGAAACTATAAGTAGGATTCGGGGTTTCTGTTTCAAAAAGAACCTAACCCAAAGCCTAAAGATTTACGCTGAACTTTTATTAATATGAAGAACTTTTATTAATATTTGTTTTTGAAAAAAGAAATACGCCAACGTATGGTAAAGTTTTATGTTATTCTGAGTATTGGAGGAAATTGTCTGTTGGTCCGATATGGTCCTATATTGATCTTATAGTCCTATATCTCCTATAATGTCTTATCTTGGTCTCTTATCCCGATTTACCTCCACAGCCCTCCAGAAGAAGTTTTCTGGAGGGTCAGGCCAACCCCTAGACTTCATGTTATTTATTAACTCTTCAACCTTCATATTATGCCTCAGATTTTTACCGTAAATCCTCAATCACTTTATCAAAAGACTCGCCCTAATATCTTACTAGAGAGATTAATTTCTTTTAAAATATTTTTTAATTTCAATTAAATTTTTGTAGACCTATTCTCTTTTTATCAAGTTCTTGAATTGAAAAATAAGATAATTGGGTCAAAGTATGATTTTTTGATTCATCATATTTAGCCTCGGCAACTTCAAAATTTTCCCATAATTCTTCATCAGCAAAAATTTTGTTATATTTATTAAATTTTAATCCAAAATTAGCTGCCGTTTTATTATTTATGGGTAAATTGTGTTTTCGAATAGACGAGAAAAAACTTGTTTGAATAATTAAATTGGCAAATATTCCGTTATTATTTTTACTTTCCACATTTTTGAGGGAGAATGAAAAAACTTGGAATAAAAAAATTTTTTTTAATTAAAAAATTAAATTAAAATTACCAAGAAATAAAATAATAAATAAAATATTTAAAAAATTTTTGAATATTAATAATTGAAGCATTAATTTAAATACTTAATTTATTTAATAAAATAAAATTTTTAATATGATAATTATCTGAAAAATTATCTTCTAATTTTTAGGGAGTTATAAAAAATTTTTCAGATTTTTCTATATGTACATGTATGTATAGTTTTCCAGAAAAGAGAAAAAAAAAAGAAACTTAAAACGTAGGTCTAAATAATAGAAGCTTCAGTTTAGCCAGCCTTCCCTCCCTCCCCATGCTGTGGCCAAATATCCTAAATAATTTTTTTAATTGGGTGTTCTTTCCTGTCGAAGCAGGGTATCTCCTATCATAAAACAAGCTTATCTCACTAAAGAGGAGGGGGGCCGGGGATATTCGAAAATTTATTTATCGACGACACTCTCTTCAGAATTAGAAAATAAAATTTTTTTATTTTTAATTAAGTTTTATATATAATATTAATATTGGATTTTTAAAAATTTTTATTTATAAAAATAAATCTAAATTAATGACGGAAATCTTGAGAAGGAAATCAAAATTGTGAAATATTTTCCGATTAATGCTTTAATGTACATCGATTGGGAAAATTTAAAAATAAATTTATTTATTAATTAATAAAATTAATTTATTAATTATTAAAAATAAGAAAAATTTAATGTTGAAAATTTTTGTTTAAATGATATAATAAACAATTTTAAATTTAGATATAGTTATTTGAAGGATAATATAAATTTTAAAATAGAACCAATGTACTCTTAGGATGTAGAGAATGTGCTTATATGAGATTGACGGCTTCTGGGGTTTTTTCATTTTGGAGGTTCCTTCCTGCCGAAGCGGGGTATCTCCTATCATAAAACAGTTACATCACTAAAGAGGGGGGAGGGGCATTTTAGATCAGGATCGACCAAATTAGAGTTGTTCTATTAGAATATTAGATTGAAAACTTCTGAAAATAAATATCTAAAATATTCCAAGTAAGGCACAAACACTACCCAACTTTATCAACTGAAATTTTATAGAAACCATAAGGTTTTTTAATTTTTAAATATTTTAGAAGGTCTGCCGATCAGTAAAAATATATTTAAACATAAATAAATTTTCCAAATTATATTTCTTTGTCCATCAAGAATTGTTTAATAATATAATCCGCTCGAGCTGGAGCCCATTTAGTTACCTAAATAAATTTTTGAAATAAATTTTCTTTGGAATAAAATTTTTTTCTCGTTATTTTACCATATGTCCGACTCCTTTAACTGAAAAATAAAAATATTTATTTTAAAAATTAAATTTAAAATAAAAATTTACCAGTCAGAAATGTCAAATCCCCATAATATTCAGTCACCCACCCACCAATTTGACCATCTAAGAGCCATGGACGCTTTGGAGTTTTTAGCTTAAAATGAAGATAGGGAGGTATATTTTTAATAAAAATATACCTTATATCCGAGTTGTTCCGAAAATCTCTGGGCTATAAGAAAATTACAAACAGTGTCAGTATCGCCAGAATAAAACATTGTCTTTATATTTGATTTTAAAATTTTTTTAACTAAAGGTGTCGTGTCATCTTTGATTGGAATAAAAGGTTATTTTATTAAAATATACTCGGATCTAGCTATAAGATACACCCAAAAATGGATTGTCCTCTTCATCGAAATATTTCGAATAAGTGTCATTAATTAGGAATCTGTGAGATTCTCTAATTCCTCCATCACTCACCATCAATCTCCATGATTAACTCTCCCATATTCTATCTAGAACCTAGATAATTTGATTACTGACTTATTTATTATCTTCATAGTGATGAGTGAGAGTGATGACTTATTCTCTCACTTTTCATCACTTCTTACTCCATAGTCAGTTTCTCCACGTCTCCTACCTATATTTGAGATTCGTTTTAAAATGTTAGGTGTTTCAAGCTCAATTTCAGATTAAAATCTATAGCTCCAAGGGTGTATCTTATAACTAAATTTGCTTTATTAACTATATTGAAGGTCATAAGAATCAGAAACATTTAGGTTGCATTCTTCCCATTTAAATTTTTGATTTTGCGGTATATGGAGAGAGAGTTGAACTAAAAAATATTTTTAATATTAACCCTCCAGACAATAAAATTTTTATTTAAATTTATCTAAACCTTCAGGGCTTTGCATATACGTATTTATAGGTGTATCTATAATACAAACTAATTAAAAAATTAAAAATTTAAATAAACCATCAATGCAAGGAGATGAATAACCATAGGAAATTCTTTCAGTTTTTAAATTATTTTCTAGTAATAAATTTTTTGATGCCATTCTTGATAGTATCAAATTATGAAGCAATGGATAAAATCTTTTATTTTTATTTTGTTTTAAATCGTTTTGATCAGTTTTATCTGAAGATTAGTAAATTTAAAACTATGAGTATAAATAGGCGGGATCTCACAAGAAATAACCCAAGACGTGGTATTTAATAGAGGGTTGGGTTCCATTTTGGATGCCCGGAAATTTCGTTTCGGATATCGTTTCCAGATATCTCCATCCCTACTTAATTTGGGTGGTGCCGACTTTATTTTAAGGTACGATTATTATACTTATTTTGAGATCCGAGTGTATTAAATTTAAAATAATATTTTTGTGTACCGCATTTTCGATATAAATCGTAAGGATTAAGTCTCCCATTCCACATAGCATCAAAAATTCTATTAGTCTTAATTTATGTAATTTACGTAAATTCAGAATCTACTTACATATCTTATACATTCTGTATTATTCTTGTCAAAAAACTCGTAAATATTGCAACCATCTTAATTTATATTTAATTTTTGTTAATTTATTAAAGAAGATTTTAAAGGAGATCATCTGTTTATAAAGATCATCTGTTTTATAAAGACTTTTACGTTAGGGAATATCGTTGATGGGGAGGTTGGGTGGTTGATCAGAAACCCATACTTCAAAGACTGACTTGAGAAACCTTCGAGAAACCGACCCAAAACCTTACCAGACATTTTTTTCTTATTGTCCTATCATTGACCTTATTATAACAGGCCATTCCATATCGTTAACATAACCCCAAAAAAATTTTAGACGTAAAGATCTCACCCACACACCCATTACAACATCTGTGACCATATAGATTCCAAAACTCTTCATCAATTATTCCATGATTGTAGGCGTAAATTGGAGCTGTGTTATAATTTAAACTATCGCTTAAATATGCATTTCCTATTGCGATTCCCTTCAAATAAAATTTTAAAAATTTATTTAAAATAATTAAATTGCTTTTAAATTTATTTTAAAGTTTTTCTGTCCATCAATAATTTTAGAAGCAAGCATAGGTATATATATTCCTGCATAGGATTCTCCCGTAATGTAGACTGAATAATTTCGATATGAACTATGTATCAGAAGAAATTGTTTAACTGCCTCGTAATTCATTTTTGCCGTCTAAAAATAAATTTTATTTGAGAGATACAGAGACTATCTATAGGCTGCACCTAGGTGATAAAAATATTATTTTATAATCAAGTGTATCTTATATAGATGGTATCGTTTGTACAGTTATCCCATCTAGTAGCTAACTAAATTTAAAAATCTTCAGGTATATGATCAAATAATTATACTGGGTAATAATCTTTAAGCCTCTCGTGGAGGAGGTCCTGGGTCGTGGGTCTATAAGCCTCGCCTGGAGGAGGTCCTGGGTCTATAAGCCTCTCCTGGAGGAAGTTGATAGAGAGGCGGATCAGTATAATGGATGGATCTCAATGCAATTTGGACTAAGTTGACTTATTTTTGGGAATAGATACTTAAAGAGTTCCATAAATTAAAATTGATCATGGTTTTCGATAATGATTTAGTGTAGAAAAATACAAGGCAATTATTAGAGTGGGTAATTATTTGAGAGATTTTTAAGAGAAAGTGTTCGTTATATCTGAAAGTAGATGTGCATATCTTTTAATAAATTTAAGAAAAAATTATTACATTATCGTCACTGTTTTTAATCTTTCCATTAAGGGAATATGAATATCCCACACCAACGGGGGATTCAATAAAAACAACCGAGGCATATTTATTCCAAGAATAGACATTTTTACGAAGTGATTTTCCATCTTTGTTGATAAGATAAGGACCCATCCCATCAAGCAACCCTGTTAAGGACGAACAGCCTGGACCGCCATTAAACCAAAAAATCTTCAAAGTATTCGAGTCTTTAAATTTTAATTAAATATGAAAAATGACCAATTTATCTGATTTATTTTGTGAAGTAACAAACCAATAATGCAACATATCATTTTCCGATGCTGGAAGGTAACCTTAGAATGTTTAAATTTTTAATAAAAATCTGAATAAAAATTTTGTAACTTGTGAATAATAGAGAAAAATGTGATCCAGTCGGGTATAATGTTGTTTCTTAAAAAGGGATATCCATCCTAAGGGATATCCATCTGGCTAGGGTTGAAAAACAAGGCGAGAGTTTAAAATATATTAATAGGGAAGGTAAAAGAGAGCCAAGATAGCCAAGTTGGGAGTCTTATTGTTAGCTCAGTCGCCCGTCGCTCAACCTTACATGGTGAGTGAAGTTACTACATAGCTTGAATTATCTAAAGTTCATAGGATTCGCTTTTACAATTAATCCTCCTTTACAATAATTTTTAATCCTCCTTTTTAATCCTCCCTTTTAATCCTCCTTTTTAATCCTCCTTTATAATAAATATTTTTATTTTAAAGCCCTTCCGATTTAAAATAATCATATACCAGAATACTGCTCAAAGTTAGGTTTGAAAGATAACCCTGGAAGTAAATCGCCAATTTTATCCATATCGGCGGTTTGCGCATTTAATTTTAAGAAAAATAAAGAAAATAAAAAAATAAATTTAAATAATAAAATCATTTTTTAGAATTAAAAAAATATTTTTTATTCTTTTTAATAAAACTGAGGAATTTTTTAAATAAAATTATTATTTAATTTGGCAATATTTAATAAATTATTTTAAGGATTTACTCAATTTTTGGCCATTTTTTTATTTTTGTTTACACAACTTTCTTGGATATTTTTTAAATATTTTTTGAGTAAAATAAAACTTAATAAACTTATTTAAAAATAATCTGATTATCACAATGATTTTTCTCTAAAATTTTTTTCTAAAAAATTTTCTCTAAAATTTGCTTCTAAAAAATTTTTTATTTAATTTGTGTTATGCTTCACCATTAATTAATTCACATGCTTTTATTTTTAAATTAATATTTATTATTTTTTTGTGTTTTAATTATATTTTTACTTTGAATATATTTTTATAAAATATGTAGTTTGAAGCACATTATAAATTTTTGCAAGATAAATTAATATGTAAATAAAATAAATTTTTTGCAAAATTTATTTTATTATCAACTAGGAGTTTACCAGAAGCTTTTGTGAAGGTATGCCGAACTAGCATTATAACAATAACAATGTACAATAGAAATACAAAATTAAATACGAATGTTATTTAGATCAAGGCTTCCACCCATTAGCGCCTCAGGCGAAATTTTGAGAATCCTGGAGGGTCAAAAATTTCTTTCTTTTTCAGCGCCAGAGACTTAAATTTTGGAAATTTAGCAGGAAAAATGCTTCAAAAATTCCAGACGACCTCTGAGCCCGACTAGTTTGTTGGAGACAGAAGAGAATAAAAGAATATACATAGAATATACTAAAGATTCTCGGTTATCGAGATGTTGATTCTTATACGACACTCCGTCCGGTTTCTAGAATATACAAATATTAACACGGAGACTCAGAATGAATTAAGAAGGGCTTATAAATTAGCTTAATATCCAACAAGAACGATGTCGGAGTCCTTTGAGCAGTTTAATTAAAATCCAACGGGTTTTTGAATTTTTTAAAATGGCAAACGTCTTTAATTGTTTGCCAAAACAATGCCAACTAAATTACGTAATTCAAATTAAATTTATAAAAATAAAAATAAAATTAAAGACAAATTTTTCCAAAGTGCAAATAAAAACGTCAATTAAATGTCTGATATAAAGGGCAATTTAAAAAAGATGCCGAGTGCGATGCACTCGGTATTTATTTAATTTTACACCCCTTGTCTACATATTAATAAAAAAAATTTTTTTTATTAAATTTTTCACTTAAAAAATTTTTTTTTAAATTTTATTTTTAGCTGCTATAATTGATTTTATTGCCATTAAATTAATTTTTATTTTCTCTCTCATTTTTGTTTTTAAATTTGCATTAAATTTTATAAATTTTTATTTAATTTAAATTTGCTATTAAATTAAAATTATAAATTAAATTAAAAATAATATTATTATAAAATTTTATAGGGTAACTATAGAGCTTTCCAAGACTCTTAGTCTTAAGTCTTCCCTCAAAGCTTTTCTTGTGGCATTATTCATTCTTGGTCAAGTCTCGACCTTTTGAGATTTTTGAAATTATCATAAGTAGGGTAAAAGTCTATTATTTATTACTTTATTTAAATTTACTTTTTAAATCAAAATTATATTAAAAATACTTTTAAATTTCCTGGCACATGTTCAGAATAAATCATGAATAAAAAATTTTTTTATTGGCTCACGTTAATTTTTATAGTTCAGAAATTGTTTTTGTTTTAACTAGCCACTATAAACTACTAGGTTTTATATAAATTTTTTATAAATCAGTCGACTCTCGATATAACTCTCCGAAGATAGTTCGTTATATAGAGCGGTCTTGTCTGGGGACTTTGTCTGGGGTACCCAAAAAGATTCGTTATATATCAGAAGCAGGGGCGGACGCAATTAAAAAATTTTTCCGCAGCCGCAACCCGCACGTCAAAAAAATTCACACTCCTGATCGAGAGTCGTCTTTATTTATTTCAGAAATTTAAATGTTTATAAAAACAAATCGAATCTTCATCCCTTTAATTATTCTATTTTTTCTTTATTTTCAATATTCAAATGGAAATGGCTTTAAAAAATTTGTTAGAAAAATAACAGACAAAATACCCTTGAAAAAAGACACATTAGTCCATGAAAAAGAAAAATTAAATGAAAAATTTAAAGAATTAAATAAAAAATTTAATGAAAAATTTAATGAAGTGAAGCCGAAAATAATTAATTATGCAAAGGATTTGAGAGATAATTTTAAAAATGATTATTCCAAAAATGTTAATAATTTTACAATAAAAAATGTTATCTTTTCTGGAAGGATTATGCCAGAAATTATAAATGAGGAGGCGGAAATTATAAAGGATGAGTATTATGAGGTTATACATATTTATTTAGTTAAGATAATTGATCAAAAGGCTACAATAGGATTGCCGGTTTTTAAAAAATCTTCGGATATCCGGAACCAAAACTGTGAACCTAACCGAAAGAAACGAAGAACAGACCCGAAAGATCCTCGGTTCTTCGGTTCTATTCGGTTCGGTCCAGAACCGACAACTCTAGGCTACAAGGCTTCGAAACTTGCTATTCCAAGTTCTTGAAGTATATTCATTTTTCTACTATCGTACCTGCGGGTGTAACGAGTTACACAAACCCCCAAATTTTTTTCGACTCTAACCCTAGTTTGAGAAGTTTCTTAAGCTCGACCTTTCCCTCATTTTTTCTTTTTTATGACTTTTTGGACATTTCATAAATTGTCCCACTCTCAATAAAATTTAATAATTTTAAGTTCTAAAATTTTTTAGATTCGAGTTAAATGTTTATATGAGAATTCTATATTTGCTAATGATAAATATTGTTCTCTTCCTTATCTGGTTAAAAGTAGATTTAATATAAATCTTGAAATTATAAAGGAAAAATTACCTCAAAATGAGGAATTACCTGGAATTCTTGTGAATATAAGGACAACTGGATTTAGTCAAAGAGTAAATAATTTTATTTTTATGTCTCAAGGTTTAAAATTTATGTATCAGAGTTCCGTTGTTTGGATTCCCAAAATTTTCTATGGAATACACGATCCACTTTACAGTGAATTTAATTTTTTGAGCCAAGTCCTTGATATGAGCAAGGATCTAGCCGGCATAAAAATTCAATTCACGATTTCGGGAATCGGAATTCCCGATCCAAAAAACGTCAGGAATTCCCTGGTATGTAGTTGTGAGCATTTAAAGGCAAACTATCGTAATCACCCTCGGAATATTCTTTTCATAACACTAATGAGATATCCTAATATGTTAGCTGCTTCAGGAAAAGAAAATATTTTTAAATTTGCTTAAATTTTATTCACTTTCAAGCGTTTTTGGAAGATTTACAAACCCAAATTTGATCTCTACTATCAAATAGAATATGGCGCTTCTTCGTTGGATGAAATGAAAATTAATTTAAATATAGCATTGCCTGTCAATTCCCGAAATATTTTTCATTGTAAAGAACAATTTGAAACTCTATTGGGATATGCTAAGGTTAAAGAAGATGAAGTGAAGTTAGAGGGAGATGATCATTGGGTTTTGAAGTAATTATTTGTTAATAACTTAAAGTATTCTGAAGAGACATAAGAACAACCAGGACTTCTCACACCATTAGATTTTGCCTCTAAGGTTGTCGGATAGTTCGAAATCGTCGGATATCCCGATCCGGATTTGATATCCGGACCGAAAATTTCCGGATATCCGGCCTTTTACGAATACGGATATCCGGATCCGACAATCTTACCATTTGCCACACGATTAGTGTGTGTATACCTACATATATCGGTATTATACCTATATTGGTATTAATCCTACAGAGAGATTATCGAAATTAAAATGAATAACTTTAATAATGGTTCCATTTTAAGAAAAGAATTAAAAATTAACAAAAATGAATTTAAAGAAAAATATTTTGAATTTAAAATAAAATTGCCAAATTATAACTGTGAAGGCAAAATGCAACAATGCCCAATTTGTCACGACAATATGTATTTAGAAACCAAAAAATATGGAGACTGTCAGGTTGGCTTTGAAGGGATTAATAAAGCAAACGATTTTTTAAAATTTTAGCATGAATTTCATCAGACATGTCTTACTAAATGGTACATATCATTCATATTTTTATTATATCTTTGGATATATCACCCTTTCTCCGAACACCGTCCTTCCACCAGTTTGGAATTTGCAACATAGCGTTCGGGTTGAATACCTAATTTATTAGAAAAAAAAATTTGTGTCTAACTCTTAATGTTGCCCCATGTACCGTATTTACTCGATTATTCCCCTCTCTTGAATAATTCCCCCTGACGGATGAGTTGAAACAATAATTCCCCACCCCCAAATACCCTACTGCACGTTCAAATTTCAAAACTCGAATAATTCCCCTTCCTTGAATAATTCCCCATGCCATGGATGGGTTGAAAAAATAATTCTCCAGGGGAATTAACGAGTAAATACGGTATATACAAAAGACACTCTACATGAAACCAGAGTCGAAGTAAAGCCAAATGAATTTTTATTTTCAACAATTCCAAGGATATCAAGTAATGCAACGTCTCCTTCATGCCCCGTATGCCGTAATACTGCAATAACAAGAGAAAATAATAAAGAATGTTTGTTTTGTGATTTGGATAGTACAGATGATGAAAAAGATGAAATAAGAGAGATTAAACAAATAAATAAAATTAAAGAAATTAATAAAAATAAAGGTAAAAATGTTGTAAATTTCATGGAAAATTGTGAAGATGAAGATGAAAGTACTGAAATTGCTGTTTACATTGAAGACCCCGTCTTTTCTGATAAAAGTTATGAGTTTGAGGTGATATTTAAAATTTTAAAATAAAAAAAACTTTTTCAAAATTGGTTGCACACTGAGTAGTAGGCAGAATCTAGTAATGAGTAAGACTTTGGGAACAGCTCAGAAGCTTAATCATGAGTTGGAGCCAATATCAGAATTATAAAATGCCCGTAATTTGAAACACCTGGAGCAAGGTCCACAAAGCCACATAACGATCTATACCCTGCAATGGTACGGCACTCATTAATAAAAATAATCTCGTTATACGACATAATTATTCATAACGTAACTTAAAATGAATGGCTCGAAATTTGGTGAGAATTTGATATAGACATGACAAATTTCAAAAGGATTCCTAGAATGAACATTGAAAAAATTAGAAATTTAAAGTGGGGTATAATTATTAAAAAATTAAGTATTAAATTAAGTATTTCTTCGAATTTGGAAATTTCAATAATTTCTTTAAAAATGACCAAGTGAACGAGTTGAATAAAACGTTTTTACGTGGCCAGGTTGTATCCATGGAAGAGGCTGGAATATTAGAAACGAATAATAAAGAATTTTGTTATGCCTTAAGTAAAATACAAACAATTGAAGTTTACAAAATGGAGGAGATCAATGACTGAATTTTATACAAGTAGATTAAGGAAATCCTGATTTGGGGATTAAAGAAGCCCCCCCCCCACGAGATTCTAAAAAATAATTAGAGACCAGGGTTGAGAATAGATAAGTTGTCGATATCTAGAAAAAGCCCGATCTCGACTTCAAGTTTTGTATGAGATTTTGTCTCAGTCTGTTCTCTAGTTAAAAATAAATCAGAGGGAAGTGTACTAGTGGCAAGATCGAATTTGATAGTTATTATTATCATGTATTAAAAACCCCCACATTTCTATAAACAAAATTTTATTTAACTAATTTCATTAAAACTTTTCTTTAAATTGCACTTTTAAATTTTATCAATTATTTAACTTGAGAATTATGTTTTATATTTTTTTAAATTTTATTATGTAGTTTTTGTATGTTTTTAATTAAAATTGTGATTTTATTTAGCGTTTTGAATTTATTTGAATTATTTGAATTACATTTTTTAATTTTTTTTATCCGATTAATTTATTAATAAAAATAAAAGTTATTTTAATATTAATTTTTATCTAAAATAAATGGAATATCCCCAGAATGGCAGTGGACTGATTTTAAATTTGTTGTTTTTGTTGTTTTGAATTTATTTGAATTATTTTTTTAATTTTAGATATTCAATTTTTTTCGTTCACGCCAGTAAAATGAAAATATTTTTCGATTCTTTTCGTCGAGAAAATATATATGATCATAAAAGCTGTGATTACCTATATATTTCTGGACTTATTGAAAAAAGGAGCTTAATCTAAAATACCTAAATATTTTCTCGTCAAGTTATCTCATTCAAATATTTAAATTTTTAAAATAGACTTAGATCTATCTAGATCGCTTTTCAATATTTTATTTAATTTAAAAATAATATTTTTAAAAGTATATTCATTTTTAAAGTCAAAAATGCTTTAATAACTAAAAAGTTTAATCATTGAAAATAGCATTTCCTAAGGCTGAAACTTTAAAAAATTCT
The DNA here is from genome assembly GCA_902706615.1 of Meloidogyne luci. Lineage (NCBI taxonomy): Eukaryota > Metazoa > Nematoda > Chromadorea > Rhabditida > Meloidogynidae > Meloidogyne > Meloidogyne luci. The sequence goes on along the minus strand of CACSLI010000182.1, from coordinate 3,204,052 downwards.
TAGTAAGAGACATAATAAATATTTTTTGGTAGGAAATGTTTTTTAAAAAAGTTTAAAAAAATTTTGATATTAAATAAATAACAAACAATGAATAAATAAAAAAATTGTGAGTATAAAAGTACCCCAAAATTAGCTTATCAATATACAATTCAAACAGTTTAAAATTTAAAAACAATTAAAACATTTACTGATCAACATGCAAAAGGTTTGGGAATGTTCTAGAAAATTTAGAAAAACCTACTCCTAAATTAATGCTTAGATATCATTCCCAAAAATTTCCTTGATCAGTCTATATCCCTTTTAAATCCCTCTAAGATTTGGAGAGATATCTTAGGGTAGATATCTCCCAAAAATCCTATATAATGACACAATATTTCTTTAAAATCACTCCTAATTCCATCTAAAATTTTGAAAGATATCGGCTGATTAGAACGGATTTTATATTTTATCGGATAAGTCCCTAGATATATCCCCTTCACCTTACTCATCCTTAGTATCTTGTTATCCTTCTAAACCTATACAAATCCTTCTGTAGTCCAAGAAAAACCTAAGCCCAGAAAAAATCCAGAAGCTCAATAAATGCCTGGTCCGGGACTCTTGGTATAGGAAAACTTCAGGCCTTGCCAAGACCCAGGCCGATCTCTAATATCTTTTGTTACTAGGGAATAGCTAATTTTATGAATAAATATTTATTTCCAGTTTCTTCCTGTTCTTCTCGTTCTCCTTCTGGCCACAGAACTTTTATTGGTCTCTTCTCGCTTCACAAAAACCAAGAAGCCGAAACATGAAACAACAACTCCAGCTATTAATGCTACAGAAGAAATAGAGAACGACCCAGCTCCAGCACACTGTCACAAGTGTCACAACTATTGTGAATGTGGATATTATGTAGGAAATTTTTAATTCAAATTTTGTAAAATTAAATTTTTTTTATAGCAATGCAATGGTTGCTGGTGCAACGAATGTGATAGTTGGTAAAATGTGGAAGATATACAAAAGATGGAAAATAAAATGAATTTAAAATGAAAGATAATGAAAAGTTAAATGTGTTAAAAATAAATATTAAATAAAATAAATATTAACGGGAAATTGATTTAATATTTAAATAAGGGCAAGGCTCACTATGAAACAAGGTTCGAGTATCAGATGAAGATACATCTAGATTCTTCCCAATTTATGATAATTTTTTTAAATGGTGTTTGTTATAAGGTAGAGTACAATTAACTAAATACCCTCTATTTAAATTACTCCCCTTAAAGTAATTTGGCGGAACATGGGGAAATCTTCGGATATCTGTGTACAGATCCGATATGTCTATTAAACATTTTTTTCAAAGCCCTGTCTGTTAATTAAATACTCCATTTTAAAACTATACTCCCATCATTAAAATAAAAAAAATTTTGGTCCCAAGAAGTGTATCTTATATTTGAGTTTGGAATAATAAAGACCCATAAAAATAAATTAAAGAAAAATTGAAGGAAATTTAGCTTATTCTTCGTATTATTCCACCCATATTTGTCCTCAATTCGAATTATTCAAAAATTGATTAAAGATATATTCTGCTTGAACCGGTGCCCAACTCAGTAACTTAAAATTAAATTATTTTGATGGATTTATTTTTTATTTAAATTACCATATGTCCAACACCTCGTACTTAAAATTAAAAATTTATTTTTTAAATAATTTTTAAAGTATCAACCAACCCGTTAAGAATTTAAGATTATTATAAATTGTTTCAAACCCTCCAACATGGCCATTTAAAATCCAGGCTTCTTTAGGTTTTATTAACTGTAAAATAAATAATTTTTTGAACAGAATAGGGATCTCACAGAATATTATTAAAATTGAAGTTTCAAGGAATTATTTGGTTATCCTAGAAAATCTTTGGTATTTTAACCCTAAACGAAGAAACAACCCGAAAAATCGTCGGTTTTGCTCGGGCGCTCGGGAACGATATTAGGAAGTAAAATTCGGACAAATATTCCAATAGGTGATTATCTTACAGACTTTTAAATTCAAGTCTAAATTCTCACAGGAAACAGACGATATCTCGTTCTAGCTCTCGGTTATGAAAATAAAATTGTTAGAGGTTGGGCCTTAAGTTCTTCCCTAATTATACGTGGATTTTTAAAAATGGATTCTTTTATTAAAGAATTTTTGTCTACAAAGATTAAAAATAAAATTTAAAATCTTCCAGAGATTTACCTTCAGTCCAAGCCCCTCCACAAATTTTTGACCAAGTAAATAATTACAAACGGCATCAGTATCTCCGTAAAAAAAGGTAATTGGAATTTTTGCTGCCAGAATAGTCTTAATAAATCCACTCATATCATCTTGAAAAAAAATATTTTTTTGAATTTTATATAAATTTTAAACCATATTGTTTAATATAATTTTTGAAAACATCATCACTACAAGATTTCCAAGTAAAGCTATGATTAGTAGGGATATGTAAAGCTTTTTTAACTTTAAAATAAATTTTATTTTTTAAATTTAGGTTGATTATATTTAAAATACCATCGGGTCTATTCATGTAATTATTTATTCCAGTGTCTGAAAATTTTGATAGATTAATAATTTTGATTTTAGCTAAAAGTATTTGGTCTTTAGCTTTAACGTTTTCTAATGATTTGCTTCGAGGACGAAGGAAAAAACTTTTATTCTGATCCTAATTGGATCCAAAAAATATTGTTTATTTTTATGTTTAATTAATCCCCTCTTGACAGACACGAAATTTAAACCAAAATAGAGATAGGAAAATGCGAATTCGAGTTTCAAACGAATAATTTAAGTTCAAAAATTATTAGATTTCACAGAAAATATAGAATTCGAAGTTCGAATGGAGGTATTCGAAAGTATCCAATCTCTCACTCGAACCATCCTATCTCTCACGAAAAGCTATGACTGGAACCAACACTATATAGTATTTAACATAAAAATTCCCAACCATCAATACAAGGAAGCGATGTACACGTTTCTGGTGCACAAGACATTGGTTGCCCAAGATTTAAATTTTGAGCTTTAGGGAAACGATGTTTAAGCATCCATCTAAGAATGGAAGAACGCTTTGGCGTTTCTAGAAAAATTTTTAAATTGTAATTTTATTTAGACAGTACCACAATCCCTGTAATAATCGTAGGGATTAAGCCGCTGACTATTCCAAGCTATATTTAACATATCAGCAACCTTAAATATTAGGGTAATTTATTTCATTTTAATAATAGTTATGACCATTTGTGCACAAGCATCGTTTAATGAATCTATCTTGCAGCCATCTAAATTTTTAAATTCTTGATGAATTATTAAAGAGAAAATTATTTTAATAAAAATAAGTTTTAAGAGATATTTAATTAAAAATAGTTACACTTTTCCAATTACAAATATAGTAACAACAGAAAGAAAAATATCTAAAGGTAGAAGGATATCGATACGTGATCATGATGCTAATCTTGAAATGACTCTCTCTCACACAACCGTCACTGTCATATCTTTGCCAGGGATCTAGCCGACCCGATTCCCGAAAATCTAAAGTTCCCGACGTTTCTTGGGTCAGTAATTGCGATTTCCGAAAATCGGGAATTTCCGATTCCCGAAAATCGGGAATTGAATTTTTATGTCGGCAAGATCCCTAGTGATTTACCACCCTCACATTCCTGTCTCTTTTCTGGGATTTCTTAAAATAAAAAATCCCTCACCAACACATCCTTTGCAACATTGTTTCGAAAACAATTGCCATGTTTCTTCGTCCAAAATACCATGCCCATAGGCAAATTGTAATGTTGTGTCAATACTCATATTCCAATTCATTAATCCGTTTCCTATTGCTAACCCCTTTATTTTTTTAAATTAAACTATTTAATTTGAATTTTTATCACCTTTAAATTAATGGGAAAAACTTTTTGTCCTTTAATAATTCGATCAACAACCATTGGGGCATAAACACCTGCATAAGATTCTCCCGCAATGTATAGCTTGCTTTTTCGGAACATTGGAAATTTTGTTAAGAATAATTTAATTGCCTCATAATTAGCATCAGCTGTCTTAAAATAATTTAATTTTTATGGAAGGGATGGTTAAAAGAAGGGCTAGTTTGATTAAGGGGATAATAATGAAATCAAAATGTTCTATGGAAGATTACTCAAGATATAAGCTATTTAGCTCTATCCTTAAGTAAGTCGCCATAAATAAAAGAGGCAATCATCGGATCAAAAACCTGAATTTAGACATAATAATGACCTAGTCTACTCTGGGCATGTCGCCTAATCAAGTATTAAGTCTAATCTACTTACTTGATCATCATTTATCGTAATATTCCCATTAAGTGCATATGAATATCCAACACCTATTGGAGACTCCATATAAACTATTGAAGCTTTTTTATTCCAATTATGTTCATTTCTGATTAGAGTTTTTTTATCAGGGCTTAAAATATATGGACCCATTCCTTCCAATAATCCATTAAGTGATGAACATCCTGGACCGCCATTGAACCAGAAGAGCTTGAAAAATTTTTTGGTTTATAATTTTTAAAATGGATTAAACTAGTGGATCAGTTGCTGGATTTGATTGGGACTTGACTAGCCAATAGTGAAGCATATAATTCTTTTTAACTTGAAGATAACCTTAAATTAAATTAATAAATTTTCAGAATAAAGTATTTATTCGAATAAATCCCTTTATAAAATAATAAAATTATTAATGAAAAATTAATTTCCAAGGAGACACTCTCAAATTACTCGTTCCCGGCTTCTAAACTCTTTCCATCAGAGATGCACGAAAATTTTTTTGTTTCGTGTTTCTCTCAAAAATTAATTCCTTTTTCTACCGTTTCGAAGATTAATGACTCTATTTCATTGAGATGATCGTTTCATTGAGAGCGAAATTTCATTTTCGTACATCTTATTAATCCCCTCCCGTTTTTCTTTCTTGCGGTTCCAGTTCCTCCTCCCCCAATTTCCTTTCTATTTTAATTTTATGATTAAAAATACCTGAATAATGCTTAAATTTTACATCAAAATTAATTAAGGGTAGTTTATCGGTAATTTCATCCTTCTCTCCATTCGTCAAATCCACTCCATCTCCCAATAAATTTTCAGGTAAATAAACCAGAGAAAGAACGAAAAAGCAAGTAAATTTAAAAATATTTAAATTCATTTTGAGGGGGTTAGAAGGGGTAAGGAAAAGTATAAGAATGAAGAATCTCTCCAATATTCTAGGGATATTTATGTATAGAATTTTACCTGAAATCTCGGGTTTAATTAAAATTAACGGCTAATAAAATATTTAAAAATTGGCCAAAAATCAAGGCAAAATTCGAAAGAAAAATTCCCTTATTTAGCTTTAAACCTCACATATTAATACGTACGTAATCGAATAAATATAATAGCAAAGATCAAAGCTTTCTATTTCTAAATTAAAAATATTGCCAGCAAAAAAAATTGACAACTCTTCTATTTTAAATAAATTTGGCTTGAAAGTTAAGCCAAAAAAGGAATAATAATTTTATTATTCAAAAAAGAAATTAATAAAAATAAAAAAATAGAATAAACATTTTAATGAAAAAATTTTTTATTCAAATTCTTTTTTATTTTAAGGTTAGCAAACATTAAACCACGTAATGTTGATGCTAAGCCATTGGGTAATCATTTTCTATAGGGACACTTTTCTATTTTCAATTTTCATAGCTTAAAACTCTCTTGGATCTCCTTTAATCTTTCATATTAGGGTCTAATGAGGGACACCCAAACACATAAAAAAATATAGTAAAAAAGTGTGGAAAGAAACTTTAAAAAAATATGTTTTACTATTTCGAGAATAAAACACAAAAATAGAGTCACTTAAATTATAATTCTACCTATTGGCAGGACACTAGATTATTACTTTTTAAAGAGGATTTTGCATATAAAATTATTTTATGAACAATTCATTAACAATTCGACTTGGTTCACAAAAATTTTAGTAAATTTGGATCGGACCTTTTTTAACAAATTTTTGCATACAAAAATAATAATTAATAGTCTGTTAATCCACTTCCCGAAATCAGGAATAAAATTTTAAAATGAAATCGTGAATTCACGATTCAGGTAACCAAAATTCCCGATTTTCGAAATTGTGACTTTTTATTTTATTCGTGCTAGCTCCACTGGATACATATTTTAAGATACCTCCATAAAATACCAAACACTACTCTTATGATTAGGAGTAAATTAAATCGAGAGTTTTGCTTAGGCAGCCCCCTTATTGAGGAAAACAAAATTGAAAAAATGTTCGACTGTAATTAAAAAAAAATTTTTAAATAATAAAAGTTTAAAGGAACTATTATTTATTTAATTTGCAGTTATTTATATATAATTTTAATTTAATCTTTTATTAAAATAAAAGTGTTGACTTTTAAAAAATGTTTGCTTAATAGAAATGCTTGCCTACTTAAAATTTAAAAAGTAAATAAAAAAATTTTTTTTAATTTCGATAAAGTTTAAGTCAAAGCTTTTTATTTCTATTTTCAGAAAAAATAAAAATTTATTAAAAAAAATAAATAATAAATTATTCAAATAAAAAATAAATTTTTGTGTGATTTTATTGTTTGCTCTTTATTTTTAGGTGTATTTTACATATATTAATTTAATAGAATAATTTATTTTTGAAATGATTTTGATTAAATTTTGACATTTTTCTCTTTATTTAATTTCAATTAAAAATACTTAAAATAGGGCCAAGGTTCCAAATATAAAAACTATCGGTGATGGGTGGTGATCGAATAACACCCCTGTATGGGAGAGCTCTCAGAAGCAGGTCTAACCTTTTGTTATTTTTTGGGAAGGCTTCAGGGTTGAATGTTAACAATCCTTGAGTCGGAGAGCTCTCATGATCATATCCTTCCCAATCTTCTGGTATTTTCTGAGGTGGGTTCTGAGGTTAATAGGGTAACAACCTTGGAGAGCAATCTAGATCAAGTCCCTTTGTTTGCTATTTTTCAGTCTCTTTGCTTAATAAAATTTTTTTGTATCAGCATAGGCAGAAAAAATCCGTAACCTCCAACCGAACATGGGTTTGGATCAAAATCAATTTCGATTCTCAAAATCAGATAATTTCCTATTCATAAACGTGTTTCCTTTTTTAATTTTAAAATTATTAAAGAAACATTTTACTAAATATTAATTCAAAAAGTCACATAATAAATTAAGAACAGGTGAATTTTACTTCTGACACGAAGTAAATACTTTCTTAAAAATGTTAGAAAACATCTGTTCAGTAGAATAAAAATTTATTTAAATGTTAATTTTATATTAACAATTTTATAAAACTGAAGTATATTAATTTATTTAAAATAAAGATTAAAAATAATTCCCTTAATAAGCAACACAAATTCAGTACGAAAATATATCCCTCAATATCCATTACTTTTCCTTCTTGTGTATCTCCTCCTAAGTTCAACCTCTTCCGGCTTTTGTATTCATAAAGGCATCTGTATTTCTTTAGAACTTATTTTTTTATAAAATAGGTATAACACACTTGTCTTGAACACACTGATCATTCCGAAATAAAAAATAAAGTCAATTTCGTGAATCGGGCTTCAATCTCTAAAAACGTCTGGAATTCCGATATTCATAATCAAGTCGGCTAAAACCCTAGTTGGCTAAAACCCAAGATCTAAAGATTTAAGAACCAAGACTCCAAGACCAAGACAACAAAGACCAAGGATCAAGACAACAAGTTCTATACTTACAAATTTTTAAAGCTGAGCGGAAGGGAGATGTGATACTTCAAATTCTAGCATATCCTCATCTGACATTTTTCTAACAAATTATTAAATTTAGGTAAATGGAATTCCCTACATTAACGTACATTTTTCAATATATTGAAACAATACCTCTAACAATTTTAATTCCCTGTTCTCTTTTAAATTTATTTTTATTATGGAAAAGTAGTGTTTTACACAATAATTCGAAAATTATTCTCATTTCGCAAAGCATTGTTATTTTTATTTATTCATCAGGCCGTTTATTTATGTAAGTCTAAAGAAAAATACAAAACTTAAATTTCAATTTTAAGGATTTTCTTAACTAACTGTAACCAAGAAAATCTTTTAAATTCATTATCACCTCCCTTAACGAAACTTATGCTTGTCTGTATATATTTTGGGAATTTAATTGGGCATGTGTTAATATTGGAGAGAACAATAGCTACTTTATTTGCTAAAAATTATGGACAAACTAAAGCTCCTATATTTGGAATTTGTTGTATTTTAAGTTTGGTAGGAATTTTTAAATTTAAATAATATACGGTATTAGTGATGATCGGAAGAAGAAAAAACGCGGGAATCGGGAAATTGACATCGGGAGCCGGGGTGTTTGCGTAAATTTGCGTGTTTTGCGTAAATTGGCGTGTTTTTTGGACTTGCGGATTGCGGCTGCGGAGAATTTTTTTCATTTGCGGACACCCTGATCGGGTGGCCAAAAATTTGGGAAATTTTCCCGAGTCGGGATCGGGATACCCGAGCATCACTAATACGTATGTATAATTAAGAAAATTTCGATTTTATAGCTGTGTTTAGTAACACTGACACAATTATTCGACAATTACAGTAATGAAAATTATAGCATATTTGCTCTTATTACAGTTCATTTGTCTCTATTATTAAGTATATTAGAACTAATTGTATGTTTTTTATTTTTAAAAATATTAAAAAAAATTTTTTTTCTAGGCATTTTCTAAGCTGTCATCATTTAATAAAAAAATTTATAAACAATTTTTAAATAAAAAATCTGAGCATGTCCAAAATTATAAATTAAACGAACGATATCAGGCTAGTTTTTTACAGTAATATTTTCAAAGATTATGAGGTTCCGTTATTACCTTGTTAAGATCCGCAAATCTTTCTTATGACTGAGCATTCTTTTCTAATCAACTTCCAAAGGGAAATTTTATAAAATACTATCTTATATTTAGGCACCATTTAATCACATCTTTTTGCGTTAAAGATCGACTAGGATATAACTATCACAAAAATATTTAGAGATTTTTGTTAGTTTCTCCGCTATAATATACCAATATTACTTATGTATCAAGATTGTCAGATACTTGAAAATCTTCGGATATCCGGATCCAGTATCCGAACCAACAATTTCCGGATATGCGGCCTTTTTTTGGATATCCGGATCCGAAAACCTTACTCTGTACCAGTAGACATGACATGATTCTCTCGTTCCAGCTTTATTAATATTTGTTATTAACTTATTAATAATTAAAATTTAAGCAATTGGAAAATGTTTACACCGGAAAACAATTGGCACCCTCATTTATTTTCCATTTTATTAATATTTTGTGTTCAAATATTCTTGTAATTATTTCAAATTATTATGTGATACCATTAGAATTAATTATTGATATAGTTGGTTTTTTCCTTCTGATCCACGCATTTTGTAAATTATTTATTGAAGTGACCGTGATAACGTAATAAATGAATAAATTTTGCCAAAAAAAATTTTTTTAATTTTTTCAGATTCCATCCAGTCTTAAATCGCAACCTAAACAAACTAGTCTCTTCAATATTTATCCATTTTAAATGCCTAAGATCCTCAAAAGTATGCGTGGATAAAGGAAATGACTTAAACATTTTAACGAGTATGGCAACTAAACAGCAACAAGTACACTTTGAAATGCTTGGAAAACTGTGGGAATAATTGAAAAAAAATTTTTTTTGGCTATAATAAACAAAAAATAAAATTTTTACATGACTTTTTAATTTTTAAAAATTATTAAAAATGTGAGAAAATAATTTTATAAAATTTTATTATTTAGTTGTTTACGTTTATAATTTGCATTTTTTTTATTTAAAATTTTTATATGAGAAAATTTTTAGCTTGTGAGAATATTTAGAAGCATTAACCACTTAACCACCTTAACCACCACTTAACCAACTAAAGTTAAGTGTTTACGAAAGCTTAGCCACGGGCAGGATTCGAATCTCTCTTTTCTCCTTATGATCGTTTAATCCTCGGCTAATCCTTAAATTTAGTATTTTATTTTATTTTTGAATTATAAGAAGATCCTTGCTTATATTGTTGTTAACACTGTAAAGCTATAAATTTGAAAAAAAACCGAGTCAGGTAAATGAAAAATGGAACTAAAGAGGAATTAAGAAAGATTGAGAGAGATGACTCTATTTTTCAATCCCCTCTCAAAGTGCCACTCGATTGAAGAGCGCCTTTCAACTAGAGAGAATACGGTATGAATTTCCAACAAAGACGAAAAAATTCGGAAACGAGACAGGTTCACAATTCGGGTGGAATTATCATTTTATTTTATATCGAGTCTACATACTTAATCATTTTTTTAGTTATTATTAACAATAATTGAAAGATTAATACCTACAAATAATACTGGTGCCAACAATTTGAATTTAGCTAGTATTATTTTTGTAAGTATATCGCTGTTGCTAAGCATATTAGAATTAATTGTATGTTTAATGTAGAAAAATGTTTTTTTTATTAAAAATTTTTTTTCTAGGCATTTTCTAGACTAACAGCATTCAATAAAAAAATTTATAAACAATTTTTAAATAACAAATATAAAGGTGCACATAATTATAAATTAAACGAACGATATCAGGTTGGTATTGACTTAGGGAAAAGCCAAGATGGTACATTACTAGGTAGTAGAGATCGGCCTGGATCTGGACCAAAGCCTGGCGTTTTCCTGTACCCAGAGTCCAGGCCCAGGCATTTTTTGACCTTCCTGTGGTTTTCCTAGGCCTGGTTTTTCCTGGACTACAGTCCCAGGATCCGAGCCAGGCCATCAAATCAAACCCGGACCCAGGAACAGAGCCAGGCTTTTCAATTCAGATCTCGAATTACTACCCTATGTATTTTTGTATTTACCGTTATTCCTCAGTGATAGAATGCGGCCAATATGATTTTGAGGTTCTCGGCATTTTTTGATATTTTTCATATTTTTCGGTATTACGGTACATTCAAAATTCTCAGCTCTTGTACCAACACAAGAAAAATTTAATTGAAATAAAATTTAAGCAATTGGAAAATGTTTACACCGGAAAACAATTGTACCCAAATTTTTAAAATATTAAATTTAGGTGTTATAATAAGAAACAACTGTATCTCAAATAGGTTGGGGTAGATGCTAAGGTTGTTGAATAGTCGGAAACATTGGATATCCGGATCCGGTATCGAACCGAAGATTTCCGGATATCCGGCCTTTTTGGGATAGGATATCCGGATCTGACAACCTTAGTAGATGCTGTCTGTAGACCAAGTATTCAACCACACTAAAAAATGTGTAAAATAGAGATGTATATATTATTGGATGTATCTTATTGTGAGATCTGATTGTAGCTACAAAACAGCAGGCTTGGCAATATACACGAATTTTGGTGTCCGTATCCGGATATATCCGCGGGTATACGGATATTATCCGTTATTCATTGCCAAGACTCGAAAATTATTATTGTATCATATAATTTAAATTTAAAGTGGAATCTCAATTACAAAATTAAATGTATTAAAGTGCAAATTATAAAAATTAAAAATTGCCCGACAAAAATGCCAGACTAATAAATAAAGCATCGGAAACATTAAAGCATATAAACATTAAGAAATAATTTAAATAAAAGGGCAATTTCATTAAGAAATAATGAAAATATCGTCTCAATTTTTATTATTTATTTAAAAATAAACAAATAAAAATTACACAAGTCCTCATTATTTTCTAATTAAATTTATTATTTAAAATAATTTTTTAAATTAATAAAATATTTTTATAGAAAATTAATTAAAATAAAATATTGAAAAATATGAAAATATTTTTAAAACTTTTATTTATAAATTTATTTTTAATTAAATTTGCTGAAAATGCAATATTTAATGGTATGCTATTTAATAAAATAGATTTAAGCTACTAGAATTATTTATATTATATTTAAATTCAATTTTAAATTAAAAAACCCCCTATTATCCTAATCCGAGGATGAGGAATGTCTTGCAGACGCTTCCAGTCATATCTGAAAAACTAAAAAATTGTTAGGCCCATTTTTTGAGGCAAATCTGGGATTCGGATTCTTAATTTAATTAACACACTCATCTATCTTTTCTTGTTTTCTATCCTTTTTGAACGGAATAAAGCGCTGTTCAGGCTCAAGAATGATCAGGCCATTACTAAGAAGCTTTGAAGGACGGATTAGGCCTAGGTTTCTAAAATCTTTTTCCGATACCGAATTCAAAGTTGTAAGGCAACTCTGATCATAAACCTGAATGTGTCTACCTATTTTGTTGACCTTTTTGTACACCTAGTCCAATTTAGAGATAACAATAGTCCCCTTTACAATTTATACAAATTCAATTTAAAAAATATTTTAATAAATATTTATACTATTTTAAAAGATTACTCCACACAAATCAACGATGTTTATAGCAAAATATTTTCTTCGAAAGACAATAACGATCCTCATAAATTAACTTCAAATATTTGTAAGGCTAATGATTGGGTACTAAAAACTGAGATTGGCAATAAAATTTCTGAAATAGAAAAACTATCTCAGGAAAAGAAAATAAATTTGAATGAAGATGGACATTGGAGAAGTGCAATGAGCGTATTAAGAGCAAGTGATGGGGCCGTTTCAAATGATAAGGATAAAGAATCTGTTGATTTAGTCTGGAATTTATTTAATACATTTAGGTATTATAATAATTTATGGAATAAAAAATTCTCATTGGAATTTTTCGAGAAATAATTATTTCATGATATTATCGATGGTCGAATTTTTTTCAAAAAATTACTAGAGTTACATTCGTCCTCTATGGGTTGGGTCTTAACGAGCGGTCTTTGGGCGAACTAACTCTTGGCTCACTTAATTTTGTTCTAGATTTCGAAATTCTTTTCGACTTCCGATCTTCTGTCCTACGATTTTTAGCAAGCAACATGATCCAACCTTTTTTAATCCTGATCAGGGGTTAGTCCTGATCAGTCCTGATCAAATACCCTAATTACTACTGATCAAATAAACACGCAATTCTACACAATTCGCAATTGCGTCCAACCCTGGTCCTGATCTTTAGATGAAATTTTTTAATCCAGATAAGCATCTACCCAATTTTCGTTGTTTTGTGATAATTTGGGTTAACTAAAATCGTTCACATCCGAATAGCTATGATTTAAAAATTCACAAAAAATGTATTTTTTATTTTTCAGACAAATTAAAATAGGAATCGAAAAGGGTAAAACAAAAATTCATAATATGAAGTTTGTAATGGGCTTCCCTAATGCTTCTCAACAAGAATATGATATAATTATTGGACACTTTAATTTTATTAAAAAAGGGATTTTAAATAAAAATAATGGAGAAGGTATATGTAAATTTGGGGAAAGAATTGAACGAGAATTGGAAAAACAATTAAATGAGAAACACATTTTTGATTCAAATATAATTTTTAAATCTGCAAATGAACAAAAATGTAAAAATATTAAACGATATTTTTTAAATAGGAATCAGATTACGAGTTTTTAATGTAAATTCAATTGTTAAATGTCATATGATAGTGATCGAAAAGAAATGGAAAATTCTGAGCAGCACGAGTGTCGCTTATTCGGAACATAAGTAATAGGGTTGGCGGCCCCTTAAGGGTTGGTGGCCCGGTCCGGTCCGAAAGATCGAGACGGCATCAAATTCTGGCCAGAAAAAGACTCGGTCATTTCGGTCGGATAAAAATGAAGCCAGGAAAGAATAGCTCGAACGTCGGCCCGAATCGAAAACCCCTACCCTAATAAGTAGCCCTACAGGCCCAATACTTTCTAGGAGGAAGGAAGCTCCTAGATTCTAGATTATTACCGATCAGAAAGATCGAGTCGGGCATAAAATTTTGGCCCGAAAAGACTCGGTCTGTCCGGTCCAATAAAAATGAAGCCAGAAAAACTGACTAGAACATCGGCCCGACTCGAAACCCCAACCCTAATAGCCCAAACCCAATACTTTCGAGGAGGAAGGAAACTCCTAGATTCTAGATCATTACGGTATTTTAATCTTAAACAAAGATTTTAAAGAGATAATAACTTCGAGATTCTCGAGCCAAAACTTTAAAAATCTCTATTATCTGATCATTTATTTAATTCAGATCAACTAATCAAACCCTTACCCTACTACATAAAGCTATTAAACAATAAATATAGAGAAGGCGAGACTATACTTGCCGAATTTAATTTAACCTATCCAATATTATTAAAAATAGTTGATCAAATATTGGAAGTTTTGGGAAATAATAATTTTAAAAATCAGTTTAAAATATTAATAAATATTGGAGAAAAATATATATTTAATAAAATAAACGAGGATAAAAAATATACGAATAACGAGCTTTTTGAAATTATTTGTGAATTATACGAATTAATTCAAATAATTAATGGGAATGGGGAGTATGAAAATTTAAATGAAAATGATAAATTAATTGAAGCCAGAATATTAATTTTGCCAGAACATTTGAAAGAAATTTTAAATTATGAGAGAAGAGTGCAATTAATGTTGTTGAAGCAGTGGGGGGCTAAACATAGACTTGTAGAATTTTTTCTGGGATTGGAAAATGTTGAGAGTAATTATAAGGAATTGTTGAGAATTTTTGATTTTAGTAAGTTTGTTTAAGATCTCATAATTAGTTTAAAGCTCCTTCAAGAGTTATATCCAAAGAAGATTTATTTGGCCTAAAAAATAAAGTGATATATCCCCTGTAATTTATTTAGAAAAAGACTTGTAAAGGGTTAACAATTATCAAAATAAAAAACGAGCACTTTGAATCATTCCGAAAACCGAGGCATAGAATCGTAGCTTACAACCTCCGTGGGTGTAAGCATCGTAATCTCTACTATTTTTCGTATTTTGATCATTCACGTGATGATCAAATTGAAGACGATATAATTCCTTACTCGTATGGTTAAATACTCGAGGGGGTAATAGATCGAGAAAATGCAAAATTTGTATTTATAAGAGCGTTTAAATTCATAGTATTTTTCCATATGGGAGACATAAGCTGGACAAAATCAGTTTACTTAAAAATAAAATTTTAAGATGTTGAGGAAATTAAAGATCAGATCTACTATTTTTATAATGAATGGAATACAAGCAAAGATTACAATATGTCAGCAAATTCAATAAGCATTTTAAATTTTCTGTATTCATTAGAATTGCAAGGAGAACTAAAAGGAAACGTTGAATGGAAAAATTTTAAAATTCGAAATTTAATTTTAGCGGATTCTACAAAGGATGTAGAAATTTTAAATTTGACGCAAAAGCAAATAGGTGTAGCTAAAGTTTACATAGATTGTATAGAAAGAAAGATATGTAATTTTAATGAAGAAAAAATTGTTCAACTTGAAGAAAAGGAAAAATTTACAAAAATATATTTGGAATACATTGAGAATATGAATGTCATCATTCTTGGCGATTATGTGGATGAGAATGATGGTTAGAAAATAGGGAAAATCCTAGAATATCCGAGCCCAATATCCAATTGGGTCCAACCCCAATATCCATATGGGGGGGCAATATCCAAACCAATCTCTGTCATTTCGCTTTTCGATTTTTGCCTTTAAAATAAATTTCAGGACTTTTATCGTTCATAGCATAAGTTCTACTTCAGAAAACTTCAAATATCTTTGAAGTTTTTCCGAAAAATTCGTTCAAGAACAAAATCGAGTAATGAGTCTAGGTCAAATTTGAATAAAATCTCATAGTAAAAAAATTGTTTAAAATATTTTAGCAGCAAAAGTAATTAAAAAAGGAAGCTTAGAAGCATCAACATTCAATGGGGGTTATAATTTTCTTAAGAAGCTACGTAAAAAATTAAATGAAAATGATATTCCTTTGACTAAACATAATGCAGGATTCTTTAAAATATTTGAAGATATTGAAAAGTCGCAGGTAATAATTAATACCTCGATCATACTATTAAAATTAAATTTATAACGGGAAGGTGGTAATGAGAATCACCAATCCTATGATTTGCAATCTGGCATTGTTTAACCATCTGAAAATATTTTTATTAAAAAATTAAAGTCGATGAACTGCTAGGATAAATTAGATCAAGTCGCCTAGATCAAAATGGATCTGTCCAAATAAATTTATTCCGAGGAGGTCCATTAGAATATTATTATTAATTCTAAATTTTGGGAACTAGGACCAAAGAATTATTGAGCAAAATTTTAGCATTCAAATTATTCAAAATTATATTTTGTTTTATAGAACAATAATGAGTATGATAATGAAGTTGATAGTGAGTTGAAAGAAATTGGAAAAGAAAATACAGATCTTGGTGAATACTTTGAAAAAAATCCTGAAAATTTTATTAAGGTAATTAAATAATATTTCGATTGATAAGTATATCCTTGATTTAAAAAATTACAGACTTAAGGTTTTTTATTAGAATAACACTTTATTAGAATACTTTCAGGCTTGATACAAGACCCATATAATAATCCTTTATTCGGCTTCATGTCATTATGCATTACCTACACTATATGCTCAAATAGTTACCCTGGGTGATCATAGTTTCAATCTCTCACTGGAGAGAGTAATTTATAAAGAGGATGATTATTTGAGAGAAGGTAACTATTCGAGCATATACGGTATTTAAAAGAAAAGGATTTAAAGGAGGGCTAAAAGGATTATCCATTCAAGTAATGCTTCCTTAGAAATTCTCCCTAATAAAGAATCAAAGAGAAGTCAAAAATCAAATTTAAATTTGAAAAATTTTAAAGCTAAACATCGCCGACATGTGTGAAGAACCAACTGATAAACATACACTTAATTTAATTCATGTATATCAACATGAACTGGAAAAACCAAGTTCATCAGAAAGTGAAATAACAGAAGAAAGTGAATCAGATTTTGAAATTAAACAAAAAAATTTGTTCATATTGGAAGCAGTTTTTTGGCGTTATAGAAGCTTTATGGAAAATTTTACGGTTGGGGGAGATGAGGTTTTAACAGATGATGATGTTAAAGAACATTTTGGTGAACTATTCACTACCTCGGGTTATCGAGGCACAATTCATATGACTAATGTAATAATTGGAAGATATAAAGAATTTTTACTGAACGGCCAAAAATTGTTAAATATGAAGGAGCTTAATGAGGAAAATTTACGTAAAAGACTTTGTTTAGCACACTCTTTTGTTGTTAAATGGGCAAATGATTCAATTTTAAATGCGAGTTTAATGTGGAGTTCAATTATGAATACGACGTTGGGATTGCCAATTATTGTAAGATTTTTCTGAATGTTTATTTGTTCAGAAAGTTCGGATGTTGGGGAGAACTTGTCGAGGTTCTTGATTTTGACCTAAGAGAAAATCTTTTCAAGTCTTACTATAGGTAGGGAGTGATCACATTGATACAAAAACTGATTCCTAGGGGAAAAGATGATTCTTTATTGTTGATTTTTGGAAATGAATCGAAACTATCAATAATTCAGAACTGAATATTATTATCTGTAACACTTGTTAATCACCAGTGCTAGGTACGGCCCGCTAGAATTTGAAATGCCATAAGCCAGAGGCGAGTCTAGTTTTGAAAAAAAGTCGGGGACGGATGCCCACTAATGTTCATCACCTCGTACTCGCTGACGCATTAACGCCTGTCGTGCAAAAGAGTTCCGACTGAATCTATATACAAATAAAATTTTTTCTCTACATTTTTAAGGAAACCGATTCGTCAATTTTTCACCAATTACAACCAATTGAAATTAATTGCTCAAATAAAAAACAAATAAAAAAGATAGCCGAACTCTATATTAATGGGGATGATCGTCTTGAACAAATACAAGAAATACACAGAAAAAATATAGAAGAATTAATTGGGGTGTCAGGCTCTTTTGTTGAATTTTTGCGTGAAAGTATATCAAAAACTAAACTTTTTAATTTACTTGGACCAAGAAATTTTGGGGAATTTGAGACAGAATTTGCAGAAATTTTGGAAATATGTAAGAGAATTTAAAGATTTATTAATTGAGTTGAATAATTAGAGGGAGGCACTCTCATATTTTGTAAGAATAGTTTAAGGGTTGGTAGCCTCTGATACATCCCCCGTTATTAATCGCACCCATTTGATGGGAAAAACTTGCCTTCAAGTTCTACAGGAAACTTAAACACTCAATGGGAGGGTGGTTTCTTCCATACATAATGATAATTTCCAAGTTCTTGGGAAACATGATTCTTCCTTAAACTGAGTAATAGAGAGGGGATAATTATCTAATATTATTTTATAAAACTAAGTAGTACAATATTTTAATGGTAATTATTATTTCTACGATAGCCAAATGAGGTAATAAAAAGGCGTAGGGAACGTATCAGTGAGGAGGGGGCAATTATTCGACAGAGGGCAACATAATCAAATTAATTGTAGGGAACATGGAGGAGAATTATCGTTGGTATCTATATAAAGAATTAATTGGTCTCAATTATGAGATTATTAATGATGATCTAGAAAATGGGGAAAATGAAGAAATAGAAACAAGAAGCAACGATGAAGACGTTAATCTTGAAATTAGACTGGCAAAATCACTTTTATTTAAAAAATTAATTAAATACGAAGATGACTTGATAATAAGCTTACAAAATGCTAATGAGTTATTAAAAGTAGTACAACAATTAATTGGGAATATTAAATATTATATTTATATGTCCTTGCCTAATACATGCTCCCTAAATATTTTGGTTGAAGCCATAAACTTATTTGAAAATAAAATATTTGATTTGGTCGAGAAAGGAGATTGGGATAAAATAATATATCTATTAGAAAAGAGTATAACAATGAAAGATTTAAATGATGAAGATGAGTTTAAAGAAAGGATAAAACAAATTAGAGAAATTCTTAAGGAAGAACATGTTAGATATTTAACTGATAAAATTGAAAAGGATCCGGAACTGAGAAAGAGATTGACGAATGAGCTTGGCCACAAAATCAGAATATCTTTTCTGTTAGATGATGATAAGGAATATAGAAAATTTTGTGATAAGTTTGGACTTATTGACTACAAAAGTATGTTAATTTTAATTAGAGATTATCGGAGATCGTTTTCTCGATGTGTATGCATACATGCAATCCGTGTATGAGGACAGCCCTATACTTATGAAGCCTTAACCTCTGACTTAATTTTGAATCCTATATTTTCCGAGTCCCCATACATAGTCTCCATAATGTATCATACATGGATCTAGCAAACATTTTCAGAAATCAAAAATTTACGAAAACTTCTAATTCTCAATTTCGAGAATCATGATTTCTAGACCAAAAGCCGTTCGGGGACCAAAAAATTCCCGATCTTCAAAAATTGGGTTAGATAAATCTGTCATATACATACATATTTAACCCCTCTAACCGTTTTTATAACAATTCTAATTTATAAACAATTAAGTTTATCGAAGTAAAGAACAATTAGCAAAGCACTATCTGGCCTCAATAGGCACAAGAAATATAAATGATATAATAAAAGGAAAAAATAAGTTAGCTGCACATTTATTTGTTTGGTATACGTGGATGGATAATAAAATTCATGAAAAATGCTGCAATAAACGTGGAAAGAATCAAACATGGGGGTGCTGTAAAATGAAAAATCAAATAAAGTCGGCATGGGAAAGTTCTAAACTTAGAATTCATAGACGATATGACACGATATTTTACATTGATAATACTGTTGAATTATCTGATGGGATCCATTTATTTTTGGGATGGTTTGAAGCTCAGAAATATTTATTGGAATTAAAAATGTCAGAAAGTGTAGATCCTGGACAGCAGGTATGTAAATGTATAAGAGCATTTCTTTAACTTTAGCTAAACGTAGAGAGTCTAACGGTCTCAACTGATCACTCTTTGTGTATTAAGAGGGAATTGGAGATATATCGAGATTAATTGTTAGACAGACACCCTTAAAAGAGATAGGATTTCGAGAGCTAACACTTAAAATGACTTTAAAATAATTTTTATAATCTCAAAATAAAGTACAGAAATAGCCCATCTTATAATCTCTACTAACGGCAGGTTCCTAGGAATGAACTATAAAGAATTCAAATGTACCTAGTTAATATCTTATAGTCTGGTATTTAATTATCAATATGTAATAGGCGGATAAGCGAGGGATTGAAATACATGTCTGCTGTCAGAAGTTGACGGCAGACAAATCTATCATAATTAAATGTTCGATCCGTACTATATTTTGTAAAAGATAATTTTTTATTATTTTATCTAGAAACTATTGAATGAAAAAATAACTGACCCAAATAAATTCGTCATAGAATTCGTGAACATAATAGAATATGGATGTTGGAAAGCAAGGGATACCGAACCAGATATTGAAGAATTTATAAAATGGTTAAAGATTCAACATTTAATACAAATAAAAGAGTTTATGAAGAAGGACGCTTATGCCGATT
This sequence comes from Meloidogyne luci, assembly GCA_902706615.1. Lineage (NCBI taxonomy): Eukaryota > Metazoa > Nematoda > Chromadorea > Rhabditida > Meloidogynidae > Meloidogyne > Meloidogyne luci. The sequence continues at coordinate 3,183,628 of CACSLI010000182.1, read as the reverse complement.
TTCGGAAAAGATTGGCAAAAAGTAAATTTTTATATAATAAAGCTCCAAACTGAATTAAAGCCACACCTTAAAGGATATCTGAACATATTATAAAATTAGCCTCATTAGCCTAGTCCTCCCTATTATTGTGAATACGGTTATTTTTATTTGGATCAAAAAATTTACAAAAAAAGACTAATTGCCGTACTTCCTCTAATTGAAGGCCCTAGAATTCCTTCTTCAATCACCCTCCAAAAGACATTCTAGAGAGAGATCGTTAAAATGGGGGGAGTCATTAGAGGAAATACAGCATATTATTTTAGAAATGGAACTACTCGGTGAATCTCGAATTTACGATGATCTATCTATATTCATTCCTCAAGATGCTATATTTGAAATTATGGAATTAATTAAAAAGGAAATGCCTATTGCCACAGATAAAAATGATAAAAAATGGAAGAATATATTAAACGATAAATTGTGGGATAAAAAGGATGAAGTGGTAACCAAAAAGACTAAAATTAATAAAAAAGGTAAAAAGAAGGAGGCTAAAACGATAGTGGAAGTGAACAACACGGATGATGATAATCGGGAGGATAATCGGAATAAGTTAATTGAAAGTGATCAGAAGGAACGAGAAAGTGATAGCCAACAAAATGAGCGAGAAAAATTAGACAGAATGCCGGAAAATCAAATTTTGGAGTTAAAAAATAGCCAAGACCTAGAGGAATCTGAAGAATCCGATCAATCACAAATTAGTGAAAATAACAGTCAAAATTTCAAAAAATCAAGGAGAAATTTACAAAAAAGAATAAATCAAAAAGCTAGAAGAGAAAATAAAACCAAAAATGATAGTTTGGTGTTAAATGAAAATTTGGAAAGTTTTGTGGAAAAAAGAAATTTGATAAAATTGTATGGCGAATTTATAAAGGTGGAGAATTTAAATTAATTTTTTGCAAATTATTTCTAGTATTTTTGTGCTTCAGTTTCATCTAGATTAGAGCCCGGACTGGGAGTGCCGTAAGAAAATCGAGGTCGAGATATCGAAACATCTAGATCTCGATAACAAAATTTTCGATCGAGTTCTCGGCCGGTCAGGGCTCTAATCTTAATCCACCAGGGATCTAGCCAATATAAAAATCCAATTCCCGATTTTCGGGAATCGGGTCGGCTAGATCCCTGATATCCACCAAAATTCTGAATAATTCTTTCACTACCTTAATATGCAAGTTATTCTGTCCGACATTAAATGAAGTTAGCACTATTATACTTTAGTATGCCATAAATTAAATGACCAGATAGGATAATAAAACTTCAAAAATTTAAGGCGCCATCAAATGAGATGCGTAAACAATTAAATATAGCCGTTTATATTTATGAAATCTCAAATCGTTTTAAATGGTTAGAGGTTTTAAAAAATGAATGGCCAATAATTTATGAAGCAATGTTTTTATTAAAAGGGGAAAATAAAGAAAATAAAGCTTTGAATAAATTAATGGAAAAATTAAATAAATTTAAAGAGAGTGTGCTTTCCTTAAATCTAATAGAAAATTTAAATGAATTTGAGATTAATTTACACAAATTACTAAAAGAATTAATTTATGTTGTAGAAGGTATTTGGGATGGAAGGCATAATGGACGTGTTGATCTGGAGGAAATTAAAATTGTTAGAAAACAATTAAATTATAAAATGTTTGTGGAAAGTGCTGATCAAGATTATGATCAAGTAAATGATGAATATTATTCGATCTGGGAAGATATTGAAAGGGAACACAAAAATAAAATTGTTGGCATACTTTTCGATATTGAGCTAAAAATGGAACAAAATAAAATAATTGAGAATGTTAATAAATATTTGAGTGATTGGAAAATGATGAAAAATCAGCGATTTATGGGTTAGCTTTTATGAAAATAAATTTATTTATTAGTAAAGTAGGGCTATGTTTTGGCTTATTCATTTAGCTTAAATAGAAGATATTAGGTAGGGATATAGCAACAATAGCAATCACTTCTAGGACTAAAGGAATAACAATTTTTAATAGCTAGCATTTAGCTGACCAAATAAATTAATTTGCTCAAATAAGAACCTTTGCATTTTATTAGAGCTTACATTCTAATAAAATGCCCATGCATTTTATTAGAGCTTACATTAAATTCGTGGTTTATACTATCTAGAGATTACCTTGCGCCATGATAAAGAGGATTTCGTGTACTATGGGACAGTCATAATTCTAACCATCACCTTGTATGGTTCTTTATTGTAGTATGGACCCAGATTATTAAAAAAATCGTTGGATTGACATAGGTCAGAGCGTGGAGAGTGCGATTAGAAAATTAACATTACAACATAAGCTCATGATTTTAAAAAATAAAGTGATAAATCATTGAAATATTTAGATAATCAAGACATTCCTAATTATGAAATCCCAAAGTATATCCAACCAGAACTTTTCCAACAAATTAATTTTGATTACAAAAGTGAGGATATCACAGGTGAAGAGGTTCAAAAATATTTTTTAATATATGTATATTTATCAAATTTTAGCTCGAATATTTATTGGAAACCCAGATAAGAGATCCAGAATTGGTTAAAAATTGTTTAACATCCATCAGATCATCCATCATGGAATGGTCAAGAAATATTCAGAAAAAAATAAAATTATTAGTTGGGGGTTCTTATATGTTTGGAATTGATACTATTGGGGCAGATGTAGATCTAATGATTGTTTTGAATGAAAATGATTTTGATGGGATTTTGAAATTTATCGGAACTGAAAGATCCATTTGTAAAGATAAGAAATGTAATGATAACTCTCTCTACTGTATATTATGCAAGGTAGTATATTTAAAAAAATTGGGTGACTGGACTGAAAATAGGCCACACACAGGTTTCGGGAGCTCAAATATTGCTCTATCAAAAGGCCCTTCCTGAATACGAAGTTAACCTCGGAAAGTAACCTGCTAGGAATTTATCTGATCTCATTATTCCATAGTACAACATATTTGATTAAATTTGATCTGATTATCCTCCAAACCTGCGGAATATACATATTAATTATGAGATTATAATGGATAAGATAAATTATTAATAATTTAAATTTAATTTTAAAAATATTTAGTTGGATAATGTAAAGAATATTCAAAAAGTCAATACAAGAATTCCGTTAATCGAACTAAATTATTCAAACATTGACTTTGATATTGCGTTGATATTACTGCCTACAGAAATTCCAAATACCCCAAATTGGATTGAAAAAGTTTTGGAAGATGAAAAGAATTTAGCTATTGGAGACAGAAAAATATTACCTTTAGCTAGTTATAAAGCTAATGAATTTATTTTGGAAAAAATTCCAAAAGAAGATTTGAGGGCAAAAAATTTCCGTTTTGCAATAATTGCTATAAAAATATGGGCGAAAAGTAAAAAAAAAATGATTTTTTTTAATTAAAAAAATTTTTTAGAAAGTTCAATTTATGGAAATATATTTGGGTTTCTAAGTGGATCAATTCTCTCAATTTTTATTTCAAAAATTTATTTATTGTATCCAACCACGAATTTACATAGTCTTTTACAAAGAATTTTTCTGACATTTTTAACGTGGTTGGGAATTTAAAAAAATTATTTTATAAAAATTATGGCTCAAGTCCAGATTGTGGGTCCAATCCACACAAATTCAAACAATATTTATATGTCACTTGAAAGCCCAACCAAAGTTTCATGCGTCCAATCAAATGCTTATGTATCAAATGCTTACTCAAATAGGTTATGGTTCTTCTTCGGATCGGGTTTTGGATTGAAAAAAATCCTGGTTTCAGTTAATCCGTGACATCCATGTTATAAAATTTTATTGGACACATACAGAGTGATTGGATGTGTAAAGGTGTGATTAGACACATAAACTGTACAAGAGCCAAAATTATTTATAAAAATAATTTTAAGGAATTGGCCAGCAATATTTCATTTAAATGAAATCAAATTGAAAGAACCCGGATGGATACCAACAAGAGAACGTTTAGATCGTTCAGAATTTTACAATAAATTGATAAATATTGAAAGTAAAGAGTGGTTAGATTTAAATATTAATAGATTGTATAAACATATGGACCTTGTTATTCCAATAATATCATGTTCGTTTCCTGAACAATCTGTTGGTTTTAATATAAATAATTCTACCAAACAAATAATTATGGAAACAATGACTTTAGGTTAATTTAATTAAAATTTTAATGTTGAAAATTAATGTTAGATATTAAAGAATAATCATTATTATGTCCATGCTCCTTCATAGTGTGAAGAAGCACACATGGATCTCATTATCCTCCGTATACATCAGGGATCTAGCCGACAAATAATTCCCGATTTTAGGGAATAGGGATTCCCGACCCAGAAACGTAGGGAATCCCCGATTTTTGGAAATCGGGTCGCCTAGATCCCTGGTATACATCCTGTCAATTGTGTATTCACATTTTTAAAACTTACAGTGGCGGAAATTTACTTAAGACCGGTATAAATTGTTATGTAATTCCTTTCAAAGTTATCCGATCTGGCCGATCTTAATGTTTAAAAATAGCTTAATTCATAACTCAGTATACGCTTACTGGATTTGCCAACTTTGGACCTTATCCTTACGTATACTTTCTGGGTAAGCGAGAGAAAATGAGTGATCACTAAATTATAAATTTATTACGAACCAAATAATCAAGTAATCTAATTGAAAAAAAATTTAGGCCTAAAACAACTTAGAGATGTATACAATGCAGGTCAGAAAAGGAAAGCGATCAAAGGACTTTGGGAAAAATGGCTTTCGGGGATTGATTTCAAATTGAATGTAATTATTAATTAATCACTTTTAAATTAAAATTTATTTTAAGTACGAACATTTTATTATAATTGAGTGTGCAGCACTTCATAAAAATGTTGGAGATAAATTTTGTAATAATGTTGAGAGTAGATTACGGATACAATTAATTACTACAATTGAAGAAGAGCCCCAATTAATTAATTATTCTCATATAGGGTATTCTTGGACTACTCAAGAGTGCAAAAGGAAAAATACAAAGTAAAATGATCTAATAAATCGTAACACGTTGAAATATAGGATGGCATGTCCGCCTAATCCCTTTATCCCATTTAATCCCTCCTGATCCGACGATATCGCACTTAATCCTTCCAAGTCACCCTTTGTCCTTTTTAATCCCCAGATTTAATTTGAAAAGAAATAAAAAATATGTTGATCAAAAAGTTGTATGTCTTCAGGGTAATTCGGCATTGAGGGTGTAGGTCTTCAAGGTCAATAGGTCGTCAGTGTGTAGGTCTTAATGGTGTAGGTCTTCAGGGGTTAACACACTGTTAAGGTGTACTGTGTCTTTCACTGTGTCCCTCTTTAAGGGAACTTTAGTGTGTTAAAATTAAATTTTTTTAATTCGGATTAAAAAAATATTTACAATTTAAGAAATGTCAAACTTCAATATTGTAGATATTGGTTAGTTGGTCTAAAACTTTCCAATGATAATCTTCAGAAAGTTTCTGAAGATAAATTTGCAGAATTAATACAAAAACGGATGGAAATTTTTACTTCAAGGATTCTAAAAGCAAATAATATTAAAAAGATGAATTTAAAACAATTAGCTTTAAAGTTATTTTATGTGAAGAGAGAAGGGTTAAATAATTGGTTTGGATTTAATACTGATTGAAACAATCCTTAGTTGACACTTGGGGTTGAAAAATTAGGAATCACTTGATATCGGCCATTATAGTAACAATCGCTTAATGTAACTGCTTCGTCCGCTGGCCTAGCAAGTCTAAAAATTAGACTAAAATCAAGGTGTACGTAATAAGAAGATAATTATTACGTGGAAAATTGAGTTCAGAATAATGTAAATATTCATAAAATTTAAATTTAATTTTTAGGATACGAAACTGAATTAATTCTTGAAGATTTGTATCGGTGCCATTTTAATTTTATAAATATTATTGTAGCTTAGAATAACTGTGGTGAACATAAAATTTAATTTTCAACTCTTGATTAAAAATTACAAACGAAATTTAATTAAAATCCTATTTTTTTCTCTGTATATTGTATTATTATTGTCTTAGATTATTAACTATTTGATGGATTTTGCGAATTTTAATAGTATCTTATCCTTGTGATTATTTGACGTGAATATTAGAATTGAATTTTATAAATTATACTTTGTTTTTATAAATTATATAGTCTACATGAATGCAAAATTTTCATATGAAATTAGCTTATAATATCGAATGAGATATTAAGAATCCAGGAGCAATCCAATACAAAAATTCGCACTCGGGTTGAATACCCCATGTCCCAAAAAATAAAATATTTATTTCATTTTCGACTCGAAATCTCTAGTATAAGAACTCGAAATGAAACGAGTCACTGGTATTTCATACAGTTTTTAATGCTCTATCGATGAGATATTAAGAATCCAGGAGCAATCCAATAAAAAATCGCACTCGGGTTGAATACCCAATGTCCCAAAAAATAAAATATTTATTTCATTTTCGACTCGAAAGCTCTAGTATAAGGGCTCGAAATGAAACGAGTCAATGGTATTTCATACAGTTTTTAATGCTCTATCGAATAAGATATTAAGAATCCAGGAGCAATCCAATACAAAAATTCGCACTCGTGTTGAATACCCCATGTCCCAAAAAATAAAATATTTATTTCATTTTCGACTCGAAATCTCTAGTATAAGAACTCGAAATGAAACGAGTCACTGGTATTTCATACAGTTTTTAATGCTCTATCGAATAAGATATTAAGAATCCAGGAGCAATCCAATACAAAAATTCGCACTCGTGTTGAATACCCCATGTCCCAAAAAATAAAATATTTATTTCATTTTCGACTCGAAATCTCTAGTATAAGAACTCGAAATGAAACGAGTCACTGGTATTTCATACAGTTTTTAATGCTCTATCGAATGAGATATTAAGAATCAAGGAGCAATCCAATACAAAAATTCGCACTCGGGTTGAATACCCCATGTCCCAAAAAATAAAATATTTATTTCATTTTCGACACGAAATCTATAGTATAAGGGCTCGAAATGAAACGAGTCAATGGTATTATATACAGTTTTTAATGCTCTATCGAATGAGATATTAAGAATCAAGGAGCAATCCAATACAAAAATTCGCACTCGGTTGAATAACCCATGTCCCAAAAAATAAAATATTTATTTCATTTTCGACTCGAAATCTCTAGTATAAGAACTCGAAATGAAACGAGTCACTGGTATTTCATACAGTTTTTAATGCTCTATCGATGAGATATTAAGAATCCAGGAGCAATCCAATAAAAAATCGCATTCGGGTTGAATACCCAATGTCCCAAAAAATAAAATATTTATTTCATTTTCGACTCGAAATCTCTAGTATAAGGGCTCGAAATGAAACGAGTCACTGGTATTTCATACAATTTTTAATGCTCTATCGAATAAGATATTAAGAATCCAGGAGCAATCCAATACAAAAATTCGCACTCGTGTTGAATAACCCATGTCCCAAAAAATAAAATATTTATTTCATTTTCGACTCGAAATCTCTAGTATAAGAACTCGAAATGAAACGAGTCACTGGTATTTCATACAGTTTTTAATGCTCTATCGATGAGATATTAAGAATCCAGGAGCAATCCAATAAAAAAATTCGCACTCCTGTTGAATACCCCATTTCCCAAAAAATAAAATATTTATTTAATTTTCGACTCGAAATCTCTAGTATAAGGACTCGAAATGAAACGAGTCACTGGTATTTCATACAGTTTTTAATGCTCTATCGAATGAGATATAAAGAATCCAGGAGCAATCCAATACAAAAATTCGCACTCGTGTTGAATACCCCATTTCCCAAAAAATAAAATATTTATTTAATTTTCGACTCGAAATCTCTAGTATAAGGGCTCGAAATGAAACGAGTCACTGGTATTTCATACAATTTTTAATGCTCTATCGAATAAGATATTAAGAATCCAGGAGCAATCCAATACAAAAATTCGCACTCGTGTTGAATAACCCATGTCCCAAAAAATAAAATATTTATTTCATTTTCGACTCGAAATCTCTAGTATAAGAACTCGAAATGAAACGAGTCACTGGTATTTCATACAGTTTTTAATGCTCTATCGATGAGATATTAAGAATCCAGGAGCAATCCAATAAAAAAATTCGCACTCGTGTTGAATACCCCATTTCCCAAAAAATAAAATATTTATTTAATTTTCGACTCGAAATCTCTAGTATAAGGACTCGAAATGAAACGAGTCACTGGTATTTCATACAGTTTTTAATGCTCTATCGAATGAGATATTAAGAATCCAGGAGCAATCCAATACAAAAATTCGCACTCGTGTTGAATAACCCATGTCCCAAAAAATAAAATATTTATTTCATTTTCGACTCGAAATCTCTAGTATAAGAACTCGAAATGAAACGAGTCACTGGTATTTCATACAGTTTTTAATGCTCTATCGATGAGATATTAAGAATCCAGGAGCAATCCAATAAAAAAATTCGCACTCCTGTTGAATACCCCATTTCCCAAAAAATAAAATATTTATTTAATTTTCGACTCGAAATCTCTAGTATAAGGACTCGAAATGAAACGAGTCACTGGTATTTCATACAGTTTTTAATGCTCTATCGAATGAGATATTAAGAATCCAGGAGCAATCCAATACAAAAATTCGCACTCGTGTTGAATACCCCATTTCCCAAAAAATAAAATATTTATTTAATTTTCGACTCGAAATCTCTAGTATAAGGACTCGAAATGAAACGAGTCACTGGTATTTCATAGTTTTTAATGCTCTATCGAATGAGATATTAAGAATCCAGGAGCAATCCAATACAAAAATTCGCACTCGTGTTGAATACCCCATTTCCCAAAAAATAAAATATTTATTTAATTTTCGACTCGAAATCTCTAGTATAAGAACTCGAAATGAAACGAGTCACTGGTATTTCATACAGTTTTTAATGCTCTATCGAATAAGATATTAAGAATCCAGGAGCAATCCAATACAAAAATTCGCACTCGTGTTGAATACCCCATGTCCCAAAAAATAAAATATTTATTTCATTTTCGACTCGAAATCTCTAGTATAAGAACTCGAAATGAAACGAGTCACTGGTATTTCATACAGTTTTTAATGCTCTATCGAATGAGATATTAAGAATCAAGGAGCAATCCAATACAAAAATTCGCACTCCTGTTGAATACCCCATTTCCCAAAAAATAAAATATTTATTTAATTTTCGACTCGAAATCTCTAGTATAAGGACTCGAAATGAAACGAGTCACTGGTATTTCATACAGTTTTTAATGCTCTATCGAATGAGATATTAAGAATCCAGGAGCAATCCAATACAAAAATTCGCACTCGTGTTGAATACCCCATTTCCCAAAAAATAAAATATTTATTTAATTTTCGACTCGAAATCTCTAGTATAAGGGCTCGAAATGAAACGAGTCACTGGTATTTCATACAGTTTTTAATGCTCTATCGAATGAGATATTAAGAATCCAGGAGCAATCCAATACAAAAATTCGCACTCGTGTTGAATACCCCATGTCCCAAAAAATAAAATATTTATTTCATTTTCGACTCGAAATCTCTAGTATAAGGGCTCGAAATGAAACGAGTCACTGGTATTTCATACAGTTTTTAATGCTCTATCGAATGAGATATTAAGAATCCAGGAGCAATCCAATACAAAAATTCGCACTCGGGTTGAATACCCAATGTCCCAAAAAATAAAATATTTATTTCATTTTCGACACGAAATCTATAGTATAAGGGCTCGAAATGAAACGAGTCAATGGTATTATATACAGTTTTTAATGCTCTATCGAATGAGATATTAAGAATCCAGGAGCAATCCAATACAAAAATTCGCACTCGTGTTGAATACCCCATGTCCCAAAAAATAAAATATTTATTTCATTTTCGACTCGAAATCTCTAGTATAATGGCTCGAAATGAAACGAGTCACTGGTATTTCATACAGTTTTTAATGCTCTATCGAATGAGATATTAAGAATCCAGGAGCAATCCAATACAAAAATTCGCACTCGTGTTGAATACCCCATGTCCCAAAAAATAAAATATTTATTTCATTTTCGACTCGAAATCTCTAGTATAATGGCTCGAAATGAAACGAGTCACTGGTATTTCATACAGTTTTTAATGCTCTATCGAATGAGATATTAAGAATCCAGGAGCAATCCAATACAAAAATTCGCACTCGTGTTGAATACCCCATGTCCCAAAAAATAAAATATTTATTGCATTTTCGACTCGAAATCTCTAGTATAAGGGCTTGAAATGAAACTATTCACTGATATTTCATACAGTTTTTAATGCTCTATCGAATGAGATATTAAGAATCCAGGAGCAATCCAATACAAAAATTCGCACACGAGCGATCCAATACAAAAATTCGCACATTATGTTAGATTATAGTTATATATTGTTATAGTTATGTATTATTATAGTTATTTATTATAGTTATTTATTATAGTTATACTTATAGTTATTATTATAGTATTTTTAGTTACTTATTATATAATGCATTGGATTATAGGTACTGTGCTTCTCACTTAAGTAAACATCAGTAGATATGTATTTCAATGGATGCGAGTACGTGCTGCTGGTTGTTTTTTCCAAACCAATTCACCAGAAACTTTTTTTGGTAACATAGATTTATAAAAACACGTTTATTAAAACATTATTTTCAAAGATAAATTTCATGAATTCGAATTAATTCCAGCTTTCTACTAACATTTTAAAATGTTCATCAATATTTGTTTTACTTATAAGTTGTTCGCCTTGAATATTTTTTATTGAATTGAGAATGTGGAAATTGTTAGTATTTGTTCCCGTAGATGGTCGAATCTTTGCCAGTTTACACGATGTTAAACGTTTTATACGCGAAAGTAACGTCCTTCTCAGTACTGGATGATGCCTCAAATAAATTATAAAATAAATTACAGTCTGAATTCATTTTTAGAAATACACTGATCGAAAATTTGCTTTATATTGAGGGGTTTGTTAAACTGGGGCTTTGGATTTCTCCACACATTACAAGCACTTCATTCCAAAATTCTTTACAGACGAAACGAAATGAATTAGCGAAACAAAAGGAACTGATAAAAACCATATGAACTATATGGACAACGAAACGAAATGCTTACGGCAATTGGGTCCCCTACCTAGTGCTTCAACCTACCAAGTGTTAAACTTAGTTTTAAAATTTCATCTTAAATTGAGTAATAATAATTTCGGTTGTGAAATAGGCTATATTATTCAAGAAAAAATTATTTAAATTAAAATTCTTTTTTTTAAATAAAATTATTACGTTAAAACAGTAATCTCAATCATTCCCTCAAATATCGAAGTAAAAACAAACAGAACAGCATAGCATAAGCTTTGCGTATAAGCCGGTTTTGTAGCAATATTAAAATAAACAAAATAAGTTAGAATTGTATAGAAGAAATTATTTATTAAGTGACAGATGAAGACTGGAGCTAATTGCTTGCTTGTACGAATATTTTCTGTCAGCTTTTTAAAATAAAAATATTAATTTTGGTTAAATTTTATTTTTAATCATTTTTATATTTAATTATGAGGGTGTTTTTCGTCCATAACTTTTTCCTTGGGTTAGCGAAAAATTTTCTTCATACTTTATTTTGTAGCCAATTTAATTCTCTATCGAATGTTACCAGGAACTTGTAAAGATACTTAAAATTGGCTGGATTATTTAAGTCGGAATATAGCAAGGTTGGGTGCTTTTACAACACACGTTATTATTAGAATTATTTAGGCAATTTAGCTAATAATTTAAATATTGTAAGGAAGAGAAGATCCACCTGGCTAGCATTTAAAACGCTCACTAGGCGGGTGTTTAAGTTCTATTAAAAGAGAAGGTGAATGCGCCGTCCCGGTAGCTCAGTCGGTAGAGCACCTGTACGTGTTGCGCCTAGCAATAAATGCCAGGAGGTCGCAAGATCGAAGCCTGCCCAGGATTAAACTTTTACCTCGCTCTTACTATATATCCAAAAATTAAATTTAATTTGGAAGCCGGTATTATTTGTTAATATGCACATAAAAAGGTGCTACCTGATATTTTTCACTCAGCGAATAATCTTCTGTATTGGGCAATAATTTCTTATATTTCTTTAAATTCTTAACACCAATAGAACCAATAATCTTTAAAATACATTAAAATGAGTATTAAATATTTAAAATTTACTAAAAATTCAAAAGACGAGCAAAATAGAAGAAATGAATTTGAAACCAAATTAATTAATGTTGTATTCCAAGATTTTCCATTTGTAAGAACATTTAGTGAGGAAAATAAAAACTGTAGAAATTGAGTATTATTGAAGATCATTTTTCAAAAACCTTTCATCGTTTCGGGACTTGACCTCGCTGTACTACAATACTTACATCAATTCCGGTTTCCGTGATAGGATCCAGTAAAATCCCTTATTAGCTCCCGTCCCAAGCCGAAATCTAGATGGAAGCCTTTTCTTGTCATGAAAAAGGATGCTCTCTTTTTCCCATGTCCAAATTAATTTGTAAAAACGTATCTCAAATTGGAGGTGGCATAATTTCATTGTAATATAATTCAGTTTGGCAGTAATAAAAAATAATTACCAAAATTAAAATGGAAAAACAACTAAAAATCGGCTTACGCCAATTTTCATATTTTCTAACCATAAAATTAGCCAGCATCCTTTCAATCAAAAGTATATGTCCAATAATATTACGGGCCATGTTTGTAAACAAAGAAATATCCTGTTAAATTTTACAATTATAGAGAGATATATATCTATCAAAAATGCTAATGTCCCAGAATTATTGAATTATTCCAGATAAATGATTTCAATCTATGTCAGTATGATCCATTATGTATGATAAAGATCAAGATTAACTGATAGAGATTAAGCGTAAAACCGACCCTTTCATCTTTTGAAAATAATTTGTTTGAGATCTCGAAGTATAAATCAACGGGAAGTAAGGAACGGGGAAGTCTCTCAACGAGAAGTCTCTACAAAATTTAGGTCTCAGTTTCAGAGAGAGAGCTCAAAATTTATGACTTTCTCTCACAAAGCTTAGGTCTCAAAATTTACACAAAGTAAAATTTAATTACTTGTAAAATTTGATCTCCAGGTCGAAAAATGTCTCCCCCAGTAAATTTCAACAAAACCATAGTCCAACGCTGAATTTCAAAAGTCGAGATAATTGAGGATTGAAAAATTAGTAAAAGCCATAAATTTGGGTGTAATATATTTGAAGTAATTAAAATTGAAAGGTTAATCAACGAAATACAAATAATTATTGGATGTGTAATTAATTCTATAATACCCATAAAATATCCAAAAAATAAAATTTCTGGGGGTAAAAGTGTTGTTGTTATTTGTGAAGAGTTGGAAAGAGATGAGGACATTTTTGTGGGCTAAATTATAGAAATAATTTCCTAATTTTTATTTTTACTTAAATATAAGGTATTATATAGTCGTTTTATTTTTAGCATTTTTAGGAGAGATCGGACCGAGATGAGATCTCGAACAAAAATTTGGCTACTAAATTAGATCGACGTTTGACCTCAATTCTTGTTCGACTCCTGCCTCTATAGATACTTGGAACAACATTCTCCATTGAAACAATTGCCAGTGGTATCTTGCGGTACGTTTGGGCCAAGGTTGTTGGAGATAAAAGGAACCTTTTCTGTATTTCCCAGCGGGAACCTTACTGACAGAAAACTCTATTTTTAAAATTTAATTGGCACTTAATTGGACAAAAGTATGTAAAAAGCCAAAGCAGAAAAATGTGAAACTATGGGCAATACACGAATAAGGACTGACTTTAACCTAAAGCAAAAGCCTTCAAGTTTGGCTATAATAAAAAAGTTTAATAATTTGGATTATTAATGAATTAAAATGTTTAGAAATTCCAAATAAAAAAACGTTATAATGAAGTGTAAGGTTTTTGTTGCTATTTACCATTCAAATGTTTTACTAAACTTTTATTCAAATTTTAAGCTGACTAGCGATTTTTGTCACGAAATATATCGTGTAATTATGTACACCTTTTAAATATGAATTTGATGTTTATGTTGCTATGAGATTAATTTTCTAGAAAATTTAAAAAAAATTGCTTAGAAAATTTAGCCTTGATGAATAAACGGATTTGTAATAATTCGCTTAAAATTTTTTATACATATGAGAAAATTAAATTAAAATATAGATGAAAAATAAAAATGCACAATAAATAAAGGGGTTGAGAAATTTTGAGAAAATTTTCTAAATTTGAAAATTTCTCACGAAAAATGGACAAAAATCTAAATAAAAAATTAGCAATGAAAATTCTGTAAATATTAGAGATGTGCGAGACCGAAATTTTTCCAAGACTCAAGACCCAAGACAAAATTTTTTCCAAGACCAAGACAAACACCCCAAGACCAAGACCAAGACCGAAAAAAAACCAAGAAAAGTCTTGGTTCCAAGACCAAGACCAAGAGTCTCGAACATCTCTAGTAAATATGGAATATGTGTGATATATAAATAATATAAATAAATATTCGAGCTACAAAATGAGAATAAAATTGTAAAAATTTAATAATCAAAATTCATTAAATATGGAATAAATGGAAAAAATATTGTGAAATGAAATGTGTAACGTATCTTTTATGCTCCCTATACATTAAAAAGTTTTTAAAAAGTATTAACTGCTGTATTTAATTTTTGATAAAGGGTGTGTCACTAATTTTAGAACACACCCTCACTGAAGTAAAATAATAAATGAAAATTGTTGCCAATTTGTATATAAAAGACATGTGGTTAACCGGAGGATGCGTGCTTCCGTTTTGTTGGCTAAATCATAATGTCTACTATTGTGCAATAATAAAAAATAATGTTACATTAAATTTGAGGTTTTTCTGTGAATAATAAATTGGAAAAAATGAAAAAATTTTCAATATCATATACCGTATTTACTCGATTAATTCCCCACCCTCGACTAATTCCCCACTCTCTATTAATTCCCCATGCCACGGATGGGTTGAAAAAATAATTCCCCAGGGGAATTAATCGAGTAAATACGATATCTCCAAACTAAACATGTACTAATTTTTATTCTCGATCGTTATCTTCTCGCCCTTTCTCATAAAACAAATTTAACCCTACACTATCTTCTTCAATTTTAATTTTATTTTTAATTCCTTCCATTATTCTTTCTCCAAACTTTTTAAAACGTTCTTCTAATAAATTAATTTCTGCTTTATCAAAATCCTTTTTTCCGTGCGGCAATCTTAAACCGACAGACCAATACTTACAAAATACTTTATCCGTATTTTTGAGCTTTTTTCCAAGCAAGTTTTCCTTAGGTCTACATTTTTCTTTAACCCAATAACTTCCAATATGTGAGTATTCAACTAGTTTAGGATCTTCCTCTATCGTAGTAATTAATTGTATTCTAAGTCTGTTTTCAACTTTGATACAAAAATCTTCCCCTATTTGTTTATCTATCCCAACACATTCAATTAAAATAAAATGGTTATACTTAAAATAATTTTTGATTTAAATTTGGAAATTTTTGGAAGTAGAAAACCTGTTTGTGAAAATCTACTCCTTTTAACCACTTTTCCCATTCACTTTTCAAATTTGATTTTGATGCATTGTGTACTTGCCCAAGCATTTTTAAACCTAAAATACAGTATATTTCCGAAGATATTTCGACACATTATGGATTGTTAAGAATATTTCATTTAAGAATTATCTTAAAGCCATTGAAATTTGCTCAATAATAACGTTTTTTAACAAAATTTAATTGTGAGAATAGAATCCGGTTTTCGAAATAAAAATTGTGTTTATATCACACGTTGTCTTAAATAATTTATTTGACACATAATAATGCATAATTAGGGCACACTCATTTTTAACCGCTTCTTCAGACGGCATTGGAGGGGATAATGTCAAGAGTTGGCAAATCCAGTTAGCATATATGTTTAAACAATGTGGATACACAACGGCTAGTATGCATACGGAAGATAATGGACCTTGTGTGTGCCCACACTATCAAGGAGCATGGGCATAATTATTTCTCTTAAATATCCAACATTAAATTTTTAATTAAATTAACCTAAAGTCATTGTTTCCATAATTATTTGTTTGGTAGAATTATTTATATTGAAACCAACAGATTGTTCAGGAAAAGAACTTGATATTATTGGAATAACAAGGTCCATGTGTTTATATAATCTTTGATTATTTAACTCGAACCACTCTTTACTTTCAATATTTATTAATTTATAGTAAAATTCTGAACGATCTTGAATTTCTTTTGTTGGTGTCCATCCGCGGATATTTAATTTTATTTCATTTAAATGAAATATTGATGGCCAATTCCTTAAAATTATTTTTTAAATAGTAATTTTGGCTCTTTTGGCTCTTGCTTTTTATAAAAAAATTTTTACCAGATGTCACAGTCTACCCGAACCCAGGGCTTTTTTGAACTCGAACCCGATCCGAAAAAGCATCTGCATGTTAACATAACTATGCTTGAGAACAGCTTTACACTCCCATAGATTTTATTGTATTAAAGTGATAACCGCATACTTAACGCAGTTGATTGTAATAATAAAATTTTGGTGGGGCTTTCCATGTGTGTATAAAGGTTGGTTGAATTTGTGTGGATTTGACCCACAATCAGGACAAGACCCAAAATTTTATATAAAATAATTTTCTAAAAATTCCCAACCATGTTAAAAATGTCAGAAAAATTCTTTGTAAGAGACTATGTAAATTAACATTTGGATATAATAAATAAATTTTTGAAATAAAAATTGAAAGAATTGATCCACTTAGAAAACCAAATATATTTCCATAAATTGAACTTTCTAAAAATTTTTTTAATTAAAAATTCGCAAAAATATTTTTTTTACTTTTCGCCCATATTTTCATAGCAATAATTGCAAAACGAAAATTTTTTGCCCTCAAATCTTCTTTTGGAATTTTTTCCAAAATAAATTCATTTGCTTTATAACTAGCTAAAGGTAATATTTTTCTGTCTCCAATAGCTAAATTCTTTTCATTTTCCAAAACTTTTTCGATCCAATTTGGGGTATTTGGAATTTCTGTAGGCAGTAATATTAACACAATATCAAAGTCAATATTTAAATAAGATAATTCGATTAATGGAATTCTTGTATTGACTTTTTGAATATTTTTTACATTATCCAACTAAATAAATATTTTTTTAAATAATTTAAAAAGATTTTTATAATAAAATTCTAATGATCTCTCTAGAACATCATCTAGAGAATAACAGATATGTGTTGATTTAATATTCTTTTAGATTTAGGAGAGAAGCTTTAGTTTAGAGCTTAAAGATTATCGCATTTGAAACCTCTTGCTTTCGAGATTTTCATTAAACTTTTTCAAATGAGAGATCCCGTGTGTATTATTCCCAAGTGATCCCGCGGGTAGATCCCGTGGTAGTATAGGTAGTAGATTCTTATTTAATCAGATGAGAGATCCAGTTGCTTTGGATTTCTGATACAGAAATCCAAGGATCTCATAGCCAAGGACCTTATTGTCCTTCAGTAATTATCAACCCAAAACTACGGCATTGCGTTATGTATTTAATCTCTGTATGTAATCCAAAACTTTTAAAAAATATTTTAAATTTTATATTATACTTTCGAAAGATGATAGTACAAAGCCTTTTCATCATCTCCAAAAAATTCACTCATCAAATCAAACGGCTGTTTAGTGTTTCGTTCATATTCCTCAACAATTAAAATCATATCTATATCCGATCCAATTGTATTAATTCCTAACATGTAAGAACCCCCGATTAATATTTTGCAAGTTCTATCAGAATTATTTATATTTATCCATTCTCTTATTGTTTTTTTAATTTTATTTATTTTTTTGTTAACTGGATCTTCCTCTCGTAAATTTTTAATTAATATTTCTTCAAGCTTTAAATTAAATAGTTATAAATTTAAATAAATTTATTTTACCTCTAGATTAGTAGAATTTTCAATATTATTTGTAAATTCAATCTGTTGGAAGGGTTCAGGTGGAATATAATTGGGTGCCTCATATTTTTCAACGATTACATGAGTATCTTAAATTTATTAAGATTATAATTAAAAATTTATTAGCTTAAGGTTGCTTTCGATCTTAGGCAAAAATTTCAGCAAGTTTTTGAATCTAAGACTCAATACTATTTTCTTTTAAAGATCAAATTGCAAATATTTGAAAAAATAATCCTGTTGAGAAAATAATATTATAAAATTAGCATTGTAGAAAAAACTTGAGGGCATTTGTGCCCATAATAGAGAAGAACCATAATTTTATTAGCATTATATGTAGGTATTAGTATTAGTAGCCTCCGCTCCCCCTCCCATATCTTCCATAATATGTATGTTGTCGGATAGTTGGATATCTTCGGATATCCGGATCCGACAACCTTACACCATAGGTAAGCTATGTTCATTCCCTTGGTTAATTCCCACACATATCAGATCCCACAACACAAAAAATATATTTTATATACGACTTAATATTTTTTAAAAATAATAAACCAATAAATCTCTGTTCTTTAAATTTATTCCAATCCACAAAAAATGCTTCAAATTCATTATTATAATTATATATTTCTGTATATGTTTCAGCCCCAGAAATTAACTGAACAATTTTACTTTTTCCGTTCCCATCAAAATTATTTTTCTTATCATCTTCAATGTCTTCATTTTTCTCATAAAATATTTTCATAATCATTTTATAATTTAATTGTTTTCTAACAATTTTAATTTCCTCCAATTCAACACGGTCATTATGCCTTCCATCCCAAATACTTTCTACAACATAAATTAATTCTTTTAGTAATTTGTGTAAATTAATCTCAAATTCATTTAAATTTTCTATTAAATTTAAGGAAAGCACACTTTCTTTAAATTTATTTAATTTTTCCATTAATTTATTCAAAGCTTTATTTTCTTTATTTTCTCCTTTAAATAAAAACATTGCTTCATAAATTGATGGCCATTTATTTTTTACGTCCTCTAACCAGTTAAAGCGATTTGAGATTTCATAGATATAAACGGCTATATTTAATTGCTTACGCATTTCATCTGATGGTGCCTTAAATTTTTTAAAGGTTAATTTATTTTTTGATTTAATAATTTCTGGCATAGTATAAAAGCGATAGCTTTTAGTCATTCCCCGTCTTAGTCTTTATCAATAAACGACAACTTATTTTTATTCATCGACAACTGGTCTATTTAAATGCTCATGTACTTTTTTATTTCTGCTATATACATGTGGTCAAGTACATTTAACATGATTGCGATAAAGCGGCAAGAAAATGATGTAAAAAGCTTAGAACAAGAGGACTAGCAAGAAAAAACATAGGAAGGAAATTTGAGGTCATTTTAAAAAGCCTCTAGTAGATCATTTAATATTTAATTTTAGTTAATGTAAGAAAATAGGCCCTTCCTATACTGCTAGAGCAGAGAATGGAGCAATTCATCACAATGTCAAAAGAATGGATAATATATACAGATGTTTTTAAATTTAGTAAAAGAAAAAATGAATGATATTATTTGATCAAACACGATATTTCTCAAATAAACTACTTATGATTTCACTTATAGTACATACCTCAATAAATTGTTTGTAAAATTCGACTAAATATTTATATTCCGCAAATTTTTCAAGATTATCCTTAAAAATTAATGCTTCAATTTTAGGTTCTTTTTTCTCGTTTTTCGATTTTTTAGGCTTTTTCTTTTTATTTTTAGTTATTTTTTCTTCACCTTCTTCAATGTTATCCTCTCCCTTTATATTAGTTAAAGAACCTTCGTTATTAATAGATAGCTCTGAATTAAAGTTTAAACTTTCTTCCCTTATACTTTCTTGTTCTATAATTTCTTGGTCTATATTTTCTTGCTGCTCAATGCTTCCTTGACCTTCTTGATCAACATTTATTTTGATTTTCTTTTTATTTTTGTTTGATTTTTTCGAATTTGTTTTTCCTTTTTTATTCTGTTTAGAACTTTCTTTAAATTCCTTTAAAAGATTAGCCAAATCATTTTTTTCTTTTTTCTCCGTTTCTTTTTTAATTATTTCATTCTCTTTATTTATTTTCTCAATAATTTCATTAATTTTATCCTTAGGGAGAAACATTTCCATTTTTATCTTCATTTCATTTTTACCACATTTGTTCATAACTTTTAATTTTTTAATTAATTAGGTAATTATAATTAAATATAAAACAATTAGCTCCACCCAATGCTGGGAAATTTCAGATTTGCTACTACTTGTACCCTATTTTTACCCTCGAGCTCGTTCTCATACCTCATAACGTTTTTTATTCTATCTTGTGCTCGTACACTCGTACTCTTAAAATTCTTACTCGTGCAGGTATTAGTAAGAATTTTGATACGATCATCCAAGCATTGGTCGCATCCCTAATGTTCGTGGGGTGTGCGGGATTTTCAATTTTTTGAGGTTTGGAATTTGAATGAAATTTTAAAAATTTTTTTGTTAATCCAGAAAAATTCGATCGAAACTAGAACTGTTTTCGGATTGCAATACTATTTAATTAACAATAAACTCACTCAATGCTAGCTCTCTTAAAAAATTAATTTCCCCCATCTTTTGCTTCATTTTGAATATTTCGTTAAATTTATTATAATGCAAATCTGAAAGCCAATCTTTGTAGGAATTTGCTTGATTAATTTCATCACTATATTCAACTAGCATATCCGTCAAATTTTTTTCTGTATCCTTTTGGACTTCCTCATGTTCTTGCGCTTGATCTACTTCATCATTTGCATTATATATATCAATCCATTCCTTATATCTTTCCTTAGCAGGCATTTCATCTAAGTAATCAACTTCATTATCTTGTTGATCTTCTTTCATTTTTTGTTCCAGGAATGCTTTTAGTGCCATAGACCACCTCCAAAAATTTTTTCCTATTTTATTCAATTTTTCCTGACTTTCTTGTGCAAAAATACAGTCATACTCTATATAAAACAGTGTTTTGCTATAATTCCATGCACCCATTGTCCAGTCTCGAGCAGAACAACTTTTCCATACTTTTTTATTTTTCTTTCCTTTCTTTTGGCCACACTCTGAATTTATTGTATTTTCCATCCAAGAGTACCAAACAAAAGTATGGGAAGCTAATTCATGCGCTATTTGATTTACTATATTATTCTCATCCGCCATTGAGTTTAGATAATGTTTGGTTAACTGTCCATTATTGAGAAATACTAAAAAATTATTTTGTAAATATATAAGACAATGTCATAGAGCTGGAAAAACACTGCGCAAATATTTTATTTATTTATTCAGAAAAATAGGCCCTATTATTAACAAATTTTTTCTCTAAAGGATAGGGTTGTCGGTTTTACTAGATTCATTGGTTAACCGAAGCCGAACCGACAAACTCTTCGGTTTGGTTCGGTTCGATCTGAAAACGACAACCCTACTAAAGGAGATAGGAAGATTATATCCCTTGGCATTGCAATTAAACCTTAAATGAATAGTTATAATTAAAGTTATAATCCTTTAGTTTATAATTAAATATCCGTATTCTTTCCTAATTTTAATAAAATTATTTTGTTTATAACTTACTATCATAATCAGTCACTTCATCTTGAATTTGTCCATATAACTCGATACCTATCAACTTTGCAATTTTTACTTTTATGCCTAAACCATTTGTTATTTTTTCTTTAAATCCGGGGTAATTCTCCATTCTTTCCACTATATAGTTATAATGATTTTCATTTACAATATTTTGTATTTCATCGTTTATGTCATCTTCTTTAATATTTTCAGGCTCACAAACAACTTTGGCATTATCCATTGTTTTTTTCAATAAATTTGCCCTGGTAGTTAAATTATTCTCGTTTAAATCTTCAAATTCTTCATCAAATAATTCAATTATTTTGTGAAGAATACATCTAGTCTTAGCATTAATTATTATTTCACTCTCAATTTCCTCCAAACAAATTATATTTCTTGATATAGACTTGTAAATCTCTCGTCCCACATTTTTTAACTCGTTTTCAAGTCCATTAATCTTGCCCTCATGATAATTTTTAA
Source organism: Meloidogyne luci (assembly GCA_902706615.1). Lineage (NCBI taxonomy): Eukaryota > Metazoa > Nematoda > Chromadorea > Rhabditida > Meloidogynidae > Meloidogyne > Meloidogyne luci. The sequence continues at coordinate 3,161,490 of CACSLI010000182.1, read as the reverse complement.
TTTGATTTTTAATCTTATTTTCGTGCTCAAGAAACATTTTCATTAAAATTGCTATTGTTATCCTCAATTTAGGATATAGAATAATAATTTTAGCATTTTTCTGATTCTCTTTTGTATTTAATGCCAAAGCTTGATCATAAAGGTGGTTCTTATAATTCTCTTCCATCTCCGCTGAAAATAAGAAAAATATGTTGTAAGACCATAGATCTTATTTTAAGATTTATTCAGGGTTATCGGAAGTTCAGAGGAAGATTTCGTTCATTTATTTCTAAGGACAGCAAGTTAAAGCCACTTCTTTGTAATGACAACTTTCAGTTACTAATATCAATAGGTAAATCTTATTCCAAAATATTCAAAACACTTTTTGATCTCAACCTATATCTCAATCATGATCTCAACCTCAACGTATATTCTTAACATCCCCTCCTATCACATAATAAAATTATTAATTTTTCAATTAATAATTTTTAAAAAATTATATAATATTTACATATTTTTAAAAGTTCAGGAAATTCTTCCTCAAGTTTCCCGAAATTTTTAGCGCCAAGTAAATCAAAAAGTTTTGTTTTACTTTCCATTTCCCCTATAAAATTTCTAAAATAATTTGATCTTTTAATTAAAAGTTTAATATTAGTTCTATGTATTTCAAATATTTGATCATCACGAGTCCCGGCAAAATAACTCTCAAAAATTTTGTTAAGATTTGCGGTGATTGAACAAATTTGTTTTGATTGCTTTACAACTGTTTTAGGAAATACTCTCTAAAATAAATTTAAAGATTTTAGTTAACAATTGAATGAAAATTTATAATTATGAGAATTGTCTGTTCGGTTCCGAGTATCCTAAAGTTTTCCAAGAAAGTAATTTAGCGCTGGGTAAATACTGGAAGAATACTGGAAGATCTTCGGAAGATCTTCGGATTTCTAGTAAATGATTCGATATCCGGATTTTTTCTAACCTATTATCTTAATCTTTTATCTCTATGTTTGAAGCGGAATCCACTTCCTAGTAAATCGAATTTTTAAATTTGCTCATAAATGATTGGTATCATTAAAAATTCCAATCACTCAGTGGATTCTCTTCAATTTCATGACTCTCATCATAACTAACTGTTTATTTTCTTGATCTTTTTTAAATTAAAATATTTTACTGTTTACCATTATTCCAAATCTCCCTTTAATAAGAATTTCCATATAATCATTTTTCATAAATTCTTCATTATTTATCCATTTATCTACAAATTCGTGTAATAAACAAAGCCTATGTTTATTATCTAAATTTTGATTTTCCTTTTTATTTACGTCTTTTCCATCCAATATAAAGTTTTTGTAGACTTCTTCATATGATTGTGTCCACCCAAGTTGATATCTTTTCATTAATCTAAAGCCATATGTTGAAAAAGTTTTTATAAAATGATAAAATACAGAATCCTCCTCTTTTTCCGATTCTTCATTAAATATTGTAAATTTATTTAAAAAATCCTTGTAGTTCCAAATAATTGCTGATAAAACAAAATTTTCGTTTAAATTATTTATTTGACCATTTTTGTCTTTTTCATCGCCAAAAGTCAAATTATTAGACAAATAATTTTTATAATTATCAATTAATTCAACAGTAAGTTGATCTGTTGGTTCTTCATTATTTATCTGTTTTAATAAGAATTTTTTATTATACTATAGTAGCATAACTCATGTTCGTTAGCTAAGCGTGACTGTAAATCTATTTAAGACTCTGATCAATTACTATACTTACTCCAATACCCTCTTGCTATACCCTTGTTAGAAAGATTTTTGAACCCTGTAACTGGATTAAAATCATAACAGAGAAAAGTCGATTAATCTGTCAAGATCAGGATTCGAATATTCTAGCTTAGTTACTCATACAACTTTGTTTGAGGTTCGAATATTTATAGGTAATTGCGTGAAGGAATAATTTTGAAGGAATAATTACTTTTGATCTCCTCTACACTAGTGATGTTCGAGACTCTCGGTCTCGGTTCCCGAGTCGGGAAATTTCCCGGGTTTTTTGACCTCTCGGTCTCGGTCTCGGTCTCGGTGTTTTAGTCTCGGAAAACGAGACTAAATTTACACCCCTAATGACGGAAATTTTTTGAATTTTACTCGTACCTTGCGTACTTTGACATTTATTTTTTTAAGGAAAAGGGAAAGAAATATTTATATTTTTTCCATTTTCCTTTTGTTGGTCGATGGTTGAGTGGTTAGGGTGACTGACTTTGCACACTTAGATATTTTGATAGGAGGGGGTTCGACTCTAAGCATGGAAATAATCTGAAAAATACTTCTCTTCTAAAATGAATGCTTTTAATCGTTGATTTTAAATATGTAAACATATTTTTTTAATTTTTTAAACTTGAAAAAACGTTAAAAATTTAAATGTAGTCATGAATTTTCCAAAATTTTCGCCTGCGGCGCTTAAATCCACCCTATAAGCTCAAAATCTCAGCTTCCGCGCAGAAAATGAAAGAAATCTGGCTTTTGGCCTCCAAACTTATCAAAATTTTCGCCTGCGGCGCAGAAAATGGTTGGAGGATTTATGGCTCCAAACCCTTCCAAAATGCAAGAATTATCGCATCAATGGTGTTGTCGAATATCGGAGGCTTATGGGGATATGAAAGGATATAGAGGTGGATTCAAGTTAAGAGGGATATTTGGAAATTTTAAGGATTAAAATAAACATAAAGGGACTTGTGCTTGGCATCGGGGGATAAAGAAAATCGTTCGGGTTGGTGGGATATCGAGGGATATAAGGAAATTATAAGCGATTAATGTGAATATCAGTGGATTAAGGTGGATATCGGTAATTTAGAAGGAGTAAAGTTATATGAGGATTTGGTGATTCAAGGGATTTGGAGGATTATGAAGGATATATATGGATTTTTGGGGATTAGGAGGTATATCAAGTGATAACCCACCTAATCTCTCGTCTCGACTCTCGGTCTCGACTCTCGGTCTCGACCCGAGACTCGGTCTCGGGAAAAATAGAAGCCCAGCCCCTTTATACATAATTCTTCCCTCTAGAGGAAGATCGAAATAATAGTCCCCGGGGACAGTCTTAATCCTCTTCTCATGTGTAGAGTCTACACATGAGAAGAGGATTAAGACTGTCCCCGGGGACTATTATTTCGATCTTCCTCTAGAGGGAAGAATTATGTATAAAGGGGCTGGGCTTCTATTTTTCAATGCGCTCATTAAGTAGTCTTCTAATAAGCATGGGCTTCTAATAGTTATAGCCTCATTAAGTGGGCTTCTATTAGAGCCTGGGCTTCTAGTGGAGTCAGGCTTCTATTGAACATTTACGGTATAAATATAATACCAAATTCTCATGATTAAGTTTTTCTGATAATTCAATAAATTCAATATCATTTTTTAATTTCTCAATAAAAATAGACACTCCTTGTAGTTGATCCTGATTTTCCACTTTTGATCCCTTTGTGTATGTTCTTAATTTGCCTTTATGCATACGCATCTTTTCTCTTTTATTTAGTATAGAATCTTTAGTAGCTGCAGCAATAAGTATATCTCTATCATATTCATGAAATCTTTTAATAAGATATAATTGTTGTAGTTCATCAATTAATTTACCTTCTTCGGATGACTTTAATTTTAAAATAATTCTTTAAAGAGTTTTTAAGGCTGAATTTTTGTTAATCCTAGAAATCAGCGCATACTCCCATTTTTAAATTGCCCAACCTTGGCTGGTACAACTAAGTTAAATTTCGCCCAGAATCAGGCCCGCACCCTCAGGTCTAAATTGACGTGACATTTGATGTCATACCGTAGATGCTAAAATATATACTTTATGCCCTGCGTAATTATCGTTTCTAATTAATCAAGGGGGAATTTAAACACATACTGTACAGTTTGTGGATGATTTTACTATACCTTCACAATGTGTAGTATAACAAATTATTCTTACAATAAGAAGAAAAAATTAAAATATTATTAAAACCTTTTTTGCTTCGTTATCAAATTTATTTAATAGATCAAATGAAAAATCGCAAATAAATTTTTCTTCAATTATTTTGGTGATTTTGCATTCTTTCCAGATCAAATAAATTTTATTCTGATAGTAAAAACCTTCCAATTTCAATTTTTCTATATTATTTTTATTTAAATCGCTAAGTGAATCCACAAAAATTATAAATTTATATTTGATTTCGTTCCATTCGGTTCTTTGATTTATAATTAAATTATCGTCTATGCTATAAATATATGCAAGAATATTTAAAGCTAACTCAATATTTAAAGAAGAATCATCATCTAATTTTCCTTTAGAATTTTTCTCATAAAATTCTTTATAAATTTTATGCGTCAGATTCGAAATTTCATCAGAAGCTTAATTAATAAAATTATTTTTTTAAAAACAAAAGGCTGCTCAAAATTCATTAAATAATTTTTTAATAATTTTTATGAAGACCTGATTGGAGGCGAAAAGTGAGGGTATGTGTTAAAAAGATATCTGAATCGGAAACCGATCATTTAATGAATAACACCGCTCCCCCCTTCTACACCGCTCCCCCCTTCACAACTTTATTCAATATTAAAATGGCCCAGACTACCCTTCTGTTTAAATGCCGTTCTAATTTTATAACACTTTCAGGGCAGTTAAAAATGATATAGGAGTTAAAATTGATTAAAATTGATATAGAAATGATCCCTACCCACTCTTGTTTTCGTGCCTAAATGATTATTCTCTTATATAAACCTAGGTTTCTTAATGGGATTCTAATCACAAATTTTATTATTTAATTTTAAAAAAATTTACAGCAATCAAAAAAATTAAGAAGGAGTTTTGGAAGTTTTTGTTTAACATTTTCCAACCCAAAGAAAAATTCATTTAATCTATGCCTCATTCCCCAACCCTGTCTGATCTGACTTGAAAAATTATTTTCATCTTCATTTTTAATATAAGAATTAATATTTTTTTCATGTTTAGAGAGAAATAATTTTCTCAATTCTTTCAAAAATTTTATCCCCTCAACCAAATCCTTTATATTTTTATTTTTTATATCAATTTTATCTTCTCCCTTTCTAATTGTCTGATAAATTTCGTAAAGTTCATAAACAAGAGTTATCCCTTTCATATCATCCTTTTCGTCTATAAAATCATTCATGACAAACAGTCCCCCAATATTTGACAAAATTTTGAATTGGTAGTAGAAATATTTATTTTCTGTTTTTAATTCTTGATCAATTGTTTCGAGTAATATTGGGATTGTAATTAAGGATTCAGCCCAAACTGTCTGTCCTTTACCATATTTTTCGGCAAAAAGAACCAAGTAATCTATTTCAGAATTTTGTTGATTTATATTCCCTTTAAAATTATAAATTTTTTAAGTTTTGAAATAAGTGCTTAAATGCCGGCAAAGTCTCCTCTCATTCTGGTAAATAAAGCATGAATGAAAGGGACCAGTCGGTGATAAGTTAACAATAGAGAGCGAGCTGGATCTGGATCCAGACCTTGTTTTTCCTGGATCCAGAGTACAGATCAAGGCATTTTTCATAGTTCCTTGTTTTTTCCTTGACTCAAGGTCAAGAATCTGGTTATGATACCTAAACGAAATCAAGGTCAAGGATCAAGGTCAAGGTTTTTGGAAAATCTCGCTCTCTAGTTAATAACCTTGGATCCAAAAACTCTCAGAATCATGCCCCATCCAATCTTTTGTTATTTTCTAATATTGATTCACCATCTCTACTATGCATAGGAACGAGTAGGTGAAATGTTAGATTTGTGGGTCTAATTTTAAGATCAAACTTAGGGAAAATAGGATAGTTGAGTTCAAATTGGAAGTCTTATGTCTTTATTTTTTTGAATTTTGGCCTGGGGTGTGTCTGAAATCTTTTTTGTGTCTGTGTCTATTTTTTTGTCGAGCTTTGAAAATTTTTTCGGTGTTCATAACATCCTTCTTAATTTAAATTAAAAACTTACAGCTTTTGGAATTAAAAAGATCTTCAACATTAAAATCCATATCGAACTCAATTTGATCTTCTATCATTTGCTCAACTCTGAATGCAAAGTTACACAACTCATTTTCGTTGTTATTTGATAAAATGCCATTTTTAATTAGATAAAAATGTGCAAGAACGATATCCCAACTTAATTCATCTCGCTCATTTTTTGTACAAGGAATGGAAATTTCTTTTGAAAAATTTTCTTTTGTGAATTTAAATACCAGTTCTTTATCATCTTCTATCTTTCTAATAATTTAATAAATATTAATTATTTTTTAACGTTTTTATTGAAATTTCAACTTAGACTCCTGCACGACTAAATGTCGGAAATTGAATGTCGCAAATTGAAATTTCCGACTAGCCCTAATAGGGATTCACATTTCTTCCCTATCGCTGACTAGATAATCGCAGGAATCCAGTTAACTAATCCTTATATACACAACTTTATAAAATTCTTAAGTTGAGACATCTCAAAAACCTTGATCTAAAACTTTATAAAAGCTAAAACGGTTCTAACCTAAACTTTCTAAATAATTTCCAACATTTACACAAATATTTATCAAGTTCATCTTCTGTCTCTTCCTCTTCAGTCTCTTTCCCCATCTTATCTAGGAAGGGAAAACCTCGGATTAACCCTCCAATTTGTCTTTTTAAAAATTCCTCAAAATTTTCATCAATTACTCTTTCAAATTCTTGTTTAAATTCGTTTTTAATCGCCAAAACGTTAACTTGTTGAATATAATATATTCGTTTATCACTTTCCTTGGATAAGTTAAAAATTTTTGTGTAAAGTTGCTCCATTTGGAATGTGTCATCATCTTAATATTAATGTTTTTGGAAAAAAATTTTTTCTATACATTTCAATTTATTTTTTTGCCCTTTATGTACATGTTGTGAAACATGCAAGGAAACATGCTTTCTACGCGATATTATGCCTTTCTATTAAAGGCGCCATAATTAAGGTCCTTTATGAATCTAAGTTTAGCTGCGGATTAGCCCTCGGATTAGCCCTCGAATATAGCTGCGGATTAGCCCTCGATTCCGCGATTTCCTAGTTTTCATTAATTTAATTCCTGTCCATTAAGGAAGATTTTTCTTTATTATAGAAGAAAAATAGGGCACAATAGTTCACAAAATCTCTGTTTAATCAAGTCAGATTTTGTTGATTTTGGAGTCATTCAACTCAGATCAAAGAGCTCTTTCGAATGATATATAATTTGCCATAAAATGAGAAAAAATACAAAAATAGGAAGAAAAAATGGGGAGGGCGACTTCCAAAGTATTACCCACAAAATTTTTCTTGAAAATCTTTTTCTTTGAAATTCTTAAATTTTTCCTTATGTTTCTATTTAGGTATATTATAATTAATTACCATTTTTAGCGAGAACATTGTAAAATAATAAAATAAAAATTTGCAAAAATAGAATATTCATTTTTACTGCAAAATTAATATTTAAAATTATTATTTAAAATTAGATAAAATTTATTATGAAATTGTCTAATATTAAATAATGCACTTTACATACAAAATACATAGGTATTGGGCTTGTTCTCCTTCCTCTTCCTCTTAAAAGCCGAGGAATTTGTTGTTTTTTTAAGTTTCCTGATCTCCTTTACGTGGTGGAGGAAAAGTTTTCTATCTCACTCAAGAGTCCCCTCTGTCTCCCCGAAAATTTTCCTGAGGCCTCCCATCGACGGGGTATAACCCTAACTTTTACTGGAATAATCCCAATATTTTCTAATAATTTATTAAATTAATACAAAATAAATAAATTAATTAAATTAATTTTTAATAAATTTTCTTAAATAATTTTTTATACATTTTACAATTGAAAATTAATCTTGCGAGTGAGGAGGGAAGATTGAGGAGGTCACAATGCTTAACAGGCGACTCGAGTAAAATAACACGTATAATCTTAATAAAAAATTTGAGAGGGGAGATTAGAGGGGCAAAGAAAGAGATTGTCAATAGCTAATTAATTTATCTTGAATCGATTATAAAAAATAAAAAAAAATAAAAATAAAAAAAATATTTTTGACAAAAAAGAGTAAGATAAACTTTTCCGGTTTTTTAGATTTAAATTTCCAAATGGCTATGATAGGTATGGACGATGGTGATTTTTGGTCAATTTGACCATTTTGGTCTGTTTTAAAATTTGAATGATTCGAGTTTGGCGTTCCGCGCGAAAATTTTGTCGCACAGCCCTAGTCTGTGTTGGATAGTAGGGGTCACTTTAGTACGTGGGTGCAGGCTTTAATTTACAAATGTTATACCATTCGAAAGAGCTCGTCGAGCTGAGTCGAATGCCACCAAAATTAGATCTAGGAAAAATTTCTGGACCGAGATATAGGTCCCTAAAGTTTGAAAAACCATAGGGGGGACCAAGCACTTTTTTGGGGTGAAAAATTCGAAAATGCAAATTATACCTCGTTCGAAAGAGCTCATCGAGCTGAGTCGAAAGACACCAAAATCAACGAAATCCGACTTGATTGGACCGAGATATAAGCCCCCTAAAAACCTAAGATACAAAGGGGCGATTTTTGGAATAAAAAATTTTTTATACAAATAATACCTCATTCGAAAGAGCTCGACGAGCCTGTTTCGAATGAGACCAAAATCACCATGATTAAACAAGATTAGAAAAAGTTATGACACAAAAAAACAAAGAACCTAAACCTATGGGGCGTCGGCGAGGCGCTTGTGCAAAACCCCGCGCTTCGCGCGGGGTTTTGCGGCACGCGCCTCGCGGGGAGTCTACGGGCGATGGGTCTGGGCTCGTAACATAAACCTATTCTTATCTCCCTTGTTCTGGACGTATTTGGAGCCTCTGTATCAGCAAAAATCTCCACAGATGCCATAGGTAAGGAGCTAAAAGAAAAGATCAGAACTTTGTCCAATCAAGTCGGATTTTGTTGATTTTGGTGTCTTTCGACTCAGCTCGATGAGCTCTTTCGAACGAGGTATAATTTGCATTTTCGAATTTTTCACCCCAAAAAAGTGCTTGGTCCCCCCTATGGTTTTTCAAACTTTAGGGACCTATATCTCGGTCCAGAAATTTTTCCTAGATCTAATTTTGGTGGCATTCGACTCAGCTCGACGAGCTCTTTCGAATGGTAAACATTTGTAAATTAAAGCCTGCACCCACGTAGTAAAGTACAGCCGGATAGTATCTGCAGATCTAGAAAGATCTTTACTAGACGGAACGAGACTAGATCTCGTACGAAAATCTCGATTGTCGAGATCGAGTTTTCGAGATGTCTCGTATGGCCCTCACAGTCCGACCCTCCAGTCCGCCCAGTTAAACGACCCTCCAGTTTAATTTAAATTTTTATTTTCACAATTCAAAAACATTTAGCATCCATAATTTACAATTTAGCATTAATCTTAACTTTCGGATAATATTTGTCATAAATTTCAGCCAATTTCTTCCTTTTTGCATTACACGATTTACATTTCATCTTCTTTGCGTCTTTGAATTCGTCGTCACTAATTTCTAAATTTTAATTTAAAAAATTAAATTTTCTTCTTTTTTAACCTTCAACTATTGTAGTCATTAATAAATAGGTTGTTGGATTGGTGGTTGTAATTATAGGGGTTGTTACCTCTTCATATTCTTCTGTAGTTGTTTTATATTCCTCAGTAGTTGCTTCATATTCCTCTGTAGTTGTGTTAGCACATTCAGTTGTCTTAAATTTATAATTTCTAATTCATTCTAATTTCAAAGTTATATAGGGTATGTCCCCATCTATTAAAAATTAAGCTACATCCGCCAACTTTGGTTTGTTTAGATCCATGGCGGACCATAGGGATACAGTGGATTGCATCATGCAACGAACCTTACAGCAGGAGTACGAAGATTCTATTTAATGTTATATCCCTATAACTCTTTAATAATTTTCCGTACAGTACTACCTATACGGAAACCGAAAAATACGGCCGTAGTACGGTACGGTCCGGTCTCTAGTATACACGCAGATGCGATTACTTATCCATTTGATTGGATACATAAACCATTCATTGGACGCGTTTACCTCGGTTGAATAAGTTTTTGATGGAGTAGCATTTTTTGTGGTTACCGAAGTACTTGTTGAGTTTTGAGGGGTTGTTGCTAATGGTGTAGTTATTGTTGATGCCGTTGTTATAGTTGTAGGTTTTGGTTTAGGTTCTTCACCAGAACTATGACAAACTAATAGGAATTTTCTCCAAAAAATTTTTTTTCATTTATTTACCTTTACATTTCTTTGGACAAGCCTTTCTTACACATTTGTGAAGAAAGACATTCTCGCAGTATTTTCCCCATTCTTCACAAAATTCGCTTCTATCCTCACATTTATCTACATGATTAAATTAAACATGGATATTTAAACAACTCAGTCATAAAACGGATGATATCTTGATATATATGGATATAGGCCGATTTGGATATGTCTGCCCTTATCCATATGAATTACGAGAAATTATGAATGTTCAAAATATTGAGAAAACGACTAGATTATTAACAATCGAAACATTTACCAGAATCGAGTGTTTATTATTTATGTCGGCCCGTTCATGCCGTTGATATTCACTGGGATGGTATTATAGATAGGAAATTTTAAAAAGCCTGGACCTGTTCCCGGACTTTGTGTTTGATTTCTTGACCAGGACTGGATCCTGGACCTGTAGTCCTGAAAAACCCATGCCCAGGAAAAACCCAGGAAGGTCAAGAAACCCATGCCTTGATCCAGACCCAGGCCGATCTCTAGAGGGTAAAACTGAGAGTTACATGCATTGAGACCCGAATCCGTTACCATGCCTGCTTTAAATCATATAAATTTACAATTATATTGGTTCTCTATAGAACAATCTCCGCTACATTCAGCCCAAATAAATCCGATTGGAAATAAAAATAAAAAAATTAAAAATAAATTCATTAAAAAAATTATTTTTGAATTTAAATTAAATTTTTATTTTTTTAAAAATTAATTTTTTAAATGAATTTCTCTCACTAGAAATAAAAAAATTTGGAAAAAAATCTTTCTTTTTAATTTCTAATTTGTTCATCTGCCCTTTTTTGTTTTTAATTTTTATTAAAATTGAAAGGGAGAAAATTTTGCCTGAAATAGAATTAAAAGGCTTTTTTGCCTTCTATTGAATCTCAAAATTGAAGAGATAAGCCAAAGCTGAATAAATAAATTTATTTTTCATCTCGAGATTTTTTAATTTTAATAATTTTAAAAATTGATTTTTTTTAATTAAAAAGTGCCGATTACTAATATGATTGTACTCCTTTAAAGGGATGGATAGGGTTGTGAAAAATGTCGGATGAGTACGTGTCGGATTTACAATGATTTATTCGGATCGTGTTGAGGTTCTATTAAACAAGTCCTGGTTTCGATATCGGGTTCTGGATAACCTGACTTATCCCTATTTTCTGAAAAATTCCCTCTACCAATGAACTAATTTCTAGAGACTAGACTGGGAGTAAGTCTGAGAAATATTTTACAAAAATTTATGAATCAACCCCAAACTGCAATCATATAATACTTTTCCACCTACATACTCCCCCTGGCACTTTTCCAATTATAGAACAACCCTAATAATAAATTAAAAATATATAAAATTAAAAATCTATAGCTCCAATATTTTTCAATCTTTCTAATTCTTTATTTGAAATATTTAATTCTTGAGAAAGTACTTCGCAAGTATGTTCACCTAGCAATGGAGGTGCTGTCCGAACTTGATTTTTTGTGTCACTATATTTTACTGGTGGGCCTAAAATTAAGTATATATTACTTAATAAACAAGCTCGCAGTTTATGAATAAAATTATGATTCTGATCTAGGTTAACTGATTTAGTGTCTTTCGCCACAAAAATATAATATAGCCCTTAAACTGCTATCAGATAAAGCAAGACTTTGGCCTGAAAATTTCGAGCTTTGTCAAGTAACATGGCAAATCCTATCCAAGAAAATAACAAAAGATGTGAGGATCTTAATTCTAAGAGACGTCCGATCCAAATTGGTTAATCACCAAAAAATTCCACCACCATTTGATCGTATTTTTTGCTTTATTTACTAGCTGAAAAGCTACTTTTATTTGAACAATGCCTGGATTCTATGCCAAAAAATAAAATTTGAAACAAACAAACCAACAACTTTTACATTTCCATATTTAGGATGCTCCATAATTTTAACCAAATCCAAATATTTTGTTTGTTCGTGTTCAAAAGCTTCTTTTATTGTATTTACTGGACCAGACGGGAAGCTTTTGCTTCTTAATTTATTTTTCCAAAATTCCAAATCTTTTGTCAAAAATCTTTAAAAAATATTTATTTTAATTTTAAAAATTGAAATACTTTTCTTTAAATTTTTTCAATAAATTTTCTCGATTTTTTACTCGGTCACTGTTTGTTGCATATTCTGGATTATTTGCCAATTCTGGCATTTCCATTTTTGTACAAAGCTTTAAAGGGCAAATTAAAAATATTTTTGTTAATTTAAAACGCCTCAATAAAAGCTTGATCATTTCCAGCACCAACAACATAATAGCGGCCATCCTTTGTTCGAAATGCTTGATATGGAACAATACTTTCATGTTCAGTTCCCCATGGTTTACCTTAAAGTAGATTAATTATCTTTATTATCGACGTGGTTATTATCAGTTCAAATCGAATCAAATATCTCCTGTCGGGAGTCGGGAGTTCCCGACAAATTGGTTTGGAGAGAGAGGAGGAGAGTCGTGGCACCAGCCAGTGTATAGTGGCACTGGCACCAGACTGTTGGTAGTGCCAACAGTCAAAGGAAGGGCAGTGAGTGACTCGGAGCACGAGTCACTTTAGCCAAGGAGTAGAAGTGGTGAACGGTAGTGCCGTTCACCAAGGAAGCAGAAGTGAACGGAGCACTTTAACCAACAAAAATAAACACACAAGTCCAACCAATAAAGTTTATTTTCACACACAAATAAACAATCGCAGCGAACAAGTTGAGGGCCAGCAAGGGCCAGAAGCAGATCAGCACACACAGGAAGTTGTTGAAGTGGTTGAATGAGAAGTGAAGAATAGAATGAAGGATATGTGGGTGGCTGATCTACCTCTTAAATAGGCACAAATAAAGGCGGGGTTTGGCAATAAAATAATTAAAAAATGTAAGTTTGAAAAAATGCGCGAAGTGGCTAGAGAAACAAAAACAGAAGAGAAGACTCGGCAAGAGAAGCCAAGTCAAAAAACAAAAGGAAAATTAAGTAAGAGAACAGAGGGTGGCTGGCACGAACGGACACAAAAAAATAAAAGAAAGGAATTTAGGCGGGCAAAACAATTCAAAAAAGGAGAGTGGACGAGCAAAAAATTGACGGTGAACGAGGAAAAAATTAACCAAAAATTGGACGGGTAAAAATTGGCCAAAAGTCGCCAATGTTTGGCGACACTCCCCCCGCCCAACAAAATCACAAAAATTCGTCGCCATCATCGGCTTCTTTCATCTGCCTTATTCGAGAGTTCATCATCGGCTTTTCCTTTCATCTGCCAGATTCGAGTCAGAGCAAGTGTAGCCATTGGCGGCATCCGGGTCGACAAAACGTTGCGTGGTTGCATGGGGTGGTCCAGAGCAGTGATGATGGTGGTGGAGCGCCCTTTCGCGAGTTACCCTTTTGAAAGCTTTTGGTGAGGAGCGGCACTCCAATACCTGGCTTCCTCGTTGTCGTCCTTTGTCTGATGAACAACTTGCGTGGTCGACGTCGTGATGTGGTCTCAGATAATAACAAATTTATTTCTGTTGCGGCAGCTCGGGTAATTCCCGCTCGTGGAGCACACACATTTATTTTTACAGCGGTAGAACAATTTTTAGTTATTTGTTCAGTAGCAGCCACGGTAATTCCTTCAGTAGCAGCCACGGTAACTCCACACGTGACAGCTGCGGTAGTCCCAGCTTGGGTAACACACAAAAATTTGCCAGCGTTAGAAAAGCTCGTTGACGTTTGATCAGCGGCAGCTGCGGAGGTTCCATCCTTTGAGTTCATTATTGACAGCACTAGCTTTCGTTGAGTATTTTGAACAACTTGCTTACACCAACAAGCAATACCAACAAGCATTAGAAGGGCAAACATCAACAAAAAATGCATAGATGAGCATTTGAAGGGGGCAGTAGAGCCAGCGTTGGTTTCGTTGATGAGCCATAAACTAGTGAGAACAACCAACCAACAATTAAATTTTGGGCTTTGTAAAAGCAGGCGATGAAACCATTCGTAGGCCGGACGCATCTCCCATTTCACTGAGCCTCCAGGACATTTAGAACCAGTAATTGAGATATATTGGGTTTTTGTTGTTGATGCTTCTTCACCCAGAAAATTATTGAATATTGAACAAACACGGCTGGAACTTTTGAAACTGTTAGACGCATTGTCAGTTTGCGAAATCACTTGACCGTTTTTAGAGTTGAGCAGGCTGCCTTTTAGCTTTGAGTTGATCCAGACTTTACGTTGACGATACTTGCGTTGACGGTGACGTTTGTTTGCTTCGTGGTGCACAGTTGAGCTAGATGACGACATTGAGTTAGATTTTGAGTCGTTGAGTGAGCTAGTGAAGACTATTCCAGAGTAGGTCACTTCAGGCTGCGGTGGTGTAGGAACTCTCCAATTTGTTTCGGATGATCCTTTGTGGTGACCAGTCCGATAGTACACACGCTTTTTAGATTGGGGTTGCCTCCAGTTGGATTCGGATGGTCCATCGTGTTGACCAGTTGGGTAGTACACTCGCTTTTTCGGTTGACGTTGTGTACAGTTTGCTTCATACGACCCATCGTGGTGACGCCTTTTAGGTTGACGTTGAAAACACAACATGAAATGATGTCGGCCTCCACATCTACGGCACTTATTAGCAGCACGGCATCGGTTGAGCATGTGACCATCATACAGGCAGTTGAGACACCGTCGTTGTTCAAGAAGACGAGCTTTGCGTCTGTTGCGGGAGTTGAACATCGGGCATCGACTTGGCTTGTGTGTTGACCCAGTGTTGCACAGTGAGCAACCATATTCAATTGGTGATTGTGGTGGACGAGCAGGTAGTTCATGTTGTCCGTCTAGTGGGCCTGGTGATTGCGTGGTCATACATGAGTAAGAGACATCAGTTGGTTCGTGGTGATCACTTCGTTCAGTCGACTGGTTGTAGTGAGGGTGCTCCTCAAGCATGGTTGGTTGTTCCAACTTGTTTGGACGAAGAGTGGTGATGGTGAGCTCCAATCGCTCCTTGAGTTGAACCAGTCGTCCAAGTCCCTTGCGGAGTTGAGCTAGAGTCCATTCAGCATTTTCATCTTCTTCCCAGCCAATCAGAGTCTCCAGAGCTTCATGTGGTAGTTTGGATCGGATTATTCCACACACAATTTCGTCCTGTGTTGCATTAGAGCCCTCCGGGGATTCCAACTGGAGACAAATTCTTTCAACATGTTCTCTGAGATTGCGCATTGAAAAGAGTGAGTTGTTGGCCACTTGAAGGTGAAGCAGCTCAGCAATCAGGCCTTCTCGAAGGGCTTTCCCATCTCCAAATTGACGCCGGAGTATGCTGACCACCATCGGGTAGTTCTCATCCGATGGTGGGTAACCATCAATTGCACGACGAGCAGAGGATCCCGGTACCAAACTTTGCAGTAAACAGAGGTGTTTTTCAAACGGTGGGATTGGTTGACTATTCACGGCACGGTCAAAAGCCAACCAGAAAGCAGACCATTCCTTCGGATCGCCAGAGAATTTCATTGGTTCCAGTCGGAATGGCCTGAATGTTGAATAGATTGGTGCGCCATTGTAAGTTCCTTGTTGTTGGTAAGGCGAAAATCCGGCTTGACTAGCTGAGTTGGTGTGGTGAGTACTTGTTCCATTTCTAGCTGCTTGCTGTTCAGTAATCCGTGTTTGAGTTTGGCGACGCAAAAATCCCTCAGGGTGTTCAGGCGAGTAACTTTGTTGACCATTAGCTATGGTGTTGTGAGTATGGCATCGTCCATTTCCAGTTTGCTTCACCACGGTGGCAGAGATCACACTTCGTTTGGACGAGACTGAACCATCGTTGAAAGTCCTTCGTCGCTGTAAGCACACATTCGCCAGTTCCACCAATTCACTCGAACGCTCAATTTGTACCAGAGCAGTAAGTTCTCCGTCCATTCTAGCTTCACCTCGCGGCGGGGGAAAGGTTTTCAAGACATCCATTTCTTCTTGTTGTTGTGTTGGTAGTAGTCTAGCAATAACACCATACCATTTTTCAATCAGCGCTTGTGCTCGTCCAGTGGCTTGTTTGAGTTGAAAAGCATCCAATTCTAGACGATCATCTTCTTCCACAGTGGTGTCCTGAGCATTTAACGTGATGAGAACAGCACGGCCCTTTTCTTTCAAAGTTGACAGAACGGTGGCCAGTTGTAGCCGGATGACTGCTGACATTGTGACGGCTGTTGTTCAGCTCACTTCACAAAGAGTAGTTGTAGTTGTGGTGGCTGTTGTTCAGCTCAACCAAAATAAGAACGAGTAGTTGAAGTTGTTGTGGCGGTGGCTCCGCTCACACACAAGGTTGAAGAGTTGGTGTAGTGGTGTGTGGTGGTGGCTGTAGTACAGCTCACACACAATAGTTGTTGTAGTGGTAGTGGTTGTTGTTGTAATTGTCGTCCCCGGGGGTCCCGGGTCGTGGCACCACTTTGTCGGGAGTCGGGAGTTCCCGACAAATTGGTTTGGAGAGAGAGGAGGAGAGTCGTGGCACCAGCCAGTGTATAGTGGCACTGGCACCAGACTGTTGGTAGTGCCAACAGTCAAAGGAAGGGCAGTGAGTTGTTTCGACTTTGACAGCCTCAATTCGAAAGAAGGTCCCGAGAAGGAAAAACGATGAAACGGAAGTAAAAAGAGATAAAATCTAAAAATATTTAAAAAGTCCATTAATCATAAAATTCCCAAGTTTAAGATTTTATTTTTCTTTTTTATATATATATTTGTTTAATTATTACCTTTCCCTTAAGATTTCCACAATAATATATTTTTTACACTAAAATTTCCTTCTCTTTCACTAAATACTTTTGACCTTCGTTCGATGTTGATTAATCACTCCTCTAAGCGTTCTTTTCACAATTCATCCTTTTTTATATAAAAACTGTGCTCCCTTCTCTAAAATCGTTCCATTTTTAATTCTTTTTCTTATTTTTATATAAAAATTGGCTTTAATAAATAAATTATTTTTTTTGAATAAAAATTTTTGTTTGGCAAAAAGAAAAATTCGATAAATTTCAAAAGAAGAAATTTACAATTGAAACAAGTGGCGAGCACTGACAACAAAAAAAACTACCTGCAACAATTAAAATTTATTTGGAGACAACAAAAATACTCAAATTTTTTTTAAAGTAATTATTTTAATTGGTGGATTGATTGAGCAACAATAATTGGAAAAAAATTCAATTAAGAATATTGTTTGAACAAGGACAAAAGAGGTAAAATTTACTGTCCCTTCAAATAAAGAAAAATAAAAATTTTTTGAATTAAAATTACTTTAAAAATAAAAAGAAATTTTAAAAATGAGTAAACCGCTGAAACTCTTCACAAAAAGAGCTTCGGAAACGGTACAAACGCTACTTGAGCGTGAGGTTCCAAAAGAACCGGAAGATTCTGAACAGAATTCAGAATTTTTACTGGATGTTTGCGAAACACTCGATCAGTTAAATACTGAAATTGAAGAATTAGCAGAAGGCTATAACGATTTAAAAGAAGCAAACGCGAAGTGGATCTCGTTAATTCAAAGAGGGACGCAAACAGAAAAACAAACGCTCGAAAAAGCGTATGAAGAGGTAGCAGAAGACTACAATATTGAAGACCGTTTAAATGAAGCAGAAATAAAATTAAGAAGTTTAAAAGATTTAGAAAGGAAGCTAAAAACTGGGAAAAGAAAGGAAGAAAGAAGAGAAAAATCAATAATTAATTCTACAACACAGGCACATCAATCTCTTGGATTTAGTTTTAAGCCTCCGAGGCAAGAAATTGGGAAGTTCTCGGGTAGGCAGATAGACTGGCCTGAGTGGTGGCAAATATTCAACGCTACAGTACACGAGACTGACGGAAGTGAAGAAGTGAAACACGCGGTTCTCAAACAATGTGTACTAGGAGAAGCGAAATCACTTATAGAGGGATTAAAATTAAGTGATTATGAAGTAGCCATAGATTTACTCAAACAACGATATGGAAATGAAGAAGAATATACGAGGCATTTACATACTCAATTAGAAAGTTTAAAAATATGCCAAAACTTTAATGATTGTAAAAAATTCTCGTTAGATGTTGAAAGAATATGCCGCCTTTTGGAAAATAACGACCAGAACATTTCAGGCCAGGGAATTTGGATGAGCTTAGAAAAAAAGCTCACAATTCCAATTTTGCGCGAAATTCAGTCGAAGAAAGCGATTGTTAAAAATAATGGAGCTTTATGGGACACTGCAGCTTTCAGGAAAGCTTTGCGTGAAGTAATAGAGAAAGAGGAACTTGTCCTCTCCATTCACGCAAAATCAAATGAAAAAGTTGAAGAAAGGCAAAATACCCAAAAAAGCCAAAGAAACTTCCAAAATTTAAGAAGAAATAATGAAAAGGAAGTAACCAGAACATTCGCAAATACTGAAGCAAAAAATAAAAACTTTAATACACGCGCAAAATTTAACAAAAACAACAACAACCAAAACCAAAATAAGCCTGAAGGCGGGAGGAGATCCCCAATATACCCTTGTATATTTTGTGGAAGAAAAGGACATTGGGGGGATGAATGCAGACAAACTAGCACCGCGAAGGATCGCCGGCAAAAATTAATAGAACTAAAAAGATGTATTTTTTGCATAAAGCCAGAGCACATGGGGAATTGTAGAAGACCTATCAGATGCTTCCACTGTCAAGAAAGACACAATACGGCTCTTTGCGAAAGAACTTATAAGGAAAATAACATTAAAATTGAAGGAAATGTTTTACAAAATTTAGCCCTTCTACAAAAACCGCGGCAAAAAAGAATTTTACTGTGTCGCGAAGCTATGATATTCAATCCGTCTAGTCCCGAAAAAAGGACGACAGGAATGGTATTTATCGATTGTGGATCCCAAAGATCTTACATTCGAAAAGGAATAGCGCAAAAATTAGGCCTGCGTGCTTCTCAAAAAGAGGTACAAAGGATCCAACCTTTTCCTGCAAACCGATCCCCGGTAATCGAATTCCAGGCAGAAATATTTAGACTAGGGATAGAAAAATGCAGAAACGGGCAAATGTTCGTAGAAGTAGGGCAGCTGGATAATTTACACAGCTTGGTCACCCAAATGCCTGTGGTTTTAGCTCCCGAAGATGAACGCGAATTGGATCTAAAATCCAACAAAATACCGCATTCAGTAGTCGAGCCGGATGTCTTGCTAGGTGTTGAATATTTCTTCGAATTAAACATAATTCGAAAGAAAAAATTAAATTGCGGACTTTGGCTGGCAGACAGTGCGCTTGGCCCGGTAATAGGAGGAAAAGGGCAAATTACCAATAGTAAAGCTTTTCCTCCTATTGATCGTTCTAATGTAGTGATTACTGAAGAAAACGACTATGGAAATGAAACATTAGAAGATAAAATAGATAAAATGTATTCGCTTGACGGAATTGGCATAGGCGACGCGACCAATCAAAAATTGGACGAAAAAATAAGAAATGAATTTGAAGCTAAATTAACGTTCCAAAATGGACGTTACGAAGCTGGTTGGTTGTGGAAAGACCCATGCCCAAAATTACCAAGCAATTACCGCATGGCCAAAGCAATGCTCTTAAATCAAATAGAAGAAAAGCAAAAGAAAAATCCGCATCATTTAGCGCTTTATGAACAAACCTTTGCGGACCAAGTGGAAAAAGGTATTATCGAAGAAATACCTAGGAATCAAGATGATGGTGGACAAATTCACTATCTGACGCATTTCCCGGTTGTAAGAGAAGATAAAACTTTTACCAAATTCCGGATTGTTTTTAATGCAAGCGGAAAAAGCCGGAAGGACAATCCCTCTCTTAATGAGTGTCTACACCAAGGTCCCGTGACAATACAAGACTTATGCGGGTTGCTTATGCGATGTCGTCTGCCCACGTATTTGATAGCTGGCGATTTACAAGCAGCTTTTTTGCAAATAAGCTTGCGTCCAGAAGATCGAAATTGCGTTAGATTTTTGTGGGTGAAGGACGTTAAAAAACCAGCGTCGTCACAAAATGACGAGGATTTAAAAATATTCCGTTACGCCAGAGTCACGTTTGGCGTGAATTGTTCTCCCTCCATTTTAGGAATGACAGTAGACTATCATTTGGCAAAATATGATAGTTCAACTGCTAATAAATTAAAAAAGGCAGGTTACGTCGACAATTTCCTGATCGGAGCAGAAGAAAAATCGGAAGTTGAAAAAGATATTTTGGAAGCGCGAAAAATATTTCAAGAAGCCGGATGGAACTTTCGCGAAATTTTTACTAACGCGACCAAACAATTGAATGCCATACCGGTTGAAAAGCTTCCAATAGAAGCTAGAACGACTAATTTGCATTCTAGCGCTAAGCAAAAAATACTGGGAATAATTTGGGACACATTCTATGATGCTTTATCTTTAAAACTCCCTATACCAAAAATGACTGAAGAAAAGCAATGGACAAAAAGAAAAGTCCTAGCAACTATCGCTGAATGTTTTGACCCTTGCGGCCTTGTTTCGCCTGCTCTTCTAAAAGGGAAATGGCTATTGCAAAAATTATGGGAAGCAAAACTTCCTTGGGACAATGATTTACCCGAGGATTTAAAAATTGAATGGGAAGAAATTGCGACCGAATATTTGAACTGTAGCATTATTAAAATCCCCAGAAGAGTGATCTCGTGGAAATTAACGAAAGTAACAAATTTCCAATTATGCGCATTTTCCGATGCTTCAGACAAAGCATTAGGATTCACGATTTATCTCCGCTCTCAAAAAGATGTGGAAATAGAATCGACTCTAATTTTTGCTAAAAGCCGAGTAAAGCCTAAAGCACAAATTGGCAAATGCGAAGCAAAATTAACCATTCCCAGAATGGAACTCCATGCAGCCTTAATAGCTACTAAAGCGCTGGAATATGTCGAAAATATGCTCGATATAAAAATTAATAAAAAGATGCTGTGGACTGACTCTCAAACAGTCATCCACTGGCTAAAAAGTCCCTCGGAACAAGAACCATTCATTGAAAGACGTTTGAGGCCTATTCGAAAAAATATAGTCAAATACATTCGAACCGACGAAAATCCGGCGGATATGACGAGTAGGGGAATTTCTCCAAGCGAATTGGCCAACAATGTTCTATGGTTTAAAGGCCCAGAATTCCTTCATGAAGACGAAGCAAATTGGCCTAAAACTGAGATCGAATATGTGCCAGGGGAGAGGATCGAAAAATTTAATCCTCAACCTTTCCACGAAATGTGTCTTTCGTCGATAGAAAAAGCACAATTAATAGAGCACAATCGATTTTCAAAAATAAATAAATTAAAAACAACATTAATTTTTGTATTCCGAGCGTTAAAACAAATTTGCCTGAAAAAAGAAAATATAAATATTAAAAATGAGTTCTTATTAAAATTAAAAGAAACGATGGCCAATTCACAAGTAATAATTAAACCAGAAGAGATGAAATTGGCTGAAATATTTTTATTAAAAGAAGCTCAAAAACTACACCCTCCTTCTGAAGATACAAAACAAAATTTATTATTATTTAAAGATTCAGAAAATTTATGGAGAAGTAAAGGAAGAATTGAATTAGGCAATCTTGATGAGGAAACAAAATTTCCTATATGGTTGCCTAAGAATGCCATAGTAACTGAATTAATAATAATGGAAGTCCATGAAAAAATGGCACATGCCGGAACCAACACAATCTTGGCCTGTTTAAGATTAAAATATTGGATATCTAGGAAAAAAGTTCAGGATGTAACCAAGAAGTGCCAGATCTGTAAGAAATTCTGGATAAAGTCCTACGCACAACCAGAATTTCCTACATTGCCTGCAGTTAGAGTCAACCAATTTCGACCCTTTATGCACACTGCGGTTGATTATTTTGGACCTCTAATTGTGAAGCAAACAAATGGCGAAAAAATAAAAAGATGGATAGCCGTCTATACATGTACAAGCACTAGAGCCATCCATCTCGAAATAGCTGAAGACCTATCCGCCCAAGCCTTTTTACAAACTTTCAGAAGATTTATGTCTCAAAGAAAAAAGCCAGTGCTGATGATTTCCGATAACGGCACAAATTTTAAAGCCGCGGAAAAAACTTTACAAATGATTTGGAAGGAAGTAAAAATTCAAAAATTTTCTTCTGATCACGAAATAAAATGGATATTCGTGACTGAAAGAGCTCCCTGGAAAAATGGACTGGTAGAAAGGATGGTGGGACTAGTCAAATATTCTTTAAAAAGAACAGTTGGAAAAAGACTGTTAGAAGAAGAAGAATTTCGCACATTAATTAGCGAAGTACAAAATGTGGTAAATTCCAGGCCACTTAATTTTATTCCAGACTCGGAGCACATAATTCCCCTCCGACCAGTGGATTTTCTAATTCCATATGAAGAAGGTAATTCTGAATTTCCTCATTTGCCAAAAGCAGATTTGGAAGACCCAGATTATCGACCTCAAAAAATGACTACTAAAGAAGAATTAGTCGAGGAAATAAGGAAAGCGTCCGACCGAATAAATATATTCTGGGAAATTTGGACAGCCGAATATTTGCTGGCACTGAGAGAGAGAAAAAATAATATTAAAAAGTGCCCCTCCGCAGAAAATCCCCCGAAGGTGGGAGATATTGTTATCATCCGAGATGAGGAGACAAAAAATCGCGGAGTGTGGAAATTGGGCAAAATTGAAAAATTACTTCCGGGTGAACGAACAGCGGTAGTAAAAACGGGTAGAGGAACTACCCGCCGCGCAGTCAACGATCTCTTTCCCTTTGAAGTAGACGAAAATGAAAAAATAATCCCAGAGAAATCTGAGGAAAATGAGAATGAAAATAAAAATAATTCTTTAAAATTGAAAAATAAAAATAGAAAAATTACTAATAAAGAAATTTGTCAATGTAATTTAATCATTTTCAGGGAAATGGAAGACGAACATGTTTCTGATCTCTCTTTGGATTATGAAGAAGAAAAATTGAAAAATCAAAGTAATGGAAGTATTGACAAAGATGAAGAGCCACCAAAAAAGCAAGTTAAACAAAATTTTGATGATCGACTACAATCTTTTGTGAAGAAAATACAGAAACAGAAGGAATCGGAAAATAAAATGATTCGGAAACAGCCAGGTTCAGGTTTAATAAACTTAAATAAAACAAAACAGCGGAACTGTTTTGAAGGTAAAAATCAAGAGGGTACCAGTACGTCCCGCTTAATGAAGTTCCAACAACAAAATTGTTCGGAACCTAAAAATGAAGTAAAGAAGGCCGAAGCCAAAGGAAAGGACCTCTCCAAAAGAGAAGTCAAAAATGGAAAGCTCGTTCTGAATTTCGGCTGGGCTTTAATTAATGGTTGCCTACCTGGAGCGAACAGTCACAAAAGATGTTCTCAGCTAACACTTAGTAACGTAGTCGACATCGCAAGGAAGGACTCAGAAGAAGTAAAAAGGAATTATCCACGTCTGCAGAATAAGCCCGTGCAGTCCTTGATCCAATTACTTCTGTGTTTCTTTACACTAATGAAAATGAGAAAAGACTGGTGGAAGAAGAAAAATAATAAAACAACGTCTTTTGAAGCGGGAATTGAATTTATTGATGAAGTATTGAATGCAAAGAAGCCCGCCCAGATAATCACGGCCATAGAAAAGAAAAGAAGTATAAATTTAGAAAGAGGTTGGCACCCTAGGGATTTAAAGCCAGCATTAGCTCTTTGGAAAGCTGCTTGTGAGCTAGCGGAAGAGGCATTTTCAAATAAACCTTGGCTCCCGATTAGCTTAAGAGGGCAAGAAAATCCAACTGAAGAAGAAAGCTATGGATTATTTTTAAAAATAGCGGAGCATGTTGAAAAAGCGCTCACATTTATGAGAATTGTTGAATATTACCCACGAGCCACACCAATATTCGAAGAGGTAATAATAGTGGGTGATAACAACGCAAAAATGGTAGCCGAATTTTTCCCTCAAAGTTTTTGCGCCGCACCAATAGCAGCGAATGAAGTGAAATATTTATTTAATGACTACTTACCGCTCAATCCAGCTCCTTATTTCACAACAATAATTTGGATCGGCGGAGAAGTTATTGATGAAGGAGGACACCCTGAAGCTCTCAAAGCTCAATTAGAACCGCTTTGGAAAAAACTTGAATGCTTTAGTGGAACAGTCTATATTTTGCCACCGCCATATAAGCCAAGAGAAGTTGATTATTGGCAAAAAATTGTTGAAAATCTCAAAAAGGAGAGAAAAGAAAAAAGAGGTACGAAATACCTCGAAATAGAAACTGGCAGTTCAGAAGCCTTAAAGAAGAATTTAGTAAATGAAGAAGGAAAAATAACTAAAGAAGGGATAGAAGAAGTTGTGCGAAAATTAAGGGCAGCTGATACTCGATTAGAACGACAACAAAATGCTCCTCCTGTTGTCGAAGAAGAAGAAGAATCCGACTCTGAAATAAAAGAAGAGTCGAAAATAATTATAATCCAAGAAGAACCGTCTACGTACGTCGGTCGGATAATCAACAAAGAGGACGTCGTACGCCGAGGCGAGGACATTATATTAGAAATATGAGCCCCATCAGAAATGGAGGAAGACCGAATATAATTAATCGGCTCTCATATGTTTCAATGAATTTGGTTATGCTTGGACTCGCACTTCTATCCTGCTTACCTGGCGTACAAACAGGTGAGCCAATGATCTGCCCACATGGAATTACGAGTAAAATTTATCGTATAGGTCATCCCACGGTACATTGTGACGAATTGTTTGTGAAAGAACGACAAATGATTAAAGATGTCCGAATTTCGGTTTACAGGCCAAATGACGTCACCCAAGAAGTTCTGGGATTTCATTGCCTCAAGGTAATCGAAAAAATGACTTACTATTTGAATTGGTTAGGTTACAAAATAATCTCTCCTATTCAGAGAATGGAAATTGGAGTGACGAGAGAAGAATGCCTAAAAATGATTCACTTGGAAAAATGTTTTACTGGCACTGAGCAAAAAATGGAAGGACCGGATTCCTCAAAAAGGACATCCAACTTGCTCAACCCAGAATTCTCGTATTTCTCGGGCGGAAAAGAAGCTACTGTAATCAATTGTTTTTTAACCAAAATACATATATATTTTTCCCCCAATCAGGAAACTATGGAATCACCTTTACTTGATTTGGGACACTGCCGTTTAAAAGATAAGGCATGTCTTTTGGATGATCAATCTATGCTCATATGGAACTCCCCTACCGATGAGCAGCTGTGCAATTACGTGAAGATGCAAAAAGTCGAAGGATCGATGTACGATAATTGGTTTATGTCAAAAGACCAAACCTTTTCATTAAGCATCACTAACCCTCAAAATTTTAGGGACTGTGGAAAAGAAATGATCAAAACGGACCAGTTATATGCTCTCACGATGGTAGAGTATCAAAAATATTTCGAAATGGCCAAAAGCCAACCGAAGCGTTCACTTAATGGTAATGAAAATTTAGAAAATTATTCAGATGGGACCGTTCACGTTTCCCAATTTTCAGCGGGGGAGACTGCCCAGAGACTGACTAGTGAAATTCTATTGAAGAGGGCCTACAATCACCTTGCCAAAGTAATGTGTCAACAACAGTCGGAACTGAGCTTTCTTACTTCCTTGGATGCCACTATGATCGCTCGACAACGACTTTTGAATCCTTACTTAGAAGCAAATTGGGTAGCAGAAGAAAACAACCAGGTATGGTTGGAAGTTTGGTCTTGTTACCCCATAGATTGGCTAAAAATAAAAATTAGGCCTACTGGGAAAGAATGTTCAAAAAACATTCCAATAAATGTCACACTAGATGAAGGGAAGAGTAAATTGATGTTCTTGGACCCGTTAAAACTAATCATTAGAGCCGAGTCTGAAAAGGGAGCTTGCTCAAAATATGGCAAGCAAAAAATAAAAATACGAGAGGCGATATACATAGTGGACCAAAAAGCGGGAACATTAGAAAGAATTCCTGAAGAAAATATAATAACCACCCCAAAAGGGTTGTAATGGTCCCAAAAGCCGCCAAAACTCGATGCAAAAACATTTAAAGGGCATATTCTTACGAAGTTAAGTAACCCTGAAAAATTAATGCTTGAGGCCTTTAAAGAATTTAGTCTGAGCCGGGATAGTAAGAAAAATGAATTAATCACGAACAATGAATTCGATGCAAAAATAGGCAATCCAACTTTGAGCTTTTGGCCTTTCCAAGAGATGTGGGAGGAAATTAAACAAAAAATGGTCCTCAGTGTGTGCCTCATTTGGGTTCTTATTTGGATATACAAAACCATTTTCTTTCTATATAAATTATGGAAAGTAGTCAATCGGCCAGATAAATCCATAAAAAATATACGAAAAATATTTTTAAAAAATGAATTTGAGGAAGCAGTCTCGTCGTCGACACAACAGCAGCAGGCCACAGAGTCAAATCTTGCGCGCTTTGGGAGTGTTTCGACTTTGACAGCCTCAATTCGAAAGAAGGTCCCGAGAAGGAAAAACGATGAAACGGAAGTAAAAAGAGATAAAATCTAAAAATATTTAAAAAGTCCATTAATCATAAAATTCCCAAGTTTAAGATTTTATTTTTCTTTTTTATATATATATTTGTTTAATTATTACCTTTCCCTTAAGATTTCCACAATAATATATTTTTTACACTAAAATTTCCTTCTCTTTCACTAAATACTTTTGACCTTCGTTCGATGTTGATTAATCACTCCTCTAAGCGTTCTTTTCACAATTCATCCTTTTTTATATAAAAACTGTGCTCCCTTCTCTAAAATCGTTCCATTTTTAATTCTTTTTCTTATTTTTATATAAAAATTGGCTTTAATAAATAAATTATTTTTTTTGAATAAAAATTTTTGTTTGGCAAAAAGAAAAATTCGATAAATTTCAAAAGAAGAAATTTACAATTGAAACAGAGTGACTCGGAGCACGAGTCACTTTAGCCAAGGAGTAGAAGTGGTGAACGGTAGTGCCGTTCACCAAGGAAGCAGAAGTGAACGGAGCACGTTCACTTTAACCAACAAAAATAAACACACAAGTCCAACCAATAAAGTTTATTTTCACACACAAATAAACAATCGCAGCGAACAAGTTGAGGGCCAGCAAGGGCCAGAAGCAGATCAGCACACACAGGAAGTTGTTGAAGTGGTTGAATGAGAAGTGAAGAATAGAATGAAGGATATGTGGGTGGCTGATCTACCTCTTAAATAGGCACAAATAAAGGCGGGGTTTGGCAATAAAATAATTAAAAAATGTAAGTTTGAAAAAATGCGCGAAGTGGCTAGAGAAACAAAAACAGAAGAGAAGACTCGGCAAGAGAAGCCAAGTCAAAAAACAAAAGGAAAATTAAGTAAGAGAACAGAGGGTGGCTGGCACGAACGGACACAAAAAAATAAAAGAAAGGAATTTAGGCGGGCAAAACAATTCAAAAAAGGAGAGTGGACGAGCAAAAAATTGACGGTGAACGAGGAAAAAATTAACCAAAAATTGGACGGGTAAAAATTGGCCAAAAGTCGCCAATGTTTGGCGACATCTCCGAACAACAAGCTAGGTACTCTAATGTTTCGTAGTCAATGATTTGGGGGTTCCAGTTCCGAAACCGGTGGGTTCAAGTTCCAGTTCCGGAACTGAAATCGTGGAACTAGTAAAGGTCTGGAACCAGTTTGGAACTGGAACCTTGGAACCGGCAAAGATCTGGAACCGATTTTGAACTGGGAACTCCTCCTCCTTTTCTTCCTCCTCCAAAATAGGGCAGTAAATAATTACACAGAATAATTATTCAAAAAGATACGATATGCTAATTCCAATTAATGAAATATGGAAGACTTAAGGACACGTTTATCCTTTAATTTCTCCAAAATTACTACGCTTCCTTATATTTTATTAGTTTATGGCTAAAATAATTTCCTTATTACTTTAAGAAATTTGTTATTTAATTTTAAATTTAATTATTTAATAATTAAAATACCTTCAATCCCCGCATTTATATAGTTACTTCCAATATTAATTAAAGTAGCTAATTGGGTAGATA
This sequence comes from Meloidogyne luci, assembly GCA_902706615.1. Lineage (NCBI taxonomy): Eukaryota > Metazoa > Nematoda > Chromadorea > Rhabditida > Meloidogynidae > Meloidogyne > Meloidogyne luci. The sequence continues at coordinate 3,133,318 of CACSLI010000182.1, read as the reverse complement.
ATAAATTACACTGAATTTGTTGTCCATTGCCCGTTTTATCTCTATGAAGTAATGCAGCAAGGATAGCACCATGAGCATAAAGGCCAGTCATTAAATCTGTGACTGCAACCCCTGGTTTGCAAGGTTCTAAAATTTCTATCGTTATTTATCTCGGAATTTCTAGATAAAGTCCTCACTCATTCTACCTATTTTTTATCAGTTAATCTTTGAATTTCTCCCTTCGTCGGTACAGGTTTCCTTCTTGGTGGAACAACTTTCCTCTCATCACTCCTTCCACGACCACAAGCCTCCCCGTTGCCTGATAATAAATAGAGTTGGGGGTTTCGAGTCATTCTTTTCGGTCATTATTTTTATCGGGCCGGTCCGACCGAGTCTTTTTCGGCACAAAATTCGATGCCCGACTCGATCTTTCGGACCGGACTGGGCCCCCAACCCTAATAACAAAATAAAAATATATTCACCAGAATTGGCCGTACATGGTCCTGTTATGCTTAGCAAACCCCCTATAGCTGCAGCAATAACATCATAGCCTGGATCCTCAGAATATGGACCATCAGGGCCGTAACCTTTAATTATGAATATTCATCTAAATTTAAAATATTTTTGTCTAACCAGATATTGAACAGTAAATTAATCGAGAATTAATTCTTTTGAGATTATCGTAATCCAACCCGAATTTCTTCATATAACCCGTTTTAAAATTCTCAATCAAAACGTCTGCTCGCATTGAAAGTTTCTTTGCCTGTTATTTTTTAATAAATTTAATAATTAAAAATAACTGTTTATATTAAATTAGTTAGACTAATCATCTAAAAAACTTATAATTTTATTTCCTCATAAAATAACTCGGATTTGAGAAATGGGGATGATTGTGGAACTGAACTTCCTGAGGATAAACGGGTCAAGGAAGGACTGCGGGGGTATTTTACTAATAACGGAGGCAGGAGTACCTAAAAAATTTACTTGGTCTCTAATTCGAGTAATCGAACCTATATCATAATTCTTGTCATTTCTGATTTTTGAACAAATAAGGTCATTAGCCGTGGTTTGAATCAAATTTTAATTTACTAGGTAATTCTATATTAACAATTAGTTCTTATTAGTCCCTCATTTAGCAACTCTTTCTTATTCTTAAATATAAATTATACCAATTCTCGCCCTTCCGAATTTGCCAAATTTATTGCCACACTCTTTTTATTTCTATTTAATGAAAGAGTATAGCAACTCTGTCCATTAATCATTGGTGGATAAAATGAACGAGATTCATCTCCAATTTCTTAAATATTTTTAAAAATAAATCTAAATATCTCAGCTTACTGGGCCTTTCAATTTTCCAAATTTTCGCCCCTAAATCTCCCAGTATCATTGAAGCAAAAGGTGCTGCCACAACTCGAGAAAAGTCAATAACATTAATATGAGATAAAATAGATGCTTTAGCAGTCTCCATAATTTATTTTAAAAATAATAAGGTACACCTGCTGTTCAAGGGTACCTCAGTTATATGACCATTATGAGACCAGTGTTCTCTTTCTAACAAATGAAGTTTATCCTTCTTTACTCCTTAACTATCATTTATTTTTTACAAATGATAGTGTAGGTCAATAGAAATTTGGTCAAAAATATAGTCTCATAATCGTCAGAGAAAGGAGGCCCCATTAAACGGCAGGGTACTAATAATAACAATGATAATTTTATAATTTTTATTAGTAATTAAGGTATAAAATTATATTATAATATTTTTTATTTTAAAAAGAAGAAAGTGACAGCCTGTGCAAACTATTAATTAAACAGACGGTTAAATATATTTATTGATCAATCGAGAAAATAATAAATAAATGCTAAAATTTATTAGTCGAGATCAGACGGAAATTTCCGTATGAACATTAAAGGAATTGAATAAAATTGAAGATACTTATAAATGAAAGACTATAATTTGGGGATTTTTGATGTTTTTATTTATTTATTTAATTAGGTACCTTTTTAATAGATATTTATAAAAACTAAGATGAAGGGAAAATTCTCATAAAAAACCTAAATTTTAGGAAATTTCCAGAAAATTCCAAAAGAGGCAAATTTAGGAAGAAAGAAAAATAATCATCAATCAAAGACGATTAAATTTGCTCCATAAAATTTTCCCTAAAAATAATTTCCCTGAAAATGTCATGTCCTGAACTTTGTGATGAACACATTACCCTCCAACAATATTCCTCCAAAACGCTAACATTATCCCAAAACCGTCTATATTTTAAACAAAAATTAACTTTTCACCTTAAAACTTTATTTGACTTTGAATCAAAATTTTTTAATTATATTTGTAATTAATTAGCGGCAATTGAAAGCAAAGAAATGAATATTAAATCCCGTAATAGAATCACATAAAATGCATCCCAATTTTTTAAATTTACTTAAAAAAATTATCATTATCATATTAATTCAAAAATTATTTTCTTCTTCCAAAAATTCATTCATTTATTTAAATCCATCCAATTTATATAGGTAAGTTATTCATAAATTGTTTTATAATATATTCAGCTCTAGCAGGTGCCCATTGGGGGACCTTAAAAAATTTTTTTAATTTTTTAAAATTTAAATTTTAAAAGATAATTTTCACCATATGACCAACGCCTCGAACTGTAAAATTTAAATTATCAAAAATAATTTAGGTAATTAATAAACTTGCCAGTCAAAAACGTTAATCCGCCAAAATATTCCGTTTTAAACCCTCCTATTTGTTTGTTAAACAGCCAGGCTTGGCTTGGTGTTTTAAGCTAAAAAATCATTTTCTAGATAGAAGATTAGAAAAATTTTACATTAAGCCCAAGTTGTTCCGAAAATTTTTGACCCATAATAAAATTACAGACAGAATCTGTATCTCCGTAATAAAGCAAAGTTGGCACTGTAGCGTTTAAAATAATTTTGAAAAACGGGGTCATGTCATCTAGAAAAATTTTATTTAATTATTTTCTTGAACAAAATTGCTTGAAGATTTATTTTTAGTTTAATCAGAAATCCAATTTAAATTAAATATAAGCTCCTGAAATTTTGACAATTGACAACCCTAACATTTAGAAGAAAATCAGGGTTTTTTGGGGGTTTTAAGGGTCTAGCCTTGATTAAATTTTTATTAAATTTTAATCCGGGTCCATGTTCAAGCTCTAACTCTACTAATAACACAAAAGAGCTACTAAAATATAAATTAAACATTATTTACCCTGAATTATTTGGTAACCATTAACAGAAGAAACACTATCAGTACAGAAACTCCATCTAATATTTTGACTAACTGGGATATGCAATGCTTTCATAACTAAAAATATTTTTAAGAGTTTAAAAGATTCGGTATATACTAAATGTATTAAAGCAGACCGATCCGCGGACTTTATAACTCTATAAGATTATGGTATTATTATGTTCCTGGGATGGGAAAATTCATTGGAGGGTAGAGCCATCATTGAATAAGGGTTATCAAGTACGTACAAAACAGCAAGTTCGAACACTTAAGCTTTACTCTACTATCAACCCGATGTGATACGACGGATCGGGTCTGCAAATTACTAACAAATTCACCTTCTTTTTTATTCATATAAGTATTTATGACATCATCTTTAAATGAAAATAAAATTTATTTTTGATTAAAAATAAATTTTTGGTAAGATTTTTTAATAGTTATTCCTAATCCATGTTCAGATCATTCCAAGGGCATATTTTCTCTCTTAGTTTAGCTTTGCTATATGAATGGGATCGTGCAGATATAAAAATTAAATCTTTGATTTTTCAAGTTCAGGATAATTCCCAGTTGGGGGAGGGGAGGGGGACAACAGCTATGAAGGCTAAGGTATATCCTTTATAAAAAATTTTTAGAGGTAATACTGGAATCTTTTCAAAATTTAAATCAGTCTATTATTAAAAAATTTGCTCTTATTATCAAAATAAAAACAGTAGTTAATTAAGTATTTTACCGGCTAAGCAAGGAACAAGTGACGGATCAAACGAACTTCCATCGTCTCTTTTTACTCTTCTGGTATCTTCTTCCATCTTAAAAAATTTTTCTAAATTAATTTTAATATTTAAATATTATACAATATTAAGCCTAGCTTTCTTGGCTAATTTGGCCATATTTTTCAGCCGAAAATCTGCTCTAGAGAACATATCATATTTTTGGTAGGAAGAGGCATTTGGTGAATTGCCTAATTTATTTAAAGTTTTTTAAACTCATTATTTTTTTATTCACCACAATTTCTATAAATATCATAAGCATTTATATTGCCATTGAAAAATGAATTGTAAATTTGTATTGCCTAAAATAATATTTATGTTTTGTTAATTAAGTGTATTATAATAAATTTACATTAGTAGAACAGCTTCCCACCAGCTTTTCTATATCACATCCATCTAAAGTTAAAAATTGAAATTAAGGAATTATACTTAGTGATAGAATCTAGCAACAACATATAGGAGAGGGATAGGTCGGGGCATTCGAAATTTGAGGCCAGTACTTTTCCCGATCAGAAGCCCGATCCGAAGGAATTTTGAAAACGTGATACGGACCAAGCCCCAATTTTTCCAAGTGTTCCTTGTTGGGACCGTAATAATTCTAATTAAAATAATAACAGTACCTACACAGCCTTTACAACAATCTTTTTTAACTGACTGCCAAAGCTCCTCGTCTACTACACCGTGGCCATATGCATAAATAAGATTTGATTCGTAATCTATCTTTTTGTTTAAATAAGGGTTGCCTATAGCTAGACCCTGAAATTCAAATTTTTTAAATTTTTTCAAATCATTTTCTACCTTTAAATTTATTTTAAATTTACTCATTCCTTTAACAATTAATGATGTAAGCATTGGCAAGTAAATACCGGCATATGACTCTCCGGTAATATAAATATCATTTTTTAAAAATTTTGGATATTTTTTGAAAAATTGCTTGATTGCTAGATAATTATCATCCGCAGCCTAAAAATATTTTATTACATTATTTAATTATACTACAATTTAACAGGGATTATCAATACATGGAGAGTCTCTCATAAGTTTTTTTCTTACTGAAGATAACCACCCCGAAGGATCCCTCCATTGGCGTACTTAAATAAAGTTAAGGGAGTGTTTGGCACGCTTTGGTACCGAGCACTTAACTACCGAGTACTTCACCGAGTACTAGGATGAGGTTGACGAACCTAACGCTTTGGAATGTGATCGCGGTTCATGGCACAACTCGAGTTATAAATAGAATTTTACTTAATTTTCGTCTATTTATCCTCCTCCTTCCCCAACATGAATCCCACTAAGTTATCCATTGAACGGTCATGACTTCTAATAGGATATTAATTAATCATACAATATTATCATTTGTAGCAACATTTCCATCTGTTGCATAAGAAAATCCAACCCCAGCAGGTGATTCAATAAAAACCACAGAAGCATTATTATTCCAAGAATGAGGATTCTCAATTAATTTAGACCCATCTTTGTTTAGAAGATAAGGGCCTAATTCTGTAAATAATCCTAATAGAGAAGAACAACCGGGACCACCATTATACCAAAATATCTTTAAATAAATATTTAATTACTACATAAGATTACGTCGGACCTCACTATAAATAATTTCAATACACCCCACGTTAATCTACTTTTTTAAAGCTGATATATTACAAGGTGCTAGTAGCTGCCTACTGCTACGCTTAAGACTCTGGAGACGCTGGCGTTTTGCCACTTATTTTGTGTGCTTAGATTAATAACGTCTCCGCCGGCGTCTTGTCTCCAGCGTCTTGCGTTTTATTTAAGCGTAGCATAAGTGAGATACTTAACTGGCTGAGCCCTCATTATAATAGACAATTTTCATTCTCAAGGTTGTATCTTATAGTGAGGCCTGATTGAAAAAATAATACCACTGGGTCTTTTTCAGGATTATTTTTTGAATTTGTTAACATATAATGCAGAAATTTAGTTTTTGATATTTGTAGATAACCTATAAATTAATTTTTTATTTCATTTATACATAAATCTCGATTTAAAATACCCCAAATTTTGGATATCTTAAACCTTTAGATAAGATTATTTAAATTTTGTTTGGCCACCAAGGGAGAGTTTGCCTAAGCCTTACGATAAAGATAGAAGAATGAGTCGCGTTATAATTTCTTAACTCAGTATATATATCCCAAAATTTTCATAATTACCTCTCATTTTTAAATACAATTTGTTCCCTTAGGTGTAATAAAACCTAGATCAAATTTTAATTTAATGACCTGAATAATGTTTAAAATTTAATTTAAAATCAAGCAAAGGCAGTTTATCAGTTATTTCATCGGGATTATTTTGAGATTGGACAAAATTATGTTTGGCAAATATAAATAATAAAATAAAATTTATTAAAAAATAAAAATTTTGCATTAATTAATTAATTAAATTATAGATTTATGCTTTAGAATTAATTTTGGAAATTTTTTTTAAATAAATTTTCTATTTATAAAATAGCAATTTCTATTTATTAATGACGCTTTAAAAATTTTTTTTTAATTTTTAAAATTTCTTAAAATAAATTTTTTGCATTTGTTTAGCTTAATAATTATATATAGCTTATTAATGTCTCATGCAATACACGTTGTTAATTTCTGATGCCACAACTTTGATAGAAATTTTTTTTTGGATTTTCTAATATTTTTTTTCTAAACATTTTTTAAGAATAAATTTTTTTTGAGTCAAGAAATTAGAAGGAAATCCTCTCTCAGGGGAGCCTACCGTTATAAAATGGAGGATTTCTGGCTCATGGTCTTCTGAAATTTATTATACCTATAAATCAAAAAATTTTCTTTTACTGCTCTGAAATTTAAATTTAAGAATTTTTAGTTCTTCAACGATACACGAGCCCAAACACTAAACCCTAACATGCCCTCACCGACAAACTTCAATTCCCGACACTCCCTTCTGTGAATGTAAGGAATCTCGGGGCCCTCAATACAATCTCCGATTTCTGTAAGCCAAGATAATTTTTTTCTCTTTGTTTAGCTTATTCCATAATATCTCAAAAATACACGTTTCAAATTTTTTAAATTAATTTCGACAAATAAATTTTATTTTAAATTTCCATTAACGTAAGTATTAAGTTTAATTTTTAGTTAAATTAAGGAAATAATTTTTTTAAATCCACGTTTATAATTTATTCAAATTTTAAAATTAATTGGAAAAATCTTATTGATTAAAAAAATTATTTTAATAAATTAAAAAATTATTTTAATAAAATAATTTTTTATTTAGTTAAAGACATCTTGAGTAAACTTTAAAAAAATTTAATAAAAAGTAAGCTACACAAGTTACCATTGGAAATACAATGGACTACAATCATTCTCTAACAACAACCTCCTTCTAAAAGTAGCATTATAATGGTTCCGAAAATTAGAATTTTCATTTTCTGGTTCTATGAACCATTTCCAATGCAATTCTTGATCAGCAATCTTTTTTTTATTTTATATATCTAAGATTTTAAGGTTAATGTTTCCTTTAACTCTGATATTTTTTGAATCTATGTGTATGATAAAAAATGAATCCCCTGCCAATAGGCGAGAGTTTTACTGATGGATAATCTCTTAAGATATATAAGCAGTCAAAGTGAGATATTGTAAATGAGAGCTTTTAAAACAAAAATAATAAATCTTGTCGTAAATAAGCGAATCCTTTACAAGTTTTTATGATAGTAAAAACAACTTTACATAATAAAAATTGTCGTTAATAAATGTAAATATAGTTGAATCTCGTTAAAGTGCACTTCCTTGGGGTGGAAAAGTTGTTAGATTAAAGCGAGATCTGAAGGTACCACTTTGGCGTATTTTGCCCAACCAGCGGGCAGCTGCACTAATAAAGTTTTATGGGAGGGAGGGATTTCCGATATTTTTCCCCTTAAAGTTTTATAGGAGGGAGAGTTTTCCGATATTTTTCCCCTTTCTCTTACACCTTTCGCTATTTAAGATAAGACAGGGGTCATCCATAAAGTATGCAAGTATACTATAACGAGATATAGCTGTATATTTTTATAACATCTCCAAATAATTTTTTACATCATCTATGCAATGTCTTAACACTCCTATATATTCAAGTTCTTTAAAAATGTTGTCAAACCATCGAATTAAATTTAAACATTCGTTTCTAAATTCCTTATATCTTGTAGCAATTTCAAGTAACTTGTCGGTTATTAACCGTAAAATAGAATCTTCAGAAAATATTATCACATTTTTATTATCATCATGAGTATTTGAGATAATACCATCAGGTGATGCGACATGTATTATCAATCTGAAAATTTTTTTATTAACCTCAAATTTACTTACAACATTGGGATTTAAAATATTGTAGATTTTTTAAATCCCAATGTTGTTAGGGCCTATAGTTAGGGCTTGTATAAATTCAAGGTCCGAATGTTAGGCGTAAGCAGAGGTGGGTCTGAATTCCGATTTCCTACTTCCGACTTCCGGCGTAAGTCGGAACTCGGAAACTGTTCCGACCCACCTCTGGGCGTAAGTAAAACTATGGATGCTTTGATAGAATTAAAATTTTGATTACCTCTTTAAATGAAAAGAATAAGCAACATATTTGACTAAAATTCCATTTCTTCTATCTCCCTGTGAAATCAAATCACTACCCTTATAAAGCAAAATTTCAACCAATCTCCATGAACGAACAATCAACCCCAAATTTTTAAACGGCGAAAAATCTTCTTCAGAAAGGTTGCCATTTTCTTTCATTTTATTTATCCAATTAACAATTTTGTTCAGTTCATTGTTCAAACGAAAATTTGCTTAAATTAACTGATAGATCGCCTTAAATTTCTGAATCTAACACCTAAAACCTAAACAGTTTTTGGAACTAAAGATATTCTGGGTAGGTAGCGGATGTGTCACATACGGGACGGTACCGTTAGTCTTTGACCAGCATTATAATATGTCTCACATTTCAAGAAAATAAAGTCGGAGCTCTATCTTAAGTTAGTGTTATTGCCCGCCCTGATTCAATTTTACAAAAATTATTTTTATCTCACAGTTATCCGAATGTATATTTCCCGAATGTATAAGGTCCCCGAATGTATATTTTCCAGACATGGTCATGGATACAGATATGGATACAGATAACACCAAAATGCCTGCGGATATCCGCCTTATCCGTTTGTATCCGCCGTAAATATCCGGATACGGGTACCAAAATTAGTATCCGTGACCATGTCTGATATTTTCATAAAAACAATTTTCCTTACATATACGATCGTCCAAAGGTATTTTAGTAGTAGCATGACAAGGTGCGTTCAAAATCAAATGGGATATATGATTATTTTTGCAGAAAAGTGTAGCGATATAATCTTCAAAAAATTTTATTCCAAGTTCAGATGTCAATAACCATTTCTTATTTTCTTTTTCAAAATTTTTTAAATTGATTATAGTTGAGTTTAATTCTTCAAATTTATCCTTATGCTCTTCAAATTTTAAGGAAATATAATCTAATTTGATTGATAATTTTATTTCTTTCTTTTTTTCTATGAATAATTCAAATCTACTAGCATATATTTTATCATAGATATACTCTATGCTTTTTACAAAAGCTTCAATTTTATCTCTTAATTCTAAATATTTTTTAGCAAATTCAGAAACGTCTTTAAAATTTATAGAATGTGGTGTATTTAATTGTTTTCCAGTAATAAATAGTCTCTCCAATCCTAGTAATATTTTTGCATCTAATTCAACTGGATCTTCCCCAGTAAATTTTTGAAAATGGTTTTCTTTAATTATTAAATTCAAAAAAGTTTTTTATAAAGATACACTCTGGGGAGCTGAGGACGTTAAGATAGAGATAAATTTTATGCGAGTAGCGCACCGATTTATGTAAGCACATTGAGCTTGTGTGCTTGTCTTGCCGTTAGGCTTGAATTCGTAAGAAATTCGCACTCAACCTCGTAATTATACACAGTATCTGTTACGAGGCAAAGATAGGGGTGATACAAGATACGAGTACGGGGAAATAAATAAGACTGCGAAGGCTGGTACGAGGGGAAATCAGATCAGCTGTTGTACCAAGCACGAATTAGGCCAATCTGAAAGTTTGAAGCAATGGTCGCTTGAGCACTGGTCTGTGTATAATATAAGTTTAGATATGTGTCTCTCCAAAGATATGAGTTTAAACAATTTCTTTTGGTTACCTTTTCGAGTTGTAACTGACAAATCAGTTGTATCGTTACTATGATCGCAAGCATTATTTTCTTCCATTTTTATTCTTCTTTTAAATTCATTTAAAAATTTAATTTCATCTTCTTCCGCCGTGGCTATATTATTATTCTCTTCATTTTCAATTATCTCTCCTTCCTCAATTTCATTAGAATTTTCATTAATTTCAGGTTGATTCTCTGATATCTGATTTTCGATGTTTTTTAAATTTGGTTCAATCACTTTTGTTTTATCTTCAATCTCAATAATTTTTGATAAATCTTTTTCCTCAATTTTATGTTTATTATCATCGTCATGCTTGCTAACTGTATTTATTTAAAAAATTAAAATTAATTCAAGTATTAGAGCTGCCAAAAATATGCTTGGGAAAAATATGCTATTAGAGCTGACGAAAAAATTGCCAAAAATATATTTTGTTTAAAAAACCCCCCAGATATATCGGGAATTATATATCGGGCAATTAGGCAAGGGTTAAAAGATCCATAAGGCGTGATCGCTTATTAGATTCAGCGAGTTCGAGGTTCAATTAATGCCCCTTATTTAGACTAATACTGAACTCCTAATATTTGTAGTAAAAATATTTCTGCATAATTTTGAATATTTTATAATTTTTTCAGGTAATCTGGGCATATTCTTTTATATTTATCTGCATATTTTTTCAGCCCTAATAATTTTATATTTTATTTGAAAATTCAAAAATTAATGAAAATATTTTAACAAAATATTAATTGCTTTTAATTGAATTTTAAATTTTAAATTAAACTATTTAATAAAATTAAAAAAATTTAATCAGCTTTAAGAAGAAAATAAAAATTTCCATATTTTCTTAAGCCAAATTACTCTATTACTTTCTTCAGCTTCGATAACATGTTCATTTTCATTGTTATCTGAATTGTCTGAACATTCATCAAATCGACCTGGTGTTGAAACTTCCAATTGTGGGATATTTTTTTCTGATTCGGATATATTGCTAGTTGAAGCTATTTTATTTGTTCTTTTAGCCTTTTTTGCTTTGATCTAAAATTATAATTATAAAATTAGGATATTAGATTTTGTGATTATTTAGTCCGCAGATTCCTCAGATTCCTTTTGTCAATATCCTAAAAAGCCTCGTTGACCTTTATCGCACACAGCCCGTCATTACTGACTTCTAGTTTTTTCCTTAGAACTTTCCTTATAACTAGGGATCGGATTTATATTGAAATAAAATCGGAAAATATGGCCATAAAATATTGAAATAAAATGACAAAATATTGACAAAAAATGCCAAAAAGTAGCTAAATATTGAAATAAATTATCGTTTATTCACTAGCAAAACTCCAAAAAAAAAGTCTAGAAATTTTTTGATTGACGAAATGAGGATGTGACATATTGTGGGCTTGTCCAGTGGGACATTTTGGGGGTGTTTGGTGGGACATTTTGAGTGCGAAATATTTTGGGATGGGCCATTATGTGGATTTTTGTACAGTACACATTTTGAGGTTTTTGTTAATTGGGAAATTTTGGAGTGCGCCTTTTCAATAAGGGCTGAGACACATTCTAGGGAATAATTAATGGGAAGGCAACGGCACTGTAGTGAATAATAGGCCATAATCCCCTCTTTTCAGCGCCGCAGGCGAAAATTTTGAAAATTGCGGTTGTCAAGTAGCCAGAATTTCTTCATTTTTCCCTAAAATTTATAAAAAATCCCAAAATTTTAGTAAAAATATGCAAAAATATTGAAATAATTTGAAAAAAGTGAAAAATATTGATATAACTGGAAAATTGGCAAAATATTGAAATATATTGAAATGTAACTTTGTTGAAAATCATAATATCGAAAAACTAAGTGCATATTTGGGCTTTTCTCGGAATAATATATTCAGGAAAAAAAAATATATTTCAATACAAATCCGATCCCTACTTATAACTAACAGCTCTCATCTTAATAATCAACTAATCGACTAAGAAGGATATTAGACCTCTTGGATGCCCCTTTTAGTACTTATTTATCTATTCTGACTCTTGATTGGATTATTTAGGAGATCAGGGTATTTCAGGATGTTGATATCGAAATCATACTGACTCTTTTCTGACGCCTATCTTCTTTCTTTTTCTGATTATTTTTCTTAATTAATTTATCTTCTTTTTCTAGATTTAATTTTTCTTTAACCGGAGCATCCTCTAAAACTTCATCTTCCTCATTTTCATTCTCGAAATTTTCTAATTCTTCCTTCAAATATTTTCCTTCAACAATTTTTTCTTTAATAATTTTGTATTCCCCAACAGTATCCTTATAGAATTTATGTCCTCCTTTTAAATTTTTAATAGATTTTTTGATTTCTGTCAAAATTCTAAATTCAGAATTTTGTTCAATAAAGTCAACAGATTCGCTATAATTAGCTAACAAATTGTGGATATTAATTCTTTTTGGATTTTCCGAAGAATTTTTTTTTGAATTAATTTTATAACCGTCATTCCGACAATTAAATACAAAATCTGGCAATTTTTCCTTTAATTTATATAAAGGAATTTCTTCCTCAATTTTTTTACTCATTAATTCATTAAATTCATTTGGAAGAACAAATGCTTCGATCCAATAATTTATCTCTCCAATATCATTTAAATACTCTACTATAGCTATTTTAAAGAAATTTGTGGGTACTGCTAATTCACTTTTCCCGATAAGCATAAATTTCATTATTTGTTCTTTTGGTAAGAATAATGGGCCTGTATAAACACTTGTTTGTCCACTTCTAGCCATACAACTTTAATTAATATTTATTTGATTAGATAAAGAAAAGTGCCCCAAAATATGGAGGAATATTTATGGGGAATATAAGAGGATCTTCTTGGAATATAAGAGGATCTTCTTTGTACAATTCATAATTCTGAGCTATATAATTCTGAACTATATCCAGAAAACAAAGGCCAGAGTATATAGGAGAAGCATCAAAAACGGGTTGGCGAATTCGGGTTCTAAAACTCTGTATGTCCGGAAATTTTCTTATCGGCCTTTACATCTCTCGCAGCTTTTCGAACCGCTACAGCATTGTAAATCGAAACTTCTTGAATATTTAAATGGATTTCTGAATTTAATTATGTTCTGTCATTCAACAATGTATCTAACATGATAAACAACCTTCAATAAATAACTAAATTAAAACTCTTACAAGATATATTCTTCAATAATTCGCCAATGTCCTCCATTAATATGCCCATTTTGAGGAGCCGAATTTGTAAAGTAGAATGTTTGTTTAACATTTGTTGGATGATTATAAGCAGGAACATTATGTCCATGTTCCAATTCATGTCTCTAGAATTATAAAAAATTTTCTCGGGTGCTCAAAAAATAAACCTTTCCATCATCATAGTCATGGAAATCTGGTTGAAATTCTTTTTTAAATTTTGGATCGTTATCCCACATAAGACAACGACCACCTCTTTCTATTTTATTTATAATTAAAGGATCAAGTAACTCTAATGTCCATTTTGGTATTTTTCTTTTTCTATCAAAGCTGACCAAAAAATCCTTAAAATATTATTTTAATTAGATAAAAATTTTGGAATTTTGATTATTAATAGAGAAATCAAGATCGGTTATTTATAAAAAGTAAAAGTAATGGCACATCAGTCCTAGCATTAATGGGCTTCCCGTATTTTCTTATCACTGGTATATAGTACTATTTTATTATCAATTTAATATCTACATTATTATACTACTATTAGCAATTTCTATTAAAATTATATTTTAAATCATTACTTTATAAATTCTTATATTTTGCTTATCCGATTCTTTTTCACAAATTTTATTAAATTTGTGTTCAAATGTTGGCTCGATTATATTATTCGAAATAATTTCATTTGATTTTTTATTTTGCTTATATTTTCCGGATAAATGGTGATTGTGACATTCTGAATTTATTTGATTATAAGTATACCCCCACTATAATATTTTAATTTTACAAACTCTTTCTATTATCCATGGGCTGTGAGTCTAATTGGAGTCTCCGGGACCGCCCTCATTTTCAAAACTTTTAATATTACGATTGGGCCCAGAAGCCGAAAAAATTTTATCTTATAATGTGAAGTATATATTAAATGAAGCTATTGCATAAGCAGTCCCTTTCCCATCAGTGCTACCAACTTTTAAAACTCGTACCTTGATGTGGAATCTTGAATGTAAGTATGTATATCAGGGATGGCACGGGTCGAGAAAAAAGTCTAGCTTTGAATTGAGTTTCAAAAAAATTTCCCTTGGTCGGTTTCGGATATTGTTCAGGTCTTGTGTTTCGGGTAAGTGTGTCGGGTATTATAATGAAGTCAACCATATTCTAAAAATAAATTTATACTTTTAATATCCTTATGATATCCAATTCCAACTGCTTCCATAAATTCATCCAAATCTATACCCAAATACCATTCAATAAATTCAAGCTGAATCTTCCAATCTTCTCCAAATTCATTCAATTTTTCCTTTCTACAATGTTTTTCTTTAAATAAGGTTCCTTTTAATTCAGGTCTAGTAGCTCTAATTATAAGTATATCAACACAATATTGTTCTTTTTCAATTTCAATTAATAAAATTTTAAAAAAATGCGTTGTTTTTGAATGCTTTATTGAATCAGTGAACTGAATAGATTTTTTAATTTAAATAATAATTGAAATTAAAGATCAAAGATAGTGTAAAGTAGCTATTGGTATGCCAGTACTTGAAGAATTTAAAATAATAAAATTATCTAGGCTCATTCCACGGTAAATCTGTTCGATAACCCAACTTTCCCTTAAACTGAAGATGCTTGTTCGGGCCAGCCGCTTTATACGGCTTTATTATAATTACTTTCATAAGCGAATATATTGTGAGATTTTTACAGCAGTTGTGTACATAACAGTAATACATAAAATAACAGTTCCCATGTTTATTTAGCCACTACTACAAAGTAAATAAATACCATTTATTTCCACATTTTTTGGTGAAGTAACTATGGGCCTACTAATTAATTGTTATTTCTTTATTAGTCCCAAACACAATGATATTTAAAAGTTTGTATATACCGTATAGTCATTGAATAACCCTTTGAACTGAAATTCTTCTTCCCCTTTTTTGTTTAATTTACGTAAAGACAACGGTCCTGTTATCATAATAATTTTCGTTTGGCTTGATCTGATCACACAACTAATAAAGTATTGGATTATAAATTAATTTGTCTAAGCAAAACCTCGAATATTCATTTAATACATCAAGTGTTATTTTCTTTGGTTCATCCCTGGTATGTCCAAAATCAGGTTCTATCGTTTTATATATTTGCTCAAATGCTTTGTTATTTGGTTCTATTACTGTTAACAGCCAATTATCAATTTTTGTTAAAATATTCTTGCTTAGCAAATAATTCTGGGCAAAGGAAAATTATAAATATTTCTGAGTAAATTTATAAAAATTGATAATTTTCTATGGACCATACCTCCATATTTTTCATTTATCAAGCGTCCCAAGAGGCCAGTCCATATGTTTCTAGGGACATGTATCTCATAGGGAATTCTATATTTCACTACGAGAAATATGCCCATCTCTGCGGAGATGAACATGCTCGACTTGGCTCATAACATTAACTCTCAAAGAGGCACTGAGATACTGCCAACCGCTACACTATATTCAACAATCACAGTTTTTAGCAGTTATTAACACATTCTGCATTTATATTATCTAGCTATACATATGTTCTGCTTAATCAGCTCATAGGTCCTTGAGGTTTACATTGACTTGTAGTCAAAAAACCTGATAAAGGTCATCACTTTAAATCAAGACACAATTATTAAGATGAATAAATTGTCCGTTCGTAAATTTTTTCATTGTTCATATCCCTAATTACCTTTCCATTCTGGAATTTTTCTTCTTCAGGCCAACCAAATTTAATAAAATGTTCCTTAACCAATCCAGAAAATTGTTTTCTTTCATTTTCCTCATTTATCTGAATTTGTTCTTCTGTCAAATTTTCGTTTTTTAATTCATTTTCGCAATCTTTGATGCTTGTTTGAGGGATTGTCAAGTGTGGAAAGAAGAATCTTGGATCAATTTGGGGAATTTGAGGTGAGTAGCTAGTTGAAGGATTGGAATATATTGACGAAAATAAATGGTCTGGTTGTAAATGTATCCAATTTTCGTTTGAAGCTTAATTTAGATGATGAATTTTATATGAAGATTAAAAAATTATTTTACATGGCGGCAAGATACCCAAAGGTTTAGATTCGCTTCGGTAATTACTCGTTCAGAAATTTGAGAAAATCACATCTAAGTAGGTGCCAACTTCTACCCAAAATTTTTCATAACACCTTCGACTCTGTATCCTCGCATGGGATGGGGTTCCGTCTTTTTTTGGCTGTTCCGCTTCCGTCTGCCGATTTTTGGCCTCTTCCACCTGCAATATCCAAACATATCCCCTATCCGTATTTAAAATAAAAAAATAAACAAATTCTAGAAAAAAAAATATTTTACATTCCGAGGAGGAATATTCATCTGCATCCAACATAGCCCATTTTGCTTTATCATCTCCAGATTGATATGTATTTTTTGTTAAAACAAGAATAATAGTGAAAAATAATTTTAAATTTAAAAACATTTTTCTTAATAATAAAGGGCAATTCAATAATTTACAATGAGTGAGTGAAGGATAAAATAAAATTTTAAAAATGGGGAGAGGGGAAGAGAGGGGGGAGAGGGTGGGGGGGGGGGAAGAAAGGGTGAAGTCTATCTTTGTGAGTGATTGAGAAAGCTAAAAAAATCCACGTATAATCAATATTAAAATTCGATAATAGGAAATGCCATTATAGCCGGATTGGGTAAACATATAGTGCAAGTAAACAACATTGTTTTGAAATACATAATGAAGACAAAAGATTTTAAAATCTTAGCTTTTGAAGTTTTGGTTTTACCCAGAAATGTTTAGTAAAAGTTAACCTAGCCTTTGAACATCCACATCTATTGTATTGTTAACTAAGGGATCGAGAGAGATAAGGTTTACTGAAATTATTTTGAATAATCAAGAACTCATCGACTTTGAAAGATAAGCCAGGAACTAGAACGAAAAAGTTTTTGTATTTTTCATATAGAAAAAACCTAATTTCAATATCCGAGAGTTTGACTGATCGTTAAGCTCCACTAATAATTTTTAAGTAGATTAATAATTATTCTAAGCTAAAAAAAAGTAGAGTAGGAGAGAGTAAGAAAGCTCTCAATTTTAGCATTATCCAACTCTATTTCCAAAAACATTTTCCATAATTCCAAAAAAATATTCTTCAATATATTTTTTAAATTTTGCTTTCCTTTCTTTCTTGATTCACATTAATTTTTTTAATCAAAAAAAAGCTAAAAAATTATTTTATTAAAAAATTTTTTTTTGAGTTTTTAATTTTGATTTAAAGAAAAAAAAGGAAAAATAAATTAAAAATAAATTTTTTTCTTTTATTGTTCCCTAACAAATTTATTTTTGATTTTAATAAAGGAAAAAATTATTTATAATAAAAAAGAATTTTTGTATAAAAATGCTAGGAAATTTAAAAATATTTTTTATTAAATAGAAATTTTTAATTTTTAAATAAATATAAATTATAAATTTTTAAATTGAACTAGAAATGCTGTTATTTTTGTTATTTATTAGAATTTTGTTTCTAGAAATTTTTTATTGTATGACTAATTCTGGTAGTTAATTTTATCTTAATTTTTATTTTTAATTTAATTTTTATCGTATTACTTATAATAAAGCCCCCATCTGAATTAGAGCGTCTTTAATAGAGCCCATTGTAAGGCTCTTGAAAAATAGGGTCTCCCTCTGAATCAGTAACTCATCATTAATACCTCTTCCCTTTCCTAATCACTTGAGGGTGGTTGAAAAATATAGCCATATGGAATACTGCCTCCCCTTTGGAAGTCTGTTGAAAAATAGTCTCTCTCTGAATTAGTACACCTTCAATAATAGCTCTCCCCTCTCCCAATCAAAGGAGAGATGGTTGTAAATATAGCCCTATTGGATCGTTGAATTCATTATTCTAATTAAATATTTTTGAATAATATATTAATTTATAGATGATCAGTATCCCGTGCCTTTATGGCCACCACCACAGCCATACAATACACCTCCAACAACGAGTAATTTTTATATAATTAATTAGTTTAATAATAAGTTAATGAACCTAATTTGTGATTTTCAGAACTTACTACAACAACAAGTACAACTCCTTTCACTAGGCCTCCACCTCCACCTTCACCACCAGCACCGCCACCCCCTCCCCCACAGCCCCATTTTCAGCCTTACAGAACAGCTCCAGGTAACTTTTAAAATTTGTTGGCATTGAGAGAAAGTTGCCTAGGCAATTATAATGTACAATTATAATACCCATCATTAGCATCAGGGAGGGATCCGAAACATGATCCGAAGAAATTTTTTGGCCCCAGGGAGGTCTTTCATAGTAAGGTCCGACTGTATTTCAATTTTAAGTTGTCACATACAAGTGCCGTCCACCTCCAAATCCTTGTATACCAACAGAAGGAATTTATGGAACAGGCAATTTTCCTCCTGCACCTCCTCCTGCTCCTCAACTTCCTCCACAACGAGAGCAGTCTATGACTTCACAGAATTTAATACGGCCTCAAAACAGTGGAGGAAATTCTTTCGGACGATTTAATGGTGAAATGATTAGTATTTTTGTTTTTATTATTTTAATTTCCAATTTAATCTTTTAAATTGTTTTTTGTTATGGAAATTATGCAATCTTTTCCCGATTATTTAAAAAATCGAATACAGTCGGACCCTACATAAGTATATGTTCTTAGAACAGAAAATTTTTACTCTATAATGATGTTCTAAAATGGGAGTACTTCATAGACAGTAGTAAACGGGACCGGAACTGAGAGAACCAAAAAATCCCGTTTCTTTCGGCCTACCGGAACCGGAACTTCCGGCGCAACACAAAAGACAGCCCTTCCCACCCACTGGTAAAACTAATTTTTAAAAAATTGAGGGCCAATATATTAATTTGGGGCCCACATAAGCTAAGTCCGACTGTATTAATATAGGGAAGCAATCCCTACCTAGAACCACTGACAAGTCTCACCCCCAAAAACCCCCCAAAAAGAATTCATTTTTTCTGCCCCAATTTTTCTGCCTATTTATTTTTCTGCTCTCCCAAATTTTTGAAATCTTCAAGGTCATTAAATCAACTATTAAGGCAAGAAAAAAATTTTTTTTTAATCATTTCAAATTAAAAAAATTTATTTTTCACATTTTTGCAATTAAATTCCTTCTTTACTACCAAATTTTGGAAAATATTTAAAATAAATTTGTATTGACATTCTCATTAATTTTAAACTTATCTATCTTCTTTTAATTTTTTTAACGTTACTATTCGTCAAATAAATGTTTTAAAAATAAATTCTATATAATTCTTGAGTTGATTAACACAACTAAAAATATTCTTTGTATTTTATAGTCTGGAAATAATTAAATTAGGTGTGTGGAAACTTGTACCAAATAAAATTTAAAATGTTAAATTAACTGAAAAAATCACAAGAAAAAATCTAAAAAGGATGTGAATGATTAATTCTCTCCAAAAATGGTCTTTAATCAATTTCTACCTGTCCAACTTAAATATAAATAAAATAAATCGGTATTAACTTAAA
Organism: Meloidogyne luci; assembly: GCA_902706615.1. Taxonomy (NCBI): domain Eukaryota; kingdom Metazoa; phylum Nematoda; class Chromadorea; order Rhabditida; family Meloidogynidae; genus Meloidogyne; species Meloidogyne luci. The sequence goes on along the minus strand of CACSLI010000182.1, from coordinate 3,113,461 downwards.
TTATTTTTTGTGTTTAAATTAACAAAAATTAATTAAATAATGATGTTTAAATTAAATTTTATTTTATTTTTATTCTCTATTTTATTATTTAATTTAATTTTTTTGAATGTAAACTCGTTAGAAAATTCTGAAAATTCTGAAAATGAAAGAGGCATAGTTTTTTATATTAAAAAAATTTTTCATAAGAAAGCCCTTTAAATATTTCTTTAAAATAAAATACAGTAGAACAAATTATAGTGAATAGAGATCGAGATTTTTGAAAAGCCTGGGCCTGCTCCTGGGTTATTGGTTTGATTTATTGACCCGGGCCGGATCCTGGGACTGTAGTCCAGGATAAACCCAGGCCCCGGAAAGACCCCAGGAAGTTCAAAAAATGCCTGGGCCTGGACTCTGGGTAGAGGAAGACCCGAGGCCTTGGTCCAAACACAACTCGATCTCTAATAAAGATACATCTTGTATCTAAAAAGTTTATTATATTTTACGAGGTATATTTTAAATAATTCTCCAATGGTCAATACAATGCTCACATCCAGAGTTGTCGGTTCCTGAAAACAGAATCGAATCCGGAACAGAATCGAATCTGAACCGATGATGAAAGAAAAATCCTCATTTTTCTGGTTGGTTCCGAACCAGCCACCCTACTTCCAAATAGCAAATTGACTAACTCTATTTAGCGTATCATATAGTAAGGTCCAACTTTATTTAATAATATAATGATTTATACATATATTTAATTTTTAGTACGCCGACATCACCACCATCATGGTTATGGTGGTTATGGCTGGGGAGGCTATGGTGGTGGAGGCTGGTGGCCTTGGAATGGTTGGGGATGGGGAAATGGATACGGATATGGATATTACGGACGCCGTTAAAAATAATTTTTTGATGAAAAATATTTTAAATATGGAAGAAATATGAAAAAAAATTTTCAAAAATTTAATAAATTTAATTTTAAATGACGAAATACATGTATTATCTAATATAAATAATTAAATGAATTTTAAAAATTATGTATGTATGATTATCTATAAGATTAACATAAAATATCTTTTTCTTGTTGCCTTGTTTATAATTAACATTTGGTCGAAATATTCCTTAAAACTAGTGGTTGGACTTGAGGAGCAAGATACAGGATTAATACTTCGAAAAATCTCTGTGGTATAAATTCTCAAATTTATGATCTGTGATTATCAAGACCTCAAATGTCTTATTGAGGGTCTCGGTGATGGAAATTCGAATTTGAAAATTATTCTGGCAAAGACGAAAAAGTCGGCAGCACTTCAGATTCCAAGAATTCAAAATTAATCCAACAAATATTCGATTCGACAGATCTCTAAGTCTCCAAATTAACTCTACATTAGAGAATTATATTTTAATGTAGAGCTGATATTGATAGTTAAAAGCCTCAAAGTGATTTTTTCTCACTTCAAGACTTGCCCTTTCATCTAGATTTTATTCTTTGTCTCAGTCTATGTTTATTCTCGAAAAAAATAAATTTAAAGATCTTATAAGAATTGTTTACCAATTTTAAACAAGTATTTATTTATAAAATTTTTGTTTTAAAGTTTCTTATGATCTGACAAATAAGACCTTAAATATTGTTATTTTATTTGATCATTTTTCCAAAATATAGTCTACATCATTTTAAAATATTTTATTTATACAAAAATAATTCTTAAAAATTAATTAAAAATGCTCTCCAAATTATTTTTAATTTTATTTTTATCTTTTATTTTCAATATTATTCTAATTTTTAATGCAAATGCAGTGGAAGAACCTCAGAATGATAGAGGCATAATTTCCCGATTTCAATTTTATTCTTTAGTAAAATATTATTTCAGCTCGCCGACATCATCACTTTTTTGGTGGCCCTGTCTTTGGCGGTTTTCCACTTGTCGGAATGGGATGGGGATGGTTTGGACGACGTTGATCTTATCTTTTAGTGAATATGAATAGAATTTTTGAAAATATTAGCAAAAAATTTTTCTGAAATTTAATTAAACCTCACTGTAAGCTCACCCTCCAACTCTATCTTAAATATGTATAAGTTATCGTCTAGATACCCATTTATGAACTCCACATCCTACTAATCCACTCCAATATCTTTCAATGCGTTGTATCTTAAATGGAGGGTATCGCTTAAAATTTTTACAGCTCTATTAAATGGCCAATCAAAATTTAAAAACATCATAAATTGAGTTGTATATTAAAGTGAGGTCCAATCTATTTCGTTATTAATGGCATAATTTTATATTATATTAATATTTTTTATTTTTAAATAAACTATGAATAAAATTTTAAAATTTATAAAAAATTTATTAATCTAATAAAAATTAAATTTCAGGTAGTATTAAAATTTGTTTATAAAACATTTTTCTGGATTTAAATTGTTTTGCATATTTAATGCCATCCATGATGACCTCCTCCTCCTCCATGTATTCCATGTCCTCCTCCGTGACCTCCTCCACTCCAATATCCGAAGCGTTTAACTAAAAAATTATTTTAAATTTTTAATAAAAATTTAAACTTCGTTCTCCGCTTCCTCCTTCAAGTTGTGTTTCCATTTGTGCAAAAACAAGCCCTCCAATCATCAAAACAAAAGCGAGAAGAAAAATAATTTTTAAGGATTCCATTTTTTAATTTGAGGATTTTTAAAAATATTTTTTAAGATTCGAATATGCTGTTGATTTTATATAATTTTGAATCTAGTGATTAATATAGTGAAGGAGTCATTATGGCGGTAAAATAGTTTAAGTGCGATGCTCTGATAAAAGGCCTGGCTCTATTAGTTCAATACCTTATGCAAGCCCATCGAGAGACTTTACATATAAAAATAAATGCCCTGCCTCTACTAGAAGATACGACTGGTATCTTCACTTTTTGACTGGTAAAAAGATACCCATCTAAAAGACCTTTATATAACGCCCTTTGATCTGGCATAGCTCTCGAAGCAACAACCCGAGTGTTTCTGTATATCGAGATTCGAATTTATGCTTGGTGAAACTAATATTAAAATTCGAATTTGAGGGACATTTTGGCAGGTATATTTTTAAAAAAATTTTGAGTAACTGAAAGGACAATTAAATTAATATACATAATAATAAAATTTTGTACTTTATATAGGAACATTTTCACTTCATTATTATTTTTAATAAATAATTATTTTCTATTTTTAGTTTTATTTTTATTTAATAAACTTTTAAATTTACTCTTTTAACTAATAAAAATAATTGTTTGTTTACTAATAATTTTTTTTGTTTAATAAATTAATTAACCCTTCCTATTTTTAAAAATAAATTTTTTAAAGTTTCTTGTGATTTCTAAAAAATTTTTATGGTTGTTTTTGTTTTGACAAATTTTGTTTTTGTTTATTAAAAATAAAAATACTAATGAGAAAATTATTACAAATAAAATTTTTTAATAAAGAACGAATATTAGTAATTATAAATTTAAAAATAAAATTAAAATATTGAAATAACGAGTATTATTATTAATTATTTAGTAAAAGATCAAAATAAACAATGAATGTGATGTTCCGTTTATAAAAATCGAAATGTTCCACGTTTCCGGCTCCTATAGTCTTCCTAAACGGCCTTACCTGTAAGTCTGTTCTTTTTAAGTGCCGCAATCGTAAACTTTTGCATTTTTATGTCATTATCAAATTCTTTCTTTATTTTTACATCGGAGTAGCATATAGCATAACTGAACTTCGCCTGTACCAGAGTTGCCAGAATTCCGACCAAAAATGGCGGAATTCTGTCGAATGACTGAAGGAAAGAAGACACACGTTCAAGACACACTCCTAGTCTGTACCGCCATATTTGTTAAGCTAAGTAATTTATTGTTAAATTAACAAGGATGCTTTGTAGATTTTTTGAGAATTTTCTGAAATTTTTATTTGAAAAATTTTTTCCAAATTTAAATTAATTTTAACAATAAAATATTCTAAAATAATTTTTGTGCCCATCAACAATTATTAAAGTGCTCTCCTTAATTAATTGCATAATTCTGATTTAATAAATAAATTAATAATTCTGATGTAATAATTAAATAATAATTATTATTTTATTTTAATTACGTCAGGCTTATTAAATCGGAAAAAAATTATATTTAAATTCTGAAAATTTGCTATAAATTATTAAAATTCAATTTTTCGTTAATTTTATTAATTATGTTTCATAATTATTCCAAAAAATTTATTTTAAATTTTATTATATTTAATATTTTATTTAAATTTGTATATGTAGATGCTAAAATTATGGGTAATTTTTATAAAATTACTTGCATTATTGAAGAAAGAATGCATTGTCTTATAATTAGGGTTGTTCGCATTCGGTTAACCAAACCGGAACGAAAACCGGTGAATTAACAGTAACCGACGCGGGTCGAAAACCGATCATAACCGAAAACCGAGTCTACCGGTTACTAACAGGTCAAGAACAACCTTACTTATAATGATGTCTTCATTAAATAAGGTTATCGCTTAGGACGATCCCACAGGGAGTAGAGTTGATAGATCGTGAGAATCTTAGGATAACAGAAACCAAAATTTTCTGATATTCGAAACAGCAATTTTTATTAGAATAGCTAAGATCGTCCAGTGGCTGAGAGTGTACCTGGTTAAACTAGCCCTACTTTAGATGGTCAACCATGCTAAAAATGTATAAGGGACTTTATAACGTTTTATTAAATTGTATTTTTAAATTTTAATAAACAGGAAATAATCTACTTGTTAGAGATAAACGGATGAATCGTGTAAAAACAGCTTGTGCAGCTGCCGGTTTGATGCTTTCAGCCTGCGCAGCTGTAGGTTCTGGAGTAGGTTCATATTTAACTCTCTCTGAATTAAATAAAAGTAGAAACGAAAAATTGAAAGAAAATGAAGATACGAAAAATAAAAAGGAAAATGAAAATTTAAAACTTAAAAACAAAAAGGAGGAAAGTTCTGAAAAGAAGCCTTACAAAACTAAATGGATACCCCCAAGAATTTGAATTTTCTTGAAAATAATTTTTTCTTTAAATTGAAGTATAATTATTCTAGTCATGAACTTCTAATCAAATCATAGTCAGCAACCTCGCTATAAGATAGACCCAATATTAGATACACTTCTAAAGGCGGTTCTCTATTCTATTGTTCTCTATTCTCTATTGGCAAATGAGTTAAGGGGCTGATATTGCAGATCGGTTCGTGGAGGATTTTCGGATATCCTGAGCCAAACCGAAAAACCATTGAGTCTTCAATTCGGATCGGTTTGATTATTAGCACCTCTCAATTCAAGAAACCATTAGAATAATACTTTCAGAAAGGATATTATCTTAAAGTGAGGTCAGGGATGTCACGTCTAAAAATTTTTTTAAATTTTTCTTCGCATGTGACTCCTCTGTTGCGACTTTATAATTAAAATAATTTAAAAGTAAACATATAATTTTTGAAATAATTTCTGCTTTTAAATTTTTATTTAAATAAATACTAGTTCCTTTTCTTTAAATTTTTGAATTTTTTTATATACCCAATAATTTAATTTTTTTAAAATTAATTTTAAAGTCTCTAAAATACCCCTAATTAATTCAAATAATTTTTTATTCAAAATTAATTTATTCCGCTTGACGCAAAAAAACCTTGACAACATGTGTTTTATTTAAGATAAATATTTTTTTAATATTTGTATTAATTGTGAAAAACAATAAGAAAACTTTAACTACGCAAATGAACTTGATAATTAATTAATTTTTTTTATTTATTTTATTTAATAACCTTTGTGTTAATTTATAATAAAATTTAAAAAAAATTTTGAGGGTCGTGCGTTGAGATAGCAACCCTTTAATTAACGTACTTCTCGAATTTACTAACTTTTTATCAGACCTGTGCATGGACACGAATTTCAGTATCCGTATCCGGATATATACGGCGGATACGCAGGCATCTTGATATTATTTGTATCCATATCCGTGTCCATGCACAGGTGTGTTTTTTTATTAGTCTATGACTAAGATTTCTTCTTAAAATTTTTGTATCCGCATGGGCAGGAAGAATATGAGTGAATAAAATCCCATCATCAAGTCTAGGTTCAAAAATATCCAAATCGAAAATAATTTTCAAAATTTTTGAAATCGAACTTAAAATTTCGAAACAGCTTCGAGCATGAACATAATCTAAATGCTCACGATTTATCAAACCGCCCGATATAACGAACATTTTATTAGACCTCCTCGGTTCGATATATCGATATTCGATCGTATATTTAATAATTTTTAACATTTAACGAAAAATATATGGAACAAAAGTTCCTAAGCGATTCTAAAAAAGATTCCTAAGCGATTCTAAAAGAGAACATATACACCTAAGAAGCTTCTCAAACAGGGCTGCACGCAATCGAAAAAAAGATAACGCAACTCGCAATCCGCAATTGCGTGCAGCCCTGTTCTCAAGTAACAATTTACACAAAATTGGGAAAATAAAACAGTTCTTATTTTGTGTAAAATAATTATGCATTGTTATATTTTGCTTAATCTAAAATTAGGTATATTATTTTGTAAATTTTATTTGCGAAAATTTCTCCTAAAATATAAATATTTGTAAAAAATTATAAATTTTAGATTTGCAATATTATTATAATAAGTTATAATTTTAATTATTTATAATTAAATATTAAATAATATTTTAGAATAAAATATTTTTAACAAAATATTTTGCTATAAATAAGGCAACTTTAAAAACTTTATTTCGTTGAAGATAGTAGCCTGGTAGAATTGGACCTCTGAGGTTGGTTGGAGAGGTCCTGATTGGACCTCTGAGGTAGGCCAAAAGGATTTCCTTTGTTAGTAAATGGGCCTCTACGGCTTTGGTCAGAACAAGACCCTCATTCCGAAATCTGCTCGGAACAAGTCCTCCCACTTTCCGCAAGTCAGTCTCAAAATTCCGAATGAAATAAATCGTATCCTTTCTTGAATTAAAATAAATTTTAGACAAAAAAAAATAAAAATTTAGATTAATTGTCTGGGAAGATACAAAAGATTTTTGTTTTGTTTATTTTTTCATATTTTCATGACTAAGTTTTTAATAAAAATGAAAATAATTAAACAAGAATAATATTTTTAAAGATGTTTTTTGTAAGTAAAAAAATTTAAAAAAAATTAGAAAATCAAAAATTAAAAACAAAAACAAGCCTTTTTGTATTTTCTTAGACATTTTCATAATTTAAATTTAAAAAAATTTTTTTAATTTAAAATTCACTCGTATTTAATGAAAATTTCTCAAAAAGATATAAATATTTAATAATTTAATTAAAAATTTTAATTTAATTTGTGTCCGCGGAAATTTTATATTTTGTTTATATTACTGAAAATTTTGTTTCTAGTACACTTTTTAATTTTACATTAAATATTTTTCTAAGATTTTATTTAGAATATTTTACAGTATAATATAATTAACTCATTTGTAATTAAAATAAACTTTAATAATTGCATTAACTCGAGAAAAGATTTTTGAGGATAATAATCTAATTTGTTTTATGATGATTAAGTTTCTGTCATTTGCCAAAATATTTTTATAGAATAAAACTGTGGATTTGGAGGGGAAAACACCTAATCACCCGATATACCTTCAAATCCCTTGATTTTCTCCATTGCTCCAAGAAGCCTGTTTCCATCCAAGAAGCCGTTTCCCACCGGCTTCTTGCCCTCCAGAATTCTCAAAAATTTCCGTTTCCGGCACTGAAATTTTGACGATTTTTCAGCGTGTTTTCGTTAGCCAAAGAAATTGTTGATACCCATACCCATTTTCGGCACGTTTTTGGGTGCCCTTCAATTTATTTTAATTAGTAAATTATTTAATAATACTCTCTCTTCCTTAATTAATTAATTTATTTATTTATTTACAGATGTCAAATATAAACTTAAATTGTTTATTGGTAGAACAAATGATAAAAGATACAGTTTATAGTGTTGCCTGTTGGTTCAATATTTTTATTATTTTATTCATTCTTTTATTAATCTTTATTTTATTTCGAGAATATTCAAAATCTAAAATATCTTTGCATTGCAATTTAATTGTAAATTTTAATTTTTAAAATTAAAAATGAAATTTATATTTAATTTATAGATATTAATAGCTAATGCCGTTGTTTATTATCTCATTTATTCAATTCCTACTCTTTTAATTCTTTTACGTTTTAAGGTGAAATAATTTTTCTAAATTTTTGATGAACTATTTTCTATTACACTATAGGAGACCTATTGGGGCTAAAAACATTGTGCCCTATAATGCAGCATTTTAAGAGCGGGATATCTCTTGGTCCTAAACAAATGTATCTCTTTATTGGTCGTATAGTGAAGTATCATACAAAAATTTTTAATTTGCCTAACCAGTGGGATATACAAGCTGACTAAGCGCTACTTTGGAACATTGAAACCTCATTAGGAGTATACATTTAAGAGGAGTATACATTTAAGAGATACGTCAGGAGTATACATTTAAGAGAGTATACATTTAAGGACACCTCAGGAGTATACCTTTAAGAGATACGTCGCAATAAGCCGCAAGCCCTCACTTTCAATAATCATGCACTCTGAGTAAAATTAAGAATCCCAGAAGCCCTAGTATCGTTTGATTTACTCGCCGAGTTGTGTCGAACCATGCTAGAGCATCAGAAAAACATAGGTTGATGGAGTCGACTAGCAATCATCTAGCCCTCCCTCGCCTTTCAGTAAAAGCTCCTTCCATAACTTTATTATTTTATTAACAAGTATTTATTCCGAATTTTAAGTATCTCGGATTTACTTATAAAGATAATTGTGAATTATTAACACCCATTTGGCTTGTAATTTTTTCTGTTTCTCCAAATTATTTTTATTTAATTGCGAATACTGGAGTTCATTTCCTTATAATGTTGGAACGAGTTAGAGCAACTGTTTGTATTTGGCAATATGAAACTAAGGGAAAGATATGTGCGATTCGAGGAACTATTGTTGTTGTAAGTCTTTTTATGGAAAAATCTCGTGTCATTAACCTGCCAAAAATTAACAAATACCAAGCTGAGTTTCTATACCATTTTCTATGTGTTTCAGAATCGTAGTTCTTGATACACCCAGTTCCTGCTTAGGTCTATTAATGTTCAAAATAATTTATAACGTGGTCCATTTTTAATTCAAACTACGATTCTGAGTAAGAATTTGCAGGTATTAAGCAACTAATCGGCGAGTAATTTATGAGTCATTCTAGGATGGTGGCTGGGGAACATTGAGATCTACTCGAACGTTCAACCTTTAGGACAGATTCGACGAGTAATTACCAGGATGTCACTTTTTACTCGTTTTTCTCCGCATATACTTGATTCGGCCTGATCCTTATTATTCCAAAATTTTCAAATAAAGCTTCTAAACTTTCTAAAAAATTAAAAATATTTACTCAAATTATTTAGTGGTCATTGTCTATTGTTTACACAATTTATGTCATCTTATCTGCACTAGCTGATACAGATACCTTTGGTCAACCAATGGGTGTTGTTTATTTAACATCAAAATATAATGCAACAATTATTCTTTATACTTATTATTTAATCCTTTTTATTGCTACAATCACTACAATTTGTGATTTTGTTATTTATCGCAAAAACAAGACCTTCAAGAAGAGGTTTATGACTTGTTTTATCTCCCTTCCTGTTGCCCCTTCCACCCCCCCCCCTCTCCCCTTACTTGCCATCCACTGGGAGTGAAACTGAAAAGAACTATATTTCCGAGAGATTGCTTTGCTTCTTTAGTTCGATCCCTTTCCCCGGTGACAGAGATTCCCCTTAGACCTGCGGCTCCTTAGAGCTTTGTAACCCTGGTAAATGTAGCTTACAGACGCCTAGAGGCCTTCCTCAAAGATACGTAGCCTATGTAAACTCACATTTGAAAACAGCTCCGAACATGAATGCAACCCCAAGTTACAACGTTAAATTATTAAACATTTTAAAATATATTTTTTAAAGAAACAAAACAAGTTTCACCTATTCTCTTAGTGCAAATTATCAACTAAACGAAAATTTACTTGCTATGCGTTTCATTTTGCCGTTAGATGCTTCTTATGCTCTATTTTTTGGACTTTATTTAATTAGTGTTGCTGTGCTTAGAATTTATAGAGATAAGTTGGGTGATGTAAATTACATTAGTTTTTACTGCTTGGCAACTATGGTGAGGATTTTATTTTTTAAAAGAGTCTGAGGTCTATAAGATACCCCCAATACTAGATCCACCTCAATGTAACATAAGTTTTACAAATTTTGTTTGGTTATTGAATGTAAGACTGGGACGCCTCATCTGAAACTCGAAACCCTTTTCCGCCTGAATTTCGAAAATAGATCAAAAAAATCCGACAAGTCCATCCTATGATCAAGTCATAAGTCCATCAAAGTCATAAGTCCATCATAAGTCCAACAAGGCCATCTTATCCATCCTACAATCCATCTAAGTATGACCAATCCCATCCCTGATTAGGTGTAAGAGCTGCCCATGTGATACCCCCTATTTAATGAACAACTCATTAAAAGGTACCTTTTTCCAACCCCAAGGTGTATCTTATTGTGAGGTGAGGGTTTACTAAAATTATTTAAATGTGCCTAATTTAATTTTTAGTTACCATTACTCCACTCATTTATAACTCTGTTCATCTACATTTGTTTTCTTAAAAGAATCCAACGAAGAAAAATTTTAAAAATAAGTCCATTAGATCAGACAGGACCGTTATATTTTAAAGAACTTAAAAAACAATGGAATTCAAAATAATTTTGAATTTGATAGTTATCTTTGAATTTAGTTTAGATTTTTTGCATAAATTTTTTTAGTTTAGTGTCGTTTGACATGTGAAAATTTTTAAAAATTGACATTTTTGCTATAATTAAGCCACAAAATATTCTATAGGATTGATCAAAATCAGTCAGAATTCCTCTGAAACGAGTCTGTTTTGTTGATTTTTAGAGATTGCGATTTATAGCGGTTTCAAGGGTTATTTTAATATCCGTTTTTGTCTTCGCCAGCTTTTGTTTATATGGTTTGCATGAAAAAATTCTGCCAGATGGCAAACCAATTATTTATTAATTTCAAAAATAAATTATTTAAAAAAAATAAAATAAATAAATAATGGCTGATATTTAACACCCCCAGCTGTCAAATGGCTTATATTAAATACCACCAGCTGTATACGGTTTATCCTCATTTTAATCATAAATCGGGTACTGCCGCTATAACTTTTTAATATAACTTTCCCTCATATTGCTGATCAGATATATTGCTGCCAGAATAAAATTTAAAAGAATTATAAAGCGGAATCGACACAGGATTAATTTGCATTATTTCTTTAAAAAAATAGTACAATTCCTTTCTTTTACCATTGTTTAAATTAACAAAAATTTTTTCTATTTAATTTTTGCCTTTTACATATTCGTCAGCTAATAAGTTTTAAGAATAATAAATTGTCGTAACACTAAAATTAATTTAATTTATGGGAGAAGTCGTGTGCTTTAACCTTCGCTTTAATTGTATTCCTTTCTTATTAAAATTTTCTAGCTGACTACGCATTTAAAAAATATTTTTTATTACTTCAAAAGCTAGGCAATTTGTTTATTAATTTAAATATTTTATAGACATTCTACTCATTAATTTCCACAATTTTTGAAAAATTTTTGTTACAAAATTTATTTAATCCCTTCAACTTTTATCGTGTTCCTCTTTTAAAAATTATTTTTAATTTTACGTTTCTTTTGAGGTTAAAGATTTTTATTGGCTGGAAACACCATGCCACGAATTATAAAAAAATAATTTTGCCCGTTTCTACCCTAAACACATGCCATTTTTTTATTTGAGCTAATAAATATTTAAATAAAAAAATATTTTAATAACACATGCCATAAATTTTAAATATGGACTAGATGAAAAAATCTTTAATATACCTTATAATTTATAAATTTTTATATAATTTATAAATCTTTATTAATAATTAATAATTATCTTTTATTTATTCCAATTATACCTATATAGATATGTATTTTTGAACAGTCGAACTTCATTTAAATATCAAATTGGGGTGAAAAAATCTTATTTAATAGTATATTTAGTTTGTTAGACGGATTTACCCTGTTGGCCTACCTAATTTTAAAAAATTTTAATAACCTTAAATGTTAACGAATTTTTAAGAGGATTAAGAAAAATAAAATTTTGGATAAATACTCAGATTATTAGAAATTGCCGATTTAAAAATAAATTCCAGATTTTTGGGGATGCATGCTCCTTGCTAAAATTAGTTATAAATTAGTTAATAAGGAACGATATAAAAAATTATTCATTAATCCTAACAAGCCAATAATTATGCTTATTATTTATAAAAAATTTTAATTGAGCTTCAAAAAAATTTTTTTTGAAGCTCGTCCAATAGATCTCGGCCAACACTAATAATCAATTTCCTTAGACAATAGCCTCTGTTTCCTAAAATGTTAAATTACGCCTCTCTATTTTTTTTAATTTTATGGTTTATAATTGGAATATTTAAATTGAGATATTTTTCAATTAATTATAGCCTCTTAAAATAAATATAATTTAAAATAATTCTCATTTATAATTTTTAATTAAGCTTTCATCGATATTCCAAAATATTTGTAGGAATTTTGTAAATTTTTCTTAATTTTTAAAAAATCTCAGTGAGGTCATAATTTCGGGCAATAAAAATTTAAATAGTAAATAGTAAAATTTTAATTTTAATTTTATTTAGTTTAATAGTAACTACTTAATCTACCTAAATAATATTGCTTATCTATATTTTATAATTTTTAGCTAACTCATTCCTGACTTACACACTATTTTCAAGCTGCAATACTTCTGTGCAGCGAAAAAAAAAATTTTACTTTCCTAAAAATTTTTATTAAAAATGGCATCTTCAAATATCACAAATTTAAATTGTTTATTAATTGAAAATCTTTTGTTAAACCCCCTTTTTGGTTTAATTACCTGGTTTCAATTAATTATTTTATTCGTTTTATTCACGTCTTCTGCAGTGCTTTTTCGTCAATTTAGCAAAGCTAAAATACCTTTACATTCAAATTTAACGGTAATTTAATAAATTTGATTAATTAATTTTTATTTTAAAGCTGTTAGTATTTAATGCTATTATATTTTATTTAATTAATGCGTCTTTCTGGGCAGCTAATTTAATTCGGTACAAGGTGAATTATATTTAAAATTCTTCTAAAAATTATTTTTGGAGTTGATTAGTAAAGAGAAAATATTGGAGGAAAACAATAAGTTGGGAAAAAACGTTGAGAATGGGACGGATTCTAGTAAGTGCCTCGATAACTCATACGGTAGAGCATAACTTAATAGTGAGCGAGACCAAACAATAACTCTTGGGAGATCGCAGGATTCCAGGAAGATCCCTCAACTCTCTCTCCTACTTTATGGTAAAAAAGTGAATTTATTGCTCTAGCGTTAATCTAGTTCTCGATTTTCGAAATATCTCGAAAGAATCGAAAATTTTAACGATTGAGAATCTCGAATTTGACTACTGTGCTTTTTGACCGAGTCCTTGTCTCGGTCCCATCTTTAATTGGCAGCTACTGGGGAATCTCATACGGAACTAATCCGAGATCAAAATTTTAGATCAAACCTGACTGTCGAAATTTCCAAACGGTTTATACACCTAGTTAAGTGTTTCGACGGTATACCTAACCTTCGACATTAAAAAACTAAAATTTTAAGATATTAGTTTATACATATTCTGATAATTGCAATTTATTAACGCCTGTTTGGCTTGCCGTCGTTCTAATTGCTCCAAATTATTTTTATTTAATTGCAAATACTTGCATTCATTTTTTGATTATGTTGGAGCGTGTTCGTGCAACTATTTTTGTTAGGCATTATGAAAGGGAAGGAATAAAATTTACTGCTGGAGGAATTATTGTTGTGGTAAATTACTTCGTTATTCAGTCCAAATACGTGTTTGAAAGTTTAAAATTTATTCGTAACTGACTCGTAGCTGATCTTTCTCATACCTCAATAGTAGATACACCACAGTTTATGATACGTTTCACAAAAGTTGACACTAGGTGTTGAAGCTGTTTAGGCGATACTCTCTACTTAAGACACATCTTTTTATAAATCCATCCTCACTATATTGTAACCCATTAATACATCCTATACTTAGGTATAGCTCAGTTTAAGAAAGGCTTTTTAGACTTTGTTAACCGCAACATGAGGAAGCTGCTAAGCAATTCCTCCATTTAAGATACCTCAACTTATGCTACTATTTTTTCAGACCCCAAGATTGTATTTAATATGAAAAAAATTTTCAATTTATTTTTCAGTGGATATTATCAATTAGCTACACAATTTATATAATTTGTTCAGCCCTAGCTGATAATGACGCTTTTGGTCAACCTCTGGGTATAGTAGCATTGACCTCCAAATACAATGCAACAATAATTCTTTATTCTTTTTATACTACACTATTTATATGTGCTGTCATTACATTTTGCGATTTTTTGGTTTATAGAGCTAATAAAAGGATTAGAAGGAAGTAAGTCGGTCTTGCGGATTTTTATTGTTGGTTTTGATTACCCTAGTTTAATACCACTATCATACCATTGGGGCATTATTCTCATCATTCTAGCTCCAAACATTTATAACTCGAGATCATATACCGTAAATTTCTTATAATTATCCTTGGTAATTTTTTCCGATATTTCGATAGAGGGTTAATTAATTGATAGAGTGTAATTATTCGAGTTTATTCTAGAAACGATAATTATGTATATTTCTAAAGTGGATTCTTTTTCCAATAATTAATAGTCAGACTCGAACGAAGCCTAATACTAATAAAATTTTGAAACTCGACCTGAGTTTTTTCTCAAACCTTGACATCCCTGCTTTGAATGCGGCTATATCCTTGTGTCATAAACGGGAGTCAAGTTCAACTCATATATTCTAAACTTTATTTTCTAGAAGTAGATGTGAAAATCCAGAAATTCCCTCAACATATTCATTAAGTGCTAATTACCAGTTGAGAGAAAATATTTTTTCAATGAGACTGATTTTGCCATTAGATGCGGCATACACTATCTTTAATGGAATTTATATGACTGGAGCTGCAATATTACGAATACACCGTAATGAAATGTATGTAGAGCAGTATACTAGCATCTACTATGTTTTTATGACGGTAAATTTAAAAAAATTTTTTGTAAATTTCTGGATTATAGACATGAATTGGATAGGAATTGGAAAGGATTCAATATTCGAAAAGTTTTATTTACCAGGTTCCTGTTACTTGGTTAATAGCCTTTTTACACCAAATTGACCCACAACTCGATGATTACTCTCAGCTTAGGGTTAAGCTGAGGGGTAAGCTGAATCCTTAAGGGTAAGCTGAGCCTTAGGGGTTAACCCAATAACCCTTAACCCAATTTTATAATTCCCAGGTTATCGTAAAATTCATTATTTATCGTTAAATTTAAGCACACTTTTGAACCAAGATCTATTATTATTTTTTTGTCCGCTACAAAATTAAGTTTTAAAATTCCTTCTTAAATTATAGTTTAAGGTTCACTTTTTTTCAATTTTTCATTAAGTATAATTTCAACTTATCTCCATGGATACATGAAAATAAAATAATAAATAAAATAATTTCTAGTTTCCTCTTCTACATTCAGCTATAACAATGTTAATTTATATCTGTTTTGTGAGACGAATTAAAGAAAAAAGAATTTTGAAAATACAACCATTAGATAGATCTGGACAGTTATATTTTAACGAATTGAGGAAACAATGGAACACAAAATAAAATTTAGATTTTTAACTCTAATCTATTTAAATTTATTTCTCATCTTTCGTAGTTATCAAACTGGATAAATCGGATCATAATTAAAAAATTAATCACGTTGGGAAGGTATTTATTTAGCCTACCGTTGAGTAGGCTAATTACTCTAGGAAGGGCACTTAATTGGATAAATACCTTATTTATCCTAGCAACTTAAAAATTAATAGAAGGGGGGCCAGTCCCATAGGGCATAGGGCACTGGTGTTGGGCACGTTGGGTCTGTGCATTGAATTGACTTTTGACAGCACTTGAAAATCTAACCGATATACCCAGATTAAGACGTCGGAAAGTTAGGAAAGTTTTTCAAAAATATTTTCATCCAAATCGGAATAATTTTTAGATTTTTTTTTGTTAATTCATAAACCTTCTATTTATTTTTTGAAATATTACTTAAATTATATTCATTTTATAAATTAGTTACATATAGATAAAATTTAAAAATAAATATCCAAAATTTTTAAAACAATTTTACATTTTCCTATCCCGCTTCTTAATGTTCTTCTAAATTGAGGTTATCAAGTTCTTAAAGGGTTAACAATCGGCTTCACTTTTTTGTTGTCAGCATCTTCCTCAGCAGAATATGGGGGAATATGAATTGGTGGAAGGCCTTCAGCAATTTTTAGATTATAGCCCATTGAAGCTGAAAATTTTTGCGAAGTACTACAGTAGGACCTCACTTTAAGCCACCTTAGGCTAAAAATATTGGGCCTTATAATGAAGGGTTTGTTAAATAGAGGTTATTAGGACCGAGAGACTCAATCGAAAATAGAAGCGTGATTTTTAGACTGAGGTTCTCGCTAGAGAAAAATAGTTCAGTCTCAAGTATCTAATGTTGTTTGTATCTATTAGTAAGGTCCTACAGTATTCCAAAATCTTATTTAAACTCTAAAAATTTTCTAAAATTTATTCTTTAATAAATACTTATAAAATTAAAAAATAATTTAATTATTTACGCGCTGATGCGCTATATCCACCACCATAACCACCACCCTGCATCGAACCAAAACCTCCAGATCCACCTCCACCCATACCCATTCCGCCTGAATTAGTTAAAACATCTTAAAACTTAGCAAACTAACTACCTCCCATATCACCGCCTGAACCACCTCCACCGCCCATTCCACCCATCCCCATTCCTCCTCCTCCGTTCATGTCTCCACCACCCATAGACATACCACCACCACCCATTCCTCCATCGGGCATACCACCTCCAGACATTCCTCCACCTTTTGAGTAAATTAATTTTAATTAGGAATAGCTGGGAAAGGATTCACTCACCATATCCCATCCCCATTCCTCCACCACTCATTCCCATATTTCCATCAGGCATTCCACCCCCCATTCCCATTCCACCTCCCATCATTCCACCCCCACCGCTCATATCTCCCCCTCCCATCATTCCTCCACCGCCACTCATCATTCCACCGCCTCCATCAGGCATTCCACCACCCATTCCTTCAAAATTAATTTTTAAACGACTTTAACAACCAACATTTACCTCCTCCACCCATCATCATACCACCACCTCCCATATCACCACCACCGCCACCTCCCATACCTCCTCCACCCATTCCTGGATCCCATTGAGAACTAACACTTTTAAGCGTAATAATGCTTAGGAATATAGTGAACAATGTGAAAAGCATTTTTTCAATTAAGCTTGGAAATTAACTAGAAAAGTTCAAAAAATTTTGGCAATCCTTAAGAAGATTAGTTCCTAGAAAAAATGGGCAAGAAGTGCTCTTAAATATTTTTGAGGTTTGCAAATAGTTAATCGACTGTGCGAGTCCGAAACCGAGTTCAAATTTTATTTATTTCGAATCCCAGACCTGATTTCGAATCCCACCAATCACCACCCCCTAATCCCACCAATCCCCACCCCTAATCCCCCCCCCCAATCCGACCAGGTCGAATCTGGATATATAAATAAGATACTAAGGGTATTCTGAATCGTCTCTCCAAGCTGAGTGAATGTTTAAAATATATCAAGAGAGCACTTCTTGCTCTGTTTTAAAATCAATGTTCTTAAGGATTACCAAAAAAATTTTTTTGTTTAATAAATAATTTAAATTTCTAAGAGAAAATTAATTTTTGAAATAAAGTTTTAAGAAATTCTCTAAAAAATCCAAGAAAGTCCTAAGAAATGGACAGCAAATGAGCGGATACCAAATAAATTTACTTTTAAATAAATTAAAATACAAAGGAAGAATAATAGATTCCCGAAAATATTATTTTCCTTTTTCCATTAAAAATAGCCAACAAAAAATAGAAACATTATTAATACATTTGCAAGTTCGGGAAAATAAAGAAAATATTTTTAATAATAAAATTATTAATCTACTACTAGTTTTCTTTGTTTTTTCAAAAATGTTAACAAAAATGGAAAATTTTTTGTTTTATTTTTGGAAATAATTAAAAGACGAATTTTTAGAATTTTTTAATTTATTCGGAAAATATTCAGCAGTCGGGATTTTATTTTTTAACCCTCCATGTCCTCCAGATTACGTATTCTTTAAAGAGGGAAATTGTTGCATTCAAATTTCCTCGCCAGAGAAAAAACCTTTAACTTGGAAGGAAGCTAGTGAGGAAGCGAAGAAGAATGGGGCTCGAATGGCTTCCATTCATTTTAAAAAGGAAGATGATTTTATAAGGGGTAAAAAGATTATTTTTGGATAATAATAACTTGGGCCAATTTAAAAATTAGATCTTGTGGAAAAACAACCAAAAGGAGACACCAAAAAAAGACACCAGGCAAGTCTTAAATCCAATCAACGTGATACAAGAAATGTGAGAGCTAAAGTGATTTGTGCTAATGAGGTGGCAACGGGGAAGAAAGGATGGGTTAGAAATGGGGTAGATAATAATCCAAATTTGTTCTTCTTCGTTGAGGAGGTAAAAATGAGAAATAGAAAATATTTAAATGATTTTTCCAATTTTCAGGCACATTGTGAACAGTCAAGTTAAATAGAAATCGCTTGATCAGATGTGAATTTCGATAATTTTTTTAAATAAACTTTAAATTTTAAATAAATTTATTTTGAATTTTTTTCATTGACCTTTGATTAATTATTAAGTTAAGAGGCAATAAATCTCTCACTAGATAATTTAAAAAAACTTCCCGATTTTTTCGACTTTTTCGAATTTAATTCAAAATATGACCTAAAATAAAATTTTTGAAAATATTTCATAGATCGTGGAAAAATTATTTTTGAGAAGCATGAGAAAATTCCCCCATATTATTTGCCTTTGATAATGTTTTGAATAAAACTAGGGCACGCACACATGAAAAGTTGAGGAGAAAAGAAAATTTGTATATATTTCTCCTCCCATTTTCCATAAAATTAATCTTTTTATTGATGGAGAGAATATAAGTCCCTACGCAGTGAATTATTTTACTACTTCGTTTTTTATTTATACAATTTATAAATTCTAGGAAACACTAGAAAATTCTCTTAAATTCTAGGAAACACATTTCTTTAATTTATAATAAGTTTTTATTTTTTATTTAAATTTTAATGGGAAATTTTCGATTGATTTCCGATTGAATTTTATAAAGCTTAGAAAATGCCGCTGTTTAAAATTTAGGTTTTACATTTTCTATCAAAATTGTTTTTATCAATACGTCGAAAATTTTGATTTTTTGAAATATTGTATTAGTTTATTTAATTCTCCACCAGTGATGAACCGTACCTTCTGATAATAAATTTTACAATAGACATTTCGTCGCGAGCCACATATTCATCTTTTAATCCTACTGTATTTTCCCTATTCTCTAGATTAAAAATTTCATCTAATCCGACTTAAATTTTTTAATTTTTAGTTCAATTTTTTATTGTAAAAAATTCATAATTATGAGTAAAATTAAAGAAGATTCGTTTGATTTTCCTGAATTTATGGAAAATGAGAATTGTCTTCCGGCTTCTAATTCTTCAACAACTTCATCTGTTTTTGAAGTATTTTTTAAAATAATTTTCTTTTTTGAAGTAATAACCTTCCCTCTTATTCAGACTCTGACAAATGCACATTTGTTTCAAAGCACTTCTCAGCAATCAGCTGAGAAAATTCAAAAACCTGAACTTTTGAAATGGTCTTTTTTCCTTTTTGAATTTTTAAAATTTATTTTTAAATAGCTCTTATAATCTATATAATGGTGGTGGTCGTGCCATTTCTCCAATTATAGAAGCATTTCGAGAAGATCTGGATAAACTTGTCATGGACAGAACAAGTGACAAAATTGTTCAAAATTTGGTTACTCGATTTGAAAATTTGTTTGATGTAAAAAATTATCTTTTTTTACATTTTAATTGAAAATATTTTAAAGTATTTTGAACGAAAACAACACCAGTTAAATGCAAATTGGGAAAATTTCCATAAAGAGATGGCCAAGTTTAATCAACAAAAAATCCATGAATGGGCAAAAATTGTAGATATTCGGTTTGGTCTTCAACGTGATGAGTTTAATGCAAAGGCAGGAAAGGCTTCTGATAAAATAAAAGAGTTGGAACTAGAGGTCTAGCTAAAATTTGATCAAAATTATTTCATTTATTTAAAGCTAATACATGCAAAAATTAAATTATTGGAAGGAGAAGTCAATGCCTTTGGAAAATCATTTAAAGAGGATAATGGGAGAATTAATGATTATAGTGAGATTTTGGATAGTTCAGAGGTTTTAAAGGAATTTTATTCAAAAAAATTTGTTATTCCTTTTTAGCTTTCCTGTTTTCGATTTTGTGAGCCTTTAAATTTAGTTCCTGCTCCATTTGTTCAAACGAAATTTAATAACATGGATATTTCCTTAAATAAAAAATTTGAATTATCTTTTGAAATGGTTTTGTTTAAGCCTTATTTTTTATTATTTATTATTTTTTAAAAGGTGAATACAATGTATAAGTTGACTGATCGTGGAAAAGAATTTACATTCAATGATGGAGATGAAGAAGTTGTTGTTGTTGAACTCTCTGGATGTGAGCATCAATATTGCCTTTTATATGAATATCCAAATAATTTAATTTGTGGAAATGAGAATGATTCAGACAAGTCTAACTCAAAATATTTTCGTTGGACAACTGTTCCTCTTTTGCCAAAAACTTGTAATGGAAACAAAATTGAAGTAAATTTTTTTAAATATGAAAGTCTTAATAATTTTTGAATAATTTTTTTAAATTTTTCACCCATGATTCAAGTTCGGCTACCATTTTTTAGTATTAAAGATAGGCCGATTTATAATGTGTTGCCAAACTTATTTTGACGTTGGATAAGAGGAGAATGAAATTGAATTTTACCTTTTTGATTTTTCATTAAAATTATCTCATGCATTTCCAGTTTCTCCTTCTAAATGAACAAAATCTACTAATTTTTGGCTAAAAATTTCAAATAATTTCCATTACTCTTTAAGATCAATTTTCTACAAAAATACAAATTTTATCGAGTCTACACTCCTGTTGGGCATATTGTCAGATTTCTTTCTTCTGGTCAAGTAGAAATTTGGTGGAAATCAGGAGACAAAACTATAATAATTCCAAGTGGTGAAAGACGTGAATATTTTGGTTCTAGAACTATGGAAATGTTTGTTCTAGAATGATGGGAAAAAATACTTCTTTTTTAATTTAAAGTTATCACACAGACGGGACAGCATTTCGTACGGAATTTCCAGGTCAAAGAGAGGAGTTTATTCCTAACACAGAAAAAATGTCTGTACGTCCAGATGGCTCTTATTCTTTGTACAATAAGGTACATATTTGAAAGATTTTTTAATTATACAGAAAAATTATTTCGTTGGAAAAAAATTTATTCATGCTAAAATAAAGTGACAAACATTACACTTGCTATTTTGGCATTTTAATTTTTTGAGAAGAAGTGAGGGGGTCCTCTTTCCCTATTTAGAAGCTTTTGGATATATAGACAAAAGATTTTTTATACATAAAATGTTGCAAATTCTCAAATTTGGTTTAGATATATTCTAATTTATTTTTTAGAAGCTGCATGTCGATATGGAAAATTCTTCAAAATTTTCTGAGGACGTCTATTTACAAATCAATGCACCTGATTTCAGAGTTTTTCATAAATTATTGTTAAAAAATATTTTTTTAAAGCTTCGTCGGTTAAATTCAACAAAAGCTGTTAAGATGGTTATACCGACTGAGACATCTTCTGGTGGAAGTATAGAAATTTTGTTTTTTGTTGACAAGGCTTTTATTGTTAACCACGTGCATACGGGCAGAGGAGATTTTGGACAAAAGAAGCATTGTAATTTTTAAAAATCTTAATGATCTAAACAGGTCTAAATATTGAAAAAAAATTTATTAAAGATAAACACGCTTGTTTTTCTTATTGCAAATACGGACATATTTCAACACCAGCAGCAATTGGCTGAAATACTGGAGAACAATGCTTTTGTGTTGTGGTGTAATAAATACTCATTCTTTCTTTTATTCTAGCACATGCTTAATCTATTTCTCGTATGCTTTTGTGTTGTGGTGTAATAAATATTTATTTTTTCTTTTATTCTAATACTTGCCTAATTTATTTCTCGTATTCTTACTTCTTTATTTTTTGCTTCGTACTCGTGGCGCGAACTTTGCGGACCCGAATTTTGCGGACCCGAAATTTGCGGAACGAAAGTTGCGGACCCGAAGGTTGCGGACACGAAGTTTGCGGACCTGATTTTTGCGGAACCAAGATTTTAGGACCGACACTTGAGTAAAAAGTAAAAATTAAAAATTTTATTTTTCGATGATCCCGGCAGAGTTTACCATGATCAGTATCAGATCAAGATTTTTTCTTGATTTTTCAAAATTTTTATCAATTTTTTATCTTAAAATTATTTCATAATCTAAATAATCGAGAAAATTCCTTGAAGAAATCATTTATATGGCCATCTCATAAAGTCATGATGCCTGAATTCATCCTAATTAACGCCGCAAGCTAAAATTTTTGAAATTTCCGAGGTTCAGTAGACTCTATTGTCGGTCCGCAAATTTTTGGTCTGCAAATCTCAGATCCGCAAAATTCGGGTCCGCATAGTTCGGGTCCGCAAAATTCGGGTCCGCAAAGTTCGGGTCCGCAAATTTCGGGTCCGCAAATTAAAATTCGCAAATTTCGGCGCGCCTTCGTACTAGTACTTTGTTAAATCTTTCTCGTACACTCTGGGTACTTTTCCGTTATGCCACACTCTAAATTAACGCTCAAAATGTCATGTATAGGGTAATAAATGGTGCTGAATCGAACGGTACCACTTTTTTACCGAAATGCCTGTGGACCGTAATAAATACTCATTCTTTCTTTTATTCTAGCACATGCTTAATCTATTTCTCGTATGCTTTTGTGTTGTGGTGTAATAAATATTTATTTTTTCTTTTATTCTAATACTTGCCTAATTTATTTCTCGTATTCTTACTTCTTTATTTTTTGCTTCGTACTCGTGGCGCGAACTTTGCGGACCCGAATTTTGCGGACCCGAAATTTGCGGAACGAAAGTTGCGGACCCGAAGGTTGCGGACACGAAGTTTGCGGACCTGATTTTTGCGGAACCAAGATTTTAGGACCGACACTTGAGTAAAAAGTAAAAATTAAAAATTTTATTTTTCGATGATCCCGGCAGAGTTTACCATGATCAGTATCAGATCAAGATTTTTTCTTGATTTTTCAAAATTTTTATCAATTTTTTATCTTAAAATTATTTCATAATCTAAATAATCGAGAAAATTCCTTGAAGAAATCATTTATATGGCCATCTCATAAAGTCATGATGCCTGAATTCATCCTAATTAACGCCGCAAGCTAAAATTTTTGAAATTTCCGAGGTTCAGTAGACTCTATTGTCGGTCCGCAAATTTTTGGTCTGCAAATCTCAGATCCGCAAAATTCGGGTCCGCATAGTTCGGGTCCGCAAAATTCGGGTCCGCAAAGTTCGGGTCCGCAAATTTCGGGTCCGCAAATTAAAATTCGCAAATTTCGGCGCGCCTTCGTACTAGTACTTTGTTAAATCTTTCTCGTACACTCTGGGTACTTTTCCGTTATGCCACACTCTAAATTAACGCTCAAAATGTCATGTATAGGGTAATAAATGGTGCTGAATCGAACGGTACCACTTTTTTACCGAAATGCCTGTGGACCGTAATAAATACTCATTCTTTCTTTTATTCTAGCACATGCTTAATCTATTTCTCGTATGCTTTTGTGTTGTGGTGTAATAAATATTTATTTTTTCTTTTATTCTAATACTTGCCTAATTTATTTCTCGTATTCTTACTTCTTTATTTTTTGCTTCGTACTCGTGGCGCGAACTTTGCGGACCCGAATTTTGCGGACCCGAAATTTGCGGAACGAAAGTTGCGGACCCGAAGGTTGCGGACACGAAGTTTGCGGACCTGATTTTTGCGGAACCAAGATTTTAGGACCGACACTTGAGTAAAAAGTAAAAATTAAAAATTTTATTTTTCGATGATCCCGGCAGAGTTTACCATGATCAGTATCAGATCAAGATTTTTTCTTGATTTTTCAAAATTTTTATCAATTTTTTATCTTAAAATTATTTCATAATCTAAATAATCGAGAAAATTCCTTGAAGAAATCATTTATATGGCCATCTCATAAAGTCATGATGCCTGAATTCATCCTAATTAACGCCGCAAGCTAAAATTTTTGAAATTTCCGAGGTTCAGTAGACTCTATTGTCGGTCCGCAAATTTTTGGTCTGCAAATCTCAGATCCGCAAAATTCGGGTCCGCATAGTTCGGGTCCGCAAAATTCGGGTCCGCAAAGTTCGGGTCCGCAAATTTCGGGTCCGCAAATTAAAATTCGCAAATTTCGGCGCGCCTTCGTACTAGTACTTTGTTAAATCTTTCTCGTACACTCTGGGTACTTTTCCGTTATGCCACACTCTAAATTAACGCTCAAAATGTCATGTATAGGGTAATAAATGGTGCTGAATCGAACGGTACCACTTTTTTACCGAAATGCCTGTGGACCGTAATAAATACTCATTCTTTCTTTTATTCTAGCACATGCTTAATCTATTTCTCGTATGCTTTTGTGTTGTGGTGTAATAAATATTTATTTTTTCTTTTATTCTAATACTTGCCTAATTTATTTCTCGTATTCTTACTTCTTTATTTTTTGCTTCGTACTCGTGGCGCGAACTTTGCGGACCCGAATTTTGCGGACCCGAAATTTGCGGAACGAAAGTTGCGGACCCGAAGGTTGCGGACACGAAGTTTGCGGACCTGATTTTTGCGGAACCAAGATTTTAGGACCGACACTTGAGTAAAAAGTAAAAATTAAAAATTTTATTTTTCGATGATCCCGGCAGAGTTTACCATGATCAGTATCAGATCAAGATTTTTTCTTGATTTTTCAAAATTTTTATCAATTTTTTATCTTAAAATTATTTCATAATCTAAATAATCGAGAAAATTCCTTGAAGAAATCATTTATATGGCCATCTCATAAAGTCATGATGCCTGAATTCATCCTAATTAACGCCGCAAGCTAAAATTTTTGAAATTTCCGAGGTTCAGTAGACTCTATTGTCGGTCCGCAAATTTTTGGTCTGCAAATCTCAGATCCGCAAAATTCGGGTCCGCATAGTTCGGGTCCGCAAAATTCGGGTCCGCAAAGTTCGGGTCCGCAAATTTCGGGTCCGCAAATTAAAATTCGCAAATTTCGGCGCGCCTTCGTACTAGTACTTTGTTAAATCTTTCTCGTACACTCTGGGTACTTTTCCGTTATGCCACACTCTAAATTAACGCTCAAAATGTCATGTATAGGGTAATAAATGGTGCTGAATCGAACGGTACCACTTTTTTACCGAAATGCCTGTGGACCGTAATAAATACTCATTCTTTCTTTTATTCTAGCACATGCTTAATCTATTTCTCGTATGCTTTTGTGTTGTGGTGTAATAAATATTTATTTTTTCTTTTATTCTAATACTTGCCTAATTTATTTCTCGTATTCTTACTTCTTTATTTTTTGCTTCGTACTCGTGGCGCGAACTTTGCGGACCCGAATTTTGCGGACCCGAAATTTGCGGAACGAAAGTTGCGGACCCGAAGGTTGCGGACACGAAGTTTGCGGACCTGATTTTTGCGGAACCAAGATTTTAGGACCGACACTTGAGTAAAAAGTAAAAATTAAAAATTTTATTTTTCGATGATCCCGGCAGAGTTTACCATGATCAGTATCAGATCAAGATTTTTTCTTGATTTTTCAAAATTTTTATCAATTTTTTATCTTAAAATTATTTCATAATCTAAATAATCGAGAAAATTCCTTGAAGAAATCATTTATATGGCCATCTCATAAAGTCATGATGCCTGAATTCATCCTAATTAACGCCGCAAGCTAAAATTTTTGAAATTTCCGAGGTTCAGTAGACTCTATTGTCGGTCCGCAAATTTTTGGTCTGCAAATCTCAGATCCGCAAAATTCGGGTCCGCATAGTTCGGGTCCGCAAAATTCGGGTCCGCAAAGTTCGGGTCCGCAAATTTCGGGTCCGCAAATTAAAATTCGCAAATTTCGGCGCGCCTTCGTACTAGTACTTTGTTAAATCTTTCTCGTACACTCTGGGTACTTTTCCGTTATGCCACACTCTAAATTAACGCTCAAAATGTCATGTATAGGGTAATAAATGGTGCTGAATCGAACGGTACCACTTTTTTACCGAAATGCCTGTGGACCGTGTCATAGGGCTCGAAAAGTTCAAAAATATATGAGTGAGTAAACTCATTTTCGGAATATAAAATTTAAATGTGCAGTTAAAATCTCATCCGAAAGAGCTCAACGAGCTTAGTCGAATGACACCAAAATCAACGCCTAAGGTTTCTGACCATTTCGAGAACTATATCTCGGTCAACTGGCATCACCGAGAAAAATATTGATACCATTCTACTCTGCACCTTTTATTACCCTACATTTTGAGCATTAATTTAGGGGGGGCGCGCCGAAATTTGCGGATTTTAATTTGCGGACCCGAAATTTGCGGACTCGAACTTTGCGGACCCGAATTTTGCGGACCCGAACTATGCGGACCCGAATTTTGCGGATCTGAGATTTGCGGACCAAAAATTTGCGGACCGACAATAGAGTACTGAACCTCGGAAATTTCAAAAATTTTAGCCTGCGGCGTTAATTAGGATGAATTCAGCATCATGACCTTATGAGATGGCCATATAAATGATTTCTTCAAGGAATTTTCTCGATTATTTAAATTATGAAATAATTTTAAGATAAAAAATTGATAAAAATTTTGAAAAATCAAGAAAAAATCTTGATCTGGTACGGATCATGGTAAACTCTGCCGTAATCCTTGAAAAATAAAATTTTAAATTTTTTCTTTTTACTCAAGTGTCGGTCCTAGAATCTTGGTTCCGCAAAAATCAGGTCCGCAAACTTCGTGTCCGCAACCTTCGGGTCCGCAACTTTCGTTCCGCAAATTTCGGGTCCGCAAAGTTCGGGTCCGCAAAATTCGAGTCCGCAAAGTTCGCGCCACGTTAGGGGGGTGTGGCAGAACGGAAAAGTACCCACCTCTGTTTTTGGATACGTCTTGCTTATTTCAAATTTGTACCAAAAACTTACTGGAATCCCGCTATCAGCTCGCATTCTGCAAATCGAAAAGTACTAGTACTTGCCTCGTAATATTACTTGTCTAATTTTTTCCTTTTAATTTATTCATTGAATTGAATGTCTCGATAACTTATATATTTTTGATTTTTCAAAATTGATTATGAACTTTCAGTATATACTTTTAAATATCTCGATTTTATTTTCAATTAACACCCTAACTTTTTATTATTTTTTAGCTTGTTTTAGATTCTGTATTATGGCCGGAACTGAAGGATACAATCAACAGACCGGTGGTGTTAGTTCCACTATTCCACTTGCAGAAGAACTTCGAGGGGATCTAAATAAAATTATCTTCAACGTTTCTAAATTAAAATCTGTACTAGTAGGTAGCAAAGTTATTAATGAATTGGAAACACAATTAAAGAATTTTTCTTTGGTAAAACAATTATTTTGTATATTTATTATAATTTTTTCAAAGAAATTCAACCAACTACAAAAAGAATTAAAAGCAAGTTTGGAAAATCAGCGTTTAGAGAAGTCGAAATCTACTCAAGACAGAATCATTCAAGGG
Organism: Meloidogyne luci; assembly: GCA_902706615.1. NCBI lineage: Eukaryota > Metazoa > Nematoda > Chromadorea > Rhabditida > Meloidogynidae > Meloidogyne > Meloidogyne luci. Next base: position 3,085,484 of record CACSLI010000182.1, on the reverse strand, counting down.
TTTAAGAATACAAATATGTTTTTGGAGTTTACAGCACAAGAAAGATCTTTTGATTTAAAAGAATCGGACTTTGAGGTCTTTAAATAAATAGTTGGCACTCCTGCCAATGGGGGTGGGGAATCTGACATATTTTATAATAATATGCCAGCTGCAAATAAGTGGAATTTATGAAGAAGGAAGTCTTACCATTCTGTACTTGGGCCCCCACCCCTAACGGCAGCAGTGGGATTTATGGAAAGATTGTTTAAAGTTTTGAATTTATATTTTGATTAATTGACCGAACCCATTTATCTAACCGAACCCCTTTGATTCCTTAGAGCTCAAGAATAAACTCTGAAATAATATTTTTTAGAAAAAACTTTCAAATCTTCAATCTGAATTAAATTTGCTTAAATCGCAATGTGTTTGTCAACAGGGTCCCAAAACAGCATTTTCAAATTGTAATTCAAATAAAATTTCGGATCAAATAGAGCCTGGCCGAAAAGTAATTTTATTTTTATAATATGACAGGCATTACCCTTAAGCCACACGCAATACCATATTCACTTTTAAAAAACCAGTAAAATTTGGAAGACCACTGGGTAGAGAGAGAGAGCTGGTTAGTCTGTGTGGAAAGGATGAGTTGAGAAGTAGGTTTTCAAGTCCATACATTGTTTTTAACGCCATAATTGAATTTCAATTTGAGTATATCTATCTCTACCTTGCTTTTGTCTGGTTAGTATATACTTTTGTGTTTAACCCCATTTCGATTTGAGCATATCTATCCCTCCCCCTGTATTCGTCTAATGAGAGTTATCCTATTAAAATCCTACTATATAATTTTATGCTTTATAGAATCCTACGTCATCAATTTATCATGAGACAATAGTTAAACCTTCTATTAGACGAACTAATTCTTACAGCTCATTACAATCCAGTCAAATTCAAAAACAGCCTTTAAAAACTGGCAGCCGCTTTTTGACATCCAAAGCTCAAAATTTTCAGGTATTTTGGATATTTTGAAATCAAAATTTATATGTAAAAATTTCTATTTAGTCTGGTTCAACACGTAGTCAAACTACTGAATATTTTAATATTAACAAAGAAATGTCTCTAAATCAGTTATTTGAATTGAATTCTGATATGGTTTACATATTTTCGTTTTTAATGATTTATTTTCTTTTTAGGTTCATACTGGCAATAAATTAACCGGTCGTGGTAGAGAGTATACTTTTACTGATGAAAATAGGGAGATTATTGTAGTCGAATTGATTGGGTGTGGAAATTCTTCATATTCTCAACACTGCCTTTTATATGAATATCCAGAAAGTGTTGAAAATGAAAAAGTTTCTAGCAAATCTACAACAAAATATTTTGCTCTATTCCCAATATTATATTCTGATGGAAAGAAACATTTTCAAGTAATTTTTATTTCTAATCAGTTTACTTTTGATTGGAACCATATCTCTCCTCTTTTCCTTTTTCTCGTCATTTCCCCCTAAATCATCTCAAGGCAATTAAATTAATCAAACGTAATTTTATGGTATTAAAATTTTTTAAGCGGAGAAAGTCAAAAAGGGTGATCATAATTTCACAACCAAAAAATTTTCAAATAATTTCCATTACTCTTTAAGATCAATTTTCTTCAAGAAAAGAATTTTTATCAAGTCTACACTCCTGTTAGGCATATTGTCAGATTTCTTTCTTCTGGTCAAGTAGAAATTTGGTGGAAATCAGGAGACAAAACTATAATAATTCCAAGTGGTGAAAGACGTGAATATTTTGGTTCTAGAACTATGGAAATGTTTGTTCTAGAATGATGGGAAAAAATACTTCTTTTTTAATTTAAAGTTATCTCCCAGACGGGACAGCATTTCGTTTAGAATTTCCAGGTCAAAGAGAGGAGTTTATTCCGAACTCAGAAAAAATGTCTTTACGTCCAGATGGCTCTTATTCTTTGTACAATAAGGTACATATTTGAAAGATTTTTTAATTATAAAAGGATATATTTTCGATAATAAATCGATTGTATGAAACCTTTAAGTATCTAAACTTTCGATGAAAAATTTCTGCACTTTAAAAAGGGATTGCCGTAGGGATCCCTCCCTACTATACTTGAAAGCCTATTTTTTATTTAAATAAGTATTATTTACTTTTTAATAATCTCAGGAAAATTCTAATGATTTGGCTGACACTTATTTGCAAGTAAATGCACAAGACTTCAAAGTTTTTTTAAAATTCTTTTCCTAAAATAATTTTTTAAAGCTTCGTCGGTTTAATTCAACTAAAGAAATTATGATTGTAATACCAGTAGAATCTTCACCTGGTGACAGTATTTATATGTGGCTTTGTGTTGGTAATTCCCTCATGGTTAAACATGTTCGTATGGAACTGGGAAATTACCAAAGTATTTTCTAATAAAATTATTTTGTAAAATATATTTGCAATATGCCCAAAACGGCCCTAAACAAAACGGCCTCGTAGCTATATCTTTAACTTTTTAAACTTTTAAGACATTTACTAAATCATTAATATTTTTAAGAAACCAGAACATGTTTCTCGCTTATCAATTGTAAACACAATCATACTTACAATATAATGGAACTCCAATAATTAACAATGGCTCTTTAATTGAATGAATTTGAAGTTGAAGGAATTTAATTTTTGGTGGAATTTGTTATGTAATTTGTGGAATTTACAAGGAATTTTAAATATTGTTTAGAATATTTTTTGTCATATTTTTTTATATTCGGAGTTCTCAGGGTACATGTAAATTTCCATTAAAAATACCATGGTCGGACCTCAAATACCTCTAATAGTAGATAACCCTCCTTTTATGATTTTTTAATTTTTTTGGGTGTGGGAAACTAAGCGATAACCCTTGATTAATTACCACTCATTTCTGATATATTTTTTCAGCACTATAGTTTTCTCTATCTTCTGTCCCTTAATCCCCTTTAAGATTATCTTCTGAGGTTCGGCTTCATTTTATATATTTTTTAACATGTGCTTTAAAATTTTTTTACACAAGTGATTTATATTCTAATTTTTAAAATACGAGTTATAAAATTTAAAGATGCTTAATTGAAATAATTTGATGCTATTGGAGAGAATCAGTTTTTCCATTTTCTCTCAAATGGGGTGCATTACGCGAGAGCTTATAGGAAATTTGTTTTTCAATAAAAATTTGAAAAACTTATCAAAAAATGAGCATACAGTATACATCTAAAAATATTTAATTTGGAATTTTGTTTGAAATCCTATTGTAGTCGGTGAAAAGCTTTTCAAAACCTTTCGCTTGCGCAGATTTTCGTCTGTATCTAGGCTCAAACTGGTGTTGATTTTGGTGTCATTCGACACTTTTAGGAAAGAAAAAAGAGGGTATAAGAACCGAACAATTACCGATCGACAATTATGATTCGACAATTTTGATCTTTAAAAATTTTTAAAATACGAGGTACGAGTACGAGGCCAAAAATAGGGGTGGTACGATGTCAAAAAATTTTTCATTCTTTTATTCTCGCTTAATTGATGTTGACTTTTTATTTCAAGTATAATATAATTTTTAATTTCTAGGTAAATTTTAATTTCCATATTTATTCACTTTCTCTTTTAAAAATCTTCTTTTTTATTTTTCTTTACCACATAAATCGCTGCCACTTTTCTGGATCATTAGGCCATTTGAAAGGCTTATTTAAAAATAAATAGAGAACAAAAGAAGAGACCTAAAATAAATTTTTTGCTTAAAATTCCCTCAAACTTACCATTAAATTAATTAAAATTTCGAAAAATTGTGCTTTTCTTGATTGTTTATCTAGTGAAAGACGCCATAAAGCAAAGGGTATGATAAAATAACGAAATTCTAATAAAAAGGCTGGAATAAGGCAAAGTGAAGTAAAAACAAGATAAAAGGCCTAAAATGATTTTTTAAGTGAAGAAAGATTTTTATAACGACTTTCAATTTATTTGAAATTTCTGAGGTCATTTTAAACATAAAAATTGCACTGAAGGTATAGAAAGGTATTGCCAAATATTTTGCCTAGAAAATAAAAAAATTACACAAAACTGATAAAAAGTAGGTTAAATAGCTCTTCCAAATTTATATCAATTTACAGGAGGCTATTGAATAGTGTTTCACAAGAACCGAAATTTTGACCGGAACCGGATCCCATTTAAGTTCCGGAACCGGAACAATCCTTAGTTCCGACCAGGAACAGGGACTTCCGGTGAAACTCTACTATCAAACCGAGTTATCTCAACTATACCATACGAGGGAGCAATTTATGGGGTTAACAATAAGTCAAATGGTATCGGAAGTCTGTCTGAAAACTGAGTTAAAATCAAACAGTGTATGAGGATTAATCGTGACAACGATCGAGGTACCAAAAATCGCGCCTTTGATAACCTAGATTTTTGAAAAATATCGTTTAGGTCTAATCTCTAGTTAACAGCACAGTGTAATGGCAGTCGGACCCAATGGCAACCATTAGATCACTAGATCCAACGACAAACTATAGAAAAATATGGGATCCCATGACAACCCGGCATAAAACAGAAAAAAATTCATAAATGCCCATAAAATAAAATTTAAAAAAATTTCTAACAATCCAATGTCTCTGAAAGAATCGTTGCCATAAATAAAAAGTAAAATGTCTATTATCCGCCAACAAATAAGGATGTGCTAATGTACAACAATTGACTGATAAAAGGGCAAATAATGAAATAAATAACATTGAAATTAAAGAAAAACTGAAAAAAATTTTTTAGTTAATTTTATAAAATCACAACTTCACCGAGTAAATATTTTCTTATAATTTTGAAAAAAATAACTAATAAATAGAGGCATGGAAGATGCTGCAGTAAATCCAACAAAATAAAATAATTGAGGTAAATGAATTACCTGAAAAAAATTTTTTGTCTTAATTTAGCAGGAAGAGGTACTTATCAAAAATTGAAATGATTTGAAGGAAATTTTTTTAAGATTTAAAGGAAATCTGTTATATATTTTTCCCGATTTTTAAATAAGTCGTAAAAGTTAAGATTAAGTCGAAAAATTTGATTTCCTTAAAATTTTTACCTATAATTAAGGCACCAAAGTTTTTTTAATAAAAATTTTCTAATTACTCTACATAAATATATTCTTAAATTACTTGAATAATTTCTAATTCCTAGTTAAGAGAAAAACTAAGTAATGTCTAAGGTAAACATTCCTTAGATTAACTCCCTAAACTCCAATTACTTTTAATTTCTCCTTCTAAAGATGACTTGAAATAATGATTCACCTCATAATTTCCTTCTCAAACACCTCTCAACTAATTCCCCGGATGTGCAGAGAAACCCCCAAATAAACTAATATGCCACTTCAAAATTTTGACCTATCACTTTCACTTTTTGTCTTAAAATTTTTTAACGTTTACTCAGAAATAAGTTATAAGGATCTCTCAAAGATGTTTTTATCAGTTATCAATTATAACTATCTACCGGTTTATGTGCCGTTTTGTCACCTAGCACAATACTTCCATTATTCCAAACAAGAAAACACATAAAAGCGAAAACCAACAGAAATTGATGAATAAATTTAAAAGTCTTTAAAAAACATTAGAAATAAAATTTTTTCAAAATTTGCCTTGAAAAATAATTGTTTAAAGGAGATTTGATTAAATAAAAATTGTTTGAGTAAATTTAATGAAACTGCCAAACAATTTAAAGCTGGCCAGACAATATTGGTCTTAAAAAATTTTTTTCACTAAAAAAATTTTTTGAATTTAAATGTGCCTGTCTTGTTAGCACTGCCAATGCCAAAAACATTGAAGAAATTAAGGAAGAATTGAAGGAAATACCCCAAATAAAAGCTGTGAGGGAAAGAAGATCTGTATAACTTGAGAAAATATTTTTTTGGAATATTTTTTTAAATTAAAATTACTAAAGAAACGAATTATTAAGCAAGACAGGGAGAAAGCAAATTGCTAAAGCTGGTAATCGAACATCTCTGAATTGATCTGGAAAAGAATTTTTTGAGATATGTCTGACACCGCTATATGACACCCCCAATAATTTTTTTGAAAAAACTATGCCTGTCTTGTAACTTTTCCTGGGCAGGGTCAACAAAAAAATGGGCATGGTCAACAAAATCAGGACATTTTACGACCTGAAATCCGAAACTAAGTCCTAAAAGAAGTTTGAAATCCTGATCCGAACTTTCTCTCAACCCGGTCCATCCCTACCAAATACATACACATCAGTTTGTAACACTTTTTAAGACTTAATTAATACTGGGTGTGAGGGGCTGGATTCCCCAATTTATGAAACACTTGATTATGTGATAAAAAAATTTTCAGAGCAAAGCGGTGTTCTTGTAGTGAGATCCGACTATGATTTTATTTAATTTTACCAATTTCTTTTTTTAATTTTCCTTTGGTAAAAATTAAAATAAATCGTCTCAAACGGCATAAACCAGCAAAACAAAAAGGCAAAATTAACGAGTTGAGGTAACGTTCATAACCACAAAAACCAAATAAAACAGCAAGGAAATAAAGCCCTGGAGGTGTTGTTATCATTGGATTCCTGAAAATACGTGAGGATTAAAAAATCTCTCTTAAAGAAATTTCTTCCAAATATACTTCGAAGAAAATCAACAATACGGAAAGAATTGGACAAATTTCAATCTCTCCTCAATCCAGAATCCTTCCTAACCCTTTAAACAAATTTTGATTTTGACTCTCTAATTTTGACAAAATTTTAATTGAGAAATTTATATTTAAAAAATTTTAAGTAATTGTCATTTATCCATAACCCATTTTTGCGGACTTATTCTCCTTTTTGCGGATAAACGAGAAAATACTATATGAAAAGTTTCTGCAACAAAAGGAAAAATTCCGCAAAAATGGGTAAGGGATCCAACAAGTAAGAAATTTTTTCCTCCTCATTCTAGTGGCAAATTGCAGAGATAGCAGTCCCGATTCTCGAAAAAGCGATAATTTATTTTTATGCCGGATAGATCCCTTGCCTATTTATCTTCCTTAAATATTATAAAATAAAATTTAAATTTAACTACCATTCATTATAAATTCCTCTGCAATATAATCTTGTCTGTGCAACATGAAAAATTTCATCCATATAAGGCTCTGGAACTTTTTGATAAATAATTCTAACTACAAGACTATGCAAAATTCCAAGAATAGAACCAAAGAAGAGATCGAAAAAGGAAAACAATAAAAAAATTAAAGGATTGGGAAAACCTTGAATTGAAGGAATCATGCTTGACATTATTTTAAAAATAATTAAGGCTAGAAGGAAACTAAAAATTGTTTTAAATTAAATTTTATTAATGGCAAAATATTGATAGAATTAAACTGAACGTGAATAATTAAAATAAAAAAATTTTTTATAGAATAGGTATATAAGAACAAAAAAATATTTGATACTACACCGTTATCCCTACGTGTTTTGCGGACTTTTTTTGCGGACAATTTATTTGATCAGCAGTACCATATTACTTTAACACTAATTGGAATGATTGAAATGATTCTTTCTTTTATATAGTTTTCATGTTATTTTTCATTTTATAAATAAAATTTGTCCGCAAAAACACGTAGGGATAACGGAGTAGTGCCAAACATTCTTAAATAAATAGTCGAAGCCCATTCTTTTGGATTAAAAAATCGTAAATTATAATGGAGTTTTTATTGGAGTATTTTTAGAAAAACGTCTTTAGAAAAAATTTTTTATAGATTTTTTTAATTAATTAAAGTTAATTTTAAATACGGAGTATAATTTAGGCTGCTACCACCCAGTAGACAACCAAAATTTTTATAAAAACGTATTTATCTTAAACTGAAAAATAACCAATTTTGGGAGTATTCAAGAAATGAGGTTCGACTGAAATAATTTAAAAACAATCAGGCTTATGACTTTCTTCGTTTTCCCTTACCTAAAAATTGAGTTTACTGGCCATTTTTGAGTGTCTTTAAAATTTTGGAATTTTTATAAAAAATTTTTAAGAAGGAAAACCTCTAATTATCATAATTTAATCCGTTTCTTTATCTTTTTCCAATTTTTCTAAAATCATTCCTATTTGTGCATTTAAATTAGGCTGTACTTTTCTTGTTTTCAGCTGCAAAACATGATCTTTTCTGAATTTAAAATTTTTTTAAAAATTTTCTCAATTTTAATAAACTTTCGGCACCATTCTTTTAGAAATTCAGCTTTTTCTCTCCTCTTTTTCAATCTTTTGACGTTCAATTTCATTTTTTCGTTCTTCACGTAATTTTTTCTAATTTTGTTGTGCACGTTTATAAGCACTTTGATAGTCTTTTCTAAATTAATTTGTGAATTATTTTTTTGTGAAATTAAAAAATAGATTTTAACTTATGCTTATATGGGAAAAGGATTGATAAAAATTCTAGATAAACTCAATAAAAATTCTAGCCACTAGAGTAGGTTCATCAACTGCTAGAAGGCATCGAAACTAAGTTTAACATAAGTAATAATAGGGTGCTCATAAACGGATAAAAAATAAAGGTTTTGACTAATCGAGATTTTAGATCTCCAGACTTCTTAGTCATCTATGAGCTTTATTTTGGAGAGGGGATTTTTTAGAAAATCATTTCAAGATTATCCGTTTTAAAATTTTTCTGTTCTGTTTACCTTAAAAAATTCTGGTTTTAAATCCTACCCAGGCCTATATCCAAAGAATTTTTATAAAAAATATACCGTTTAACTATATCCCATTCAACTTCCTAATCATCCTTAACCTGCCCCATCGCTGTATTATTAAATTTTCTTTGACGAACATTCTGATTATTTTTGTGTCTCGTAAAGCAATCTCTATCGATTTTCTCCATATCCAATTAATTTAAATTAAAAACAATTTTCTTTAGAATTTAAAAAATATATTGTTGAATAAACTATGTATGAATTAAAAAAATTTTTTCTTTTAGTTTATTGTAAAATTTTGACTTTAGAAAAATATAAATTAATTTTAAGCACATGTTATGTATAAATTAAAACGAAGCCGAACCTCACTAATAGGATAAACAATCAGGGTTAAAAATAATCTTATGATTGTTAATTAATCAAGAGGTGTCGTTTAAACACCTTCCCCATTCAGTAGCCAAACAAACATCAAAAAACAAACTTAATTGTGGGCGTATCGAGTGTTAGATTTATTATGAGGTCCGACTTAAATATTTTTAAAAAAGGCAAAAAATGAAACAAATGTACCCTGAAATAAGAAAAAATAACTTGTTATAAAAATATTTGAAAATTAACTCAACAATAAAAACATCTAAATCGAAGACTATTTGCACATCCGCCAGAATATTGCTTTTTGTAAATACTTCAATTAAATATGATGACAAACTCCATAAGAAATACAGATAGATTTATCTTTAAAAGATTTAATGTTACTTATTCCCTACTAACCATTTTTACATCAACTAAAATCCGCACTGGGATGGCGGGTGAATAAGCACCGATTTAAGAATGCTTTTGTTAATATATCTTTTTACCCATATTAAAACATTATTTGCGTCGAAAATAAAATATCGAAATTTCGACACAGGTGATTTTAGGAAATGCGCCTCAAAATTTTAGCCCCATATTTGGTAACAAAACATTTTTATAAAAAAATTACTTTGATCTTGAACGTGTTTAACAACAATTACATAGTCAACACAAATTTTTACTTCAATACTGGTACGTGCGTATTTTTGTCACGTCCTTTCTTAAAATAAAAAAAATATTTGAATGAAGAAGTTTTAATTGCTCTTTTGTCTAAAGCTGAATAAGAACTATCTTGACGTTCACTCATTTTATCGAAATTAGGAAAAAACTCTTCTTGACGCCATTATTTGGAAGCAGATAAACGATAAGCTTCCTCAGAAGCAAGGTAACTTAAAACGAAAAATTTTTCAATAGAAAAATAAAAACAAACATTTCTTCGATTTCTCGACCATAATATTCATGCCTGTTACCGTCTGCTAGTATCTGTTTTATGATTGCATCTCCAATGTACACTTAATTGACCATCAGAGGAAATACTAATATTATTTCCATGCGGTGTGAATATTTTAAAAGATTCTTGAAGAAAACTAATCTTAAAAAAAGTAATGAATCAATTTTAAAATAAACCATATCAGAAGGTATTGTTCATTTAAATAAATTTGTTTATTATGTGCCATATTGGTACGGGAAGCAAACTGGATATAGGAAAAAAATATTCATTTAAAAAATTAAAAGGAAAATCCAACTAAACTTTTTCAAATATCTAAAAATAACCTTAATTTTTGGTTCTTTTTTCGTTACAAAACGATTTCTTAAATTATAAGTTTGCTTTTGAGTATTTGAAGCTGAATTGGAAGAATTACGACGAATAATTTTAGGATGGCTAGTTGAAGTTGAACTCGCATCACAAATTATGAAGAATCATAATTCTATAAGTTAAAGCCAGGTTTCAGTAACAAAAACAATATCTAAAGATAACCTTAAAAATTTTGTCCATTATTCTTTGTTTGATTTTTCAAACTATTCGATTGCTGGTGATTCTCACTATTTAACAACGAGCTGAGAGAATTATTTTGTCGAAGAACAGAAGGTTGAATTGTCATCGGTACTGATTGTTGTTGCTGCTTCTCTGACTTCATTAAACTTGATATTTCTCGACGATTTGAATTTTCCTTCTAAAAATTAAAAATAAAACAATTCTTAACAAACTTTAAAAAACCTTTCTTTCACTCGATTGCCCAAGATAACCTTTAATTTTTGAAATTTCTCGCAGATCTCTATTTTTTGCACGTAATTCGTTATTTATTTGAAAGGATTTTTCAAGCTAAAAAAATTTTATATATAAAAAGATTCTGCTCAAAAAACACATTCTAATATTCCTAAGATTAAAGAATTTATTGTGTAGGGCTTAAAATCATTGGGGTAGGGACCGAAAAAAAGATTTTGTTTCGGGTTGTTTTTTATACTCACAAATTACTTTCGGTTCGTTTTCTATTATCCTAAATCCTGGGTCATTTTATTAGTTCGGTTTCGGGTAACGAAGAATCCGTAGACTTTTAAGATCAGCCAACTCTAAACCCAACTTTGAGCATTATTAGGCAAATTGAGCATTAAATTGAGAATTTAAGGATATTTCTCTCATTATTTCGAATATTTTGAAAATAAAATTTCGATTTCTACTTTGAATTTTCCTTCTGCATAATTAGAACTAATTTTTCTTAGAGTCCAATATTCTCTTTTCTTCACGTAAAAACCAAAATTCCGAAAAGCCCAACTTTCCAGTGGCCAATTTTCTGGTAACCGGGGATAAGAGAACTCTTGTACAAATAATTTATTAACCAGAAAAAATTCTGATTAAAAATTAAAATTTACTTCAATTTTTTTCTTTTAACATAAAAACTTGATATTGGCAGAGGAACAGTTGTCCAACGAAAATATTTGAAGAACGTGTCTGCATTTTGGTTATTGGCAGTTATTGCTTGGAAATCATATAAAACACAATTTCGACAATATGGAGGACGACAACATAATAGAGCCTGAACAACTATAATTTTATCAGTTCCATCACAAAAAGTAAACTCCTCGCCACGGCTAGTTCGTTCATACAGAGTATTTACCTTTAGAAAGAAATAGATAAAATAGACTTTAAAAATATACCATTGTAGAAGGTAATTCAAATTTTTGATTCAAAGAGAGATCCAAGTTATTAAATGTAGAATGGATATGAGAGTCATCGGTAAAGTTATTAGCCTGTTGTTTTTGTTGTGTATTTAAATTAGAGACGGAATTAGATCTGCGTATAAATGGTTTATCCGATAAAGTTGAACTTGAATTATAATTAAATGCAGTAACTGAATTCCTTGGAAATAGATCTATTCGCTTTGACTGCTGATTAGAGCGAAAAACATTAAGTCGTGTGTCTCTAGACCCAGCATTATTACTAGTACTTTGCAAATTCTGTCGGGATGCTGACAATAGTTGTTTTTGTTTCATTAAGTTTAATTCGGTACGAAGTGTAGCATTCTCTTTGATAACAAACGAAAAAAATGTTTAAGTAAATAATAAAGACAAAGAAAAAGCATTTGTAAACGAAACACAAAACAAAAACATAAAAAATTCCACGGAAATCTACGAAACATGAAATGAGAATTATAGTGATCCAGGGAGAAAGTATGGAAAAATAAAATACAAAACGAAAGAAAAAACTCGAAATCAGTCCCAAATAAACCCAAAGAATATACACAAATATGTTAACAAAAATAAATATTCTGTACAAAATAAACTCATCTCATTACTCGATCAAAAAAGCATTGTTCTTTCACTATTGTTGTTGTTCAAATATGCCTCCACATTTACCGTAAGAGAAACAAACATATTCATCTTTAAAATTCAATATTTTTGAATATTTAAGATCAAAATTATTTTTTGAGAGATTACCATGTTTCTTTTGTCCACAAATTCCTCCCTTTTCCTTATAAACATGTTTAACAACAAGGGCATTGTCAATACAGAGCAATAATTTTAAACTAGCACCAGGAAATGAGTCCACTGGTATTACTATCTTAACCGATTTTGTTCCATTAAACCGTCGAAGCTTTAAAAAATAATTAGAGAAAACAATTTATTAAAAACTTTAAAGTCTAGTGCATTTATTTGTAAGTAAGCAGAATTTGAATATTTTTGTGTTGGTTCTGTATTGAGCTAAAAAATAAATTAGATTTATTAAATAAAGAAACGAAGATTACCGTATAACCCGTATTAATTACCCTCCCTCAAATAAATACCCCATTTCCCTTAATTACCCCATCCAGCGGCAAATTGAAACAATAAATACCCCCAAATAAAAGCCCTAAATCACGTTCAAATTTCAAATCTCGTATAATTACCCTACCACGATTGATCACTCCCTTGAGCGGAAGATCGAAAATATAAATACCCAGAGTAGTTATTAAAGGATATACGGTAAGCTTAATCAAGGCAAATTTGTATTACCTTATTGCACAACGCAGAATAAGACCCATCCCGCCGAACAGACATTCGTGCCGTATTAGGTATAAATTCGACTTTATGCCATCGAGTTGAAAGATTTGAACGAAATGCTTTTCCATTTGAAAGATAGCTTCAAATACATATTTTAAATTTAAAAATGAAAACAAACAATTCCATATTAAGATCAGGCGTTTCTTGGTCAAAAAATTCATATCTTTCCCCCTCTGGTAGTATTATCGTCTGATCACCACTATTCCAGGAAACTTCCAAACTACCAGAAAGACAAAATTTAATAATATTTCCGTTTGTAGTAATTATTTGATAGAAATTTTTTTGAAATATAATCTGCAAAAGATAATTAACGTTATTTTAGAACGAAATTAAAGTCTTTAATTTTAGTTGCCAAAAAGTTTAGGTTTATGAGAGAATTTAGAGGAAAGGAAAGGTGGAAGCTATTAAAATTTCAAGTTTTAAAATTTACTTCAATTTTGTTTTTGTTTATATCAGAATTAAATATTGGCAATATTGGAACTGTTGTCCAACGAAAATTTTTGGAATTATGCTTCTCTGAATTTTCATTTTCACAAATTAATTTATTCGGATATTCATATAAAAGGCAATACTGATGCTCACATCCAGAAAGTTCAGTAACAACAATTTCTTGATTTTCATCATTAAACGTATATTCTCTCCCACGATTTGTCAACTTATACATTGTATTCACCTTTTAAAAAGAAATCCTAATTAAATAAATTTCAAGAATCAACCATTACAGATGGTAATTCAAATTTTTGATTTAAAGAAGCATCCAAGTTATTAAATGTCGAATAGGCATGAGAATTAAATAAATTGACAGGCTCATCAACAAATTGGGAACCAGAATTTTCTTGCTAAAAATTCAAATAAATTTTTCAAATAAAACCAATTAAAAACCTCTCTACTATCCAAAAGTTCACTATAATCATTAATTTTTGTATTATCCTCCTTAAAAGCTTTTCCAAAGGCATTGACTTCTCCTTCCAATAATTTAATTTTTGCATGTATTAGCTTTAAATAAATGAAATAATTTTTATCAAATTTTAACTAGACCTCTAGTTCCAACTCTTTTATTTTATCAGAAGCCTTTCCTGCCTTTGTATTAAACTCATCACGTTGATGACCAAAACGAATATCTACCATTTTTGCCCATTCATGGATTTTTTGTTGATTAAATTTTTCCTTCTCTAAGTAAAGATCTTCCCAATTTGCATTTAATTGGTGTTGTTTTTGTTCAAAATACTTTAAAATATTCTTAATTAAAAAAAGTAAGAAAATAATTTTTTACGTCAAACAAATTTTCAAATCGAGTAACCAAATTTTGAACAATTTTGTCACTTGAACTGTCCATGTTATCAAAATCTTCCCGAAATGCTTCTATAATTGGAGAAATAGCACGACCTCCAACATTATTTGGATTATGAGAGCTATTTAAAAATAATTTTAAAAAAATTTGGCCAAATTGGCCAGATCCGAAAGGAATGCCGGTATCCAATTTTTCCCTTCCTCCTCGAATGGGAAAGAAAAAGAAAATTTTTCGGCAGCAGTCAGTTCAAGTAGCTCTTTCTCTTTCGAATGGGCTATCATTCAAAAAATCAACTTTTTCATCCCAAAATTGAGCCTACTCCCTCCTATGTCCTACCTATATCTCGGTTTCCAGGCATCTACGGAAAAAAGAGTGGTACCGTTCGACTATACTATACTGCATATGAAAAATTAACTTTTTCTTTCCTATTCAAGGATGATAGGATAAATTCGATGCCGGCATTTCTTTCGGATGGGGCCAAAAAATTCAAAAAAAGGACCATTTCAAAAGTTCAGGTTTTTGTATTTTCTCAGAAGGTTGCTGAGAAGTGCTTTGAAGTAAAGGAGCATTTGTCAGAGTCTGAATAAGGGGGAAGGTTATTACTTCAAAAAATTAAAAAATACTCCAAAAACAGATGAAGTTGTTGAAGAATTAAAAGCCGGAAGACAATTCTCCTTTTCCAAAAATTCAGGAAAATCAAACGAATCTTCTTCAATTCCGCTCATATTTCAGAATTTATCAGTAAAAATTTCAACTAAAAAGTAAAAAATTTAAGTCGGATTAGATGAAATCATTAATCTAGAGAATAGGGAAAATACAGTAGGATTAAAAGATGAATATGTGGCTCGCGACGAAATGTCTACTATAAATTATATTATCGAAGGTACGGTTCATCACTGGATGGGGAATTAAATAAAATACAATATTCCAAAAAATCAAAATTTTCGACACATTAATAAAAACAAAATTTGTTTTGAATAAATGGCATTTTTTAAGCAACGATAAATTTTTTATTGATAAGTCGAAAATTTTGTTTTCGCTATCTTTTAGTGCATTTCCATGTCCAGTTGTACAGGGACATTAAAAAGTTGTATCTTGATAAATTAAAGGGGGTTGAAGATCAACTGATCCGGTAATAGGGTTGCGCGAGGTCGAGGCCTCGACGAGGCCGAGGTCCTCGAATGTCTAACCAATCTCGGTCTCGGAATGTCCAGCCTCGGCTTTCGGAACCTCGACCTCGCGCAACCCTAGCCGGTAATCAACTTAAATCAATCGAAAATTTGACATAAAAATTTAAATAAAAAATAAAAATTATATTATAGATTAGAGAGATATGTGTTTACTAAAATTTAGAAATTGTATAAATAAAAAATGGAGTAATGAAATAATTCACTGCGGAGGCACTTATATTCTCTCAGTCAACAAAAAGAATAAGTTTTGAAAAAAGTATGAGAATATGGGAGGAGAAATATTTTTGTTTAAAATATAGATTGTGGCAAGTTTAGATGACCCCTCTTCAAAGGGAGGAGACGCAAATTTTTCTTTCTCCCCAGTTCTTCATGTGTGCGTGCCCTCGTTTTTATTCAAAACATTATCAAAGGCAAATAATGTAAAAGAATTTTGGGGAATTTTCTCATGCTTCTCAAAAATAATTTTTCCACGATCTATGAAATATTTTCAAAAATTTTATTTTAGGTCATATTTTGAATTAAATTCAAAAAAGTAGAAAAAATCGGTAGATTTTTTAAAATTATCTAGTGGGAGATATGTATATATTGCCTTTTACCTTAATAATTAATCAAAGGACAATAAAAAAATTGAAAAATAAATTTATTTAAAATTTAAAGATTATTTTTAAAAAATTCTCGAAATTCACATCTGATCAAGCAATTTCTATCTAACTCGACTTTTCACAATGTGCCTAAAATTAGAAAAATTATTTAAATATTTTGTTTTTCTCATTTTTACCTCTTCAACGAAGATCAATTTTGGATTATTATCTAGTCCATTTCTAACCCATCCTTTCTTTCCAGTTGCCTCCTCATTAGCACAAAATACTTGAGCTCTCACATTTCTTTTATCACGTTGATTGGATTTAAGACTTCCTTGGGTTCCAAACTGTTAAACAAAAATTATTTTTTACTTAAAAAATTTTTTCCCTAAACCGTTATAGTGGCTATTGGTTGATTTGTTGTACAACTCAACACATCAATTTGGCAACCATTTTTTTCTGTAGGTCCTTCATCTACCGGACTTGGTTGTCCTTTTTCTGCCTTCAATTTTATAGAAGATGGATTACATCCGGTAGTGCATTTGTAACCATTTGGTAATCCATCTTAATAGTTAAATTGGTCAAGTATAGTCAGCGTAATGATCTACTTACTATTCCCTCCTGGGACTCCTCCTGTTGGATTGCCTGGTTCCGGTACTTTTTTGGACAAGTCAATCTTATATTAATGAATATATTTTTTCAAGAATTGGAAGTCATTCGTGCCCCTACCTTCCACACATAACCTCCCTTTTGATTCGGATCATAAAGACCCCAAGATGCCTTTCCGCTCGGATCCTTAGAAATTCCACCAAATCCAGTATTTCCATTAAATGTAGTTTTTGGTCCCCAAGGATCAGTATTCGGCTAAAAATTTTGCCAAAATTATTTAACAAAGCAAATCACTTTTATATCTTTTGGACTTCCATAGTTTACACGAGTATTGTCAGACCACGCGAAATTGTTAATCTTTCCATTTGTGGCATTTACGTTTAATCCAGTAAAGTAGACAGGGTTGTCTTTACCTTCTCCTTTTGGCTGTTTCGCCACAAGATCTAATTTTTAAATTAATTTTAACCAAGGTTTAACCAAGAATTATTCCTTTACCCCTTATAAAATCATCCTCCTTTTTAAAATGAATGGAAGCCATTCGAGCCCCATTCTTCTTCGCTTCCTCACTAGCTTCTTTCCAAGTTAATGGTTTTTTCTCTGGCGAGGAAATTTGAATGCAACAATTTCCCTCTTTAAAGAACGTGTAATCTGGAGGACATGAAGTATTTGGTGTTGAAGTGGTACTAAATAAAATTTAATATAATAATCTCTTAATGGAAAATTAAAAACCCTTCTGTTCCAATCAGGGTTGTAAGATCAGTACGAGTATCATCAGAAACTGGTGTAGCATCTAAATTTTTTAAGAATGTTTACAATCAGTTCACGTTGGAAAATGATGTTGGAAAATGACTTATGGTACGCCCGTTAAGTTTAATTATAATTTTACCACTTCCAGGAGTAATTGCCAAAGTCCCTACTGTTCCCTCACTCGTTGATTCTGTTGTTTCTTCAGCCGGTTGAGTTGTATCCTCTGATAAGGGAGTTGTGTCTTCAGGCGGTGGAGTTGTTTCTTCTGATGCGAGAGTTGTTTCTTCGGGCGTCGGAGTTGTGTCCTCGGCCGATGGAGTTGTATCCTCTGATGGGGGAGTTGTGTCTTCAGGCGGCAGAGTTGTATCCTCTGATGGGGGAGTTGTGTCTTCAGGCGACAGAGTTGTATCCTCTGATGTGGGAGTTGTGTCTTCAGGCGGCGGAGTTGTATCCTCTGATGGGGGAGTTGTGTCTTCAGGCGGCGGAGTTGTATCCTCTGATGGGGGAGTTGTGTCTTCAGGCGGCGGAGTTGTGTCCTCAGGTGTGGCGGTCGTATCCTCTGGCGTGGGAGTTCTATCCTCAGATGCGGGGGTTGTATCCTCTGGTGTGGGAGTTGTATCGTCTGGTGTGGGAGTTGTATCTTCCGGCGTTGGGGTTGTGTCCTCAGATGTGGGGGTTGTATCCTCTGATGGGGTAGTTGTGTCTTCAGGCGGCGGAGTTGTGTCCTCAGGTGTGGCGGTCGTATCCTCTGGCGTGGGAGTTCTATCCTCAGATGCGGGGGTTGTATCCTCTGGTGTGGGAGTTGTATCGTCTGGTGTGGGAGTTGTATCTTCCGGCGTTGGGGTTGTGTCCTCAGGTGTGGGGGTAGTATCCTCTGATGGGGTAGTTGTATCTTCAGGCGGTTGGGTTGTGTCCTCTGGTGTGGGTGTTGTTTCCTCTTGCGTGGTTGTATCTTCAGGCGTTGGGGTTGTGTCCTCGGGTGTGGGGGTTGTATCCTCTTGTGTGGTTGTATCTTCAGGCGTTGGAGTTGTATCTTCAGGCGTGGGTGTTGTATCTTCAGGCGTTGTGTCCTCTGGTGTGGGGGTTGTTTCCTCTGTTGTCGTTGTCGGTGTTGTAGTAGTAGTTGTTGTCGTTGTAGAAGTGGTAGTGTAGTAGTATATTGGCCTATTATAATACATACCTGGTTGCTTTAAATTATCTATTTATTTCAGTATAGTAAATTAAAACCTACCATATAATTCATATAGTTTCCGTAATAATGAGGAAATTTATAGTTCCGGAGGTAGATGTACTCATCACTTTCTGAGGAAGAGGATCCATATTTGTTGTGCCCATTATATCCCCCATAACCTCCATATTTTCCTTTATGAGCTCGATATTTCTTCTTTTTGTAGCCTTTATTATCTTCATAACTTTTCCCTCCATATCCTCCATATCCTTCGTCATAACCTCCATATCCTTTTTCTTCATTATATCCTTCATTATATCCATAAACTTTATCATACTCCTCATTATCTCCATATCCTTCTTTATATTCATTTTTATCTCCATAGCCTTCTTTATATTCATATCCTTTATTATCTCCATATCCCTTCTCATATCCTTCTTTATATTCATATCCTTTATCTTCTCCATATCCTTCTTTATTATATCCTTCATTAGTCTTTTCATAGTAATTATCTTTCTTTTCTTTTTTGTAAACATACTGTTTTGGGTATGTTAAATAGCTCCCTGGGCTCTTGTGGTAATAAGCTTAAAATAATTTTAGTAATATTTATTTAATAAAATATTATTAATACCTTTATTTTTGAGATATTTGTTGGGATATAGTGGCACTTCTAAAATAAAATTATTATAAAAAATTTAGTCAAACACGGAACTGAACAAAAACCGGGAGGTACTGGAAAAGCTGTATCTACCATAGTTAAACCCCTAGTTAATATTTAAATTTCAATTGTTATTAGAGTAATTCGAGTATTGAGAAGGGAAAGTCGAGATGATATCAAGCCTTAAAACGAGTCTGAGCTATTACCAAATCCTAGCAATAAAGCACGAGTGTCAGAACTCGTTCATATCTCGTTCTGACTTTGTAAACCCATTTGATAAAAATTTATAACTACCTGCACTATCAACGTCAAATCCATCATTTATGTAAACTACATGAGCAGCATTAGTGAAGGCAGCAAATAATAAAATAAAAATCAAGTATTCAAGCATTAATTAGCCTGTGAATTTATTTAAAATAAAAATCCCTGGGACGGGCACCCCGATCCTTGACTCGTCGAACCCTGGACCCAACATCTGATCCAAAGAAAACTGAAAAAATCCTCTGAAACTCAACTCGGCTTTCTTACAAACCGTCCCATCCTTGAACAATCCTTAGATAAAATCTCAAAATTGAGGGGGATTGAGGAACTTTCCAGTTATTTAAAAACGAAACACCATTTTAATATTTATATTGTAGTATTTTTTAAAGAATTGTCAAAAAAATTTTGAAATTTAAAAAAGCGAATAAAGTGAATATTTTTAAATTTTAAAATAAAGAAAAAAGCCTTTTAAATATTTAATGTTATTTAAATGATTATTCATTTATTAAATTTTTTTTGAAAATATACAAAACCTTTTAAAAAATTCCTCTCTATGACACCAATTTTCTTAATCATATTTTAGAGAAACAAAAATAAAATGGCGTTGATAAAATGCTTAAAGTACTTTTTAATCGAATAAAATTTTTAAATTTTTTTAAATTTAAAAATAAATTTATTTAATTTAAAAATAAATAGCAAGTTTAAAGCTAATAATAAAAAATATCTGTAATTATTGTGTAACGTGTTGAATAGGAATATAAAAATAATTTAATAAAAAAATTATTACTTTTTGCTATTTTCATTTTGTGCCGTCTTAATTCCCGAAAACCGTAAATATATTTTTTAATTCAGCATGACCTCTGTTACACAAAGATTTACCAATATTTTAAGCCTGGGCCTCAGCCTTTGCTGAAATAGGTCTCAGAGTTTTCGGATAAAGTGAGGTCTTATCCCACTCAGGTCTTGGAATTTTTCCTGAATTTTCAAATTTTCTAAAGTTCAGAAATGTTCTAGACCTATTTAAATATTTGAATTATATTTTCCTCTTCCGAAACAAGGCACTGCATATTTAAAGTCAGCAAAAAATATCGCTAATACTAATTTATTATCAACTAAATTATAAATTTAATTATGTTCTGGCCAAGTAGCTTTATCAAAAGCTTCTTTATGTTTTCCTTTTAAATATAAATCTACCCAATTTTCTATACAAATATCTGGTCCTTTCCAAAACTTCCAAATATCTGGAATTATTAATTTTGGATGTCCCTTTCCATGTTGTTGATGCAATAATTCACATAAATTACATAAAGGATTGTATGTTGGGGCATATGTGCCGTTTTGAGAGAGGATAAATGCTTGGTGATATTTTCGTTCTAGTTTTTTGTGTAAAACGTGATAATTGGTTTTACGATATGTTTTTGTCCATTCAAAATATCTGAAATTTTAATGGGATTGAAAATTAATTGTCCATATTTACTCGATTAATTGCCCTCCCTCGATTAAGTATTCCTCTAACTAGGGAAATTAATAAAAAATACGGTGTCTGTTAGACGAAAGTTGTCTACATTTTTGGAAGGATACTAACACCTAAAGCAGGTAGAATATTAGGTAGAATCCGCATTAAGTAGGTAGAATGCGCATTATTATTGATGGTCTCACGATCACTTTGTATCTCACACAAAAATATTTTACCTCAAAACTTTATTAAATAGAAGGCTTTGTGCTCAATACGAGCTTTATTTACCACAAAATTTATTAAAGTACTGTCATTCATGAAGGTCGTGAGGTAAATCGAGGGATAGATCAAAATGTCTGTCCACAAATAGTATTCGGATTTAGTTAACTTTTCTTACTTTAAATATTCGGTTCTATTTCTCTGTAAATAAAGCAAATAATCAGCCAATTCTGTAATATTCTTGAAATCATCTACAGCAATATAAGCACTGTCAGGCACTTTCCATTTATCAAAAACTCTTCGAGTTAGAACAACAGGAACAATTAAATGTTTTAAATTCCAAAATTTTTCTGTAACGTAACCTTTACATACAGCATTTTCAAATGCCAAATAAAACATGTGATTTTCTATAAAATATTTTCAGATAAAATGAATTTTAGTTTTTTACCCAATTCTCGATTATAACAATATTCAAAATCACAATTAGCCCCTCGGACGCATTTTCCATACAAATCAATTTTAATTAGCTTACGCAATTCTTGAACAAGAGTTTCTCTTTTGGAGGGAGTATCTTTAAAAATTATGAATTTTGTGATGAAAAGCAAGAGGTTATAAAAGTATTTGGCAGAACAATCACTTCATAGATACCCGATCGTTTCTAAGATAAAATCACTCATTTCATAATCACTTAGATTCTCTTTACAATTCAGCAGACTCTTTATTATCCCATAGACTTTTTATAAGCTTATGGTATATAGCTCCTCTATTCTAGACATTTCGCCCTATCCGGTCGTTTCCGGTCGGGCATCTAAAATTAAGTTTCCGGACCTGAAAAATACTTTGGCAGACACTAATAACAATTTATATCCTTCTTATTATTTCTAGTTCCTAACATTAATTTAAATTAATAAAAATATTAACCGCAATCTGAGTTAACTTGCATTGCTAATCCAGTTTTCCTGATTACATTTTCCATGACCTTTAAATCGGAAAATTTTTTTCCATTAAAAAATTCCAAAAAAATTTCCACCTCCTTTTCAGTCCAATATTCATCCAATTGGCATTCACCATTACAAGGGACAAAAGTATCATAGGGATAATAAATATCGCTGTCTAAACGATAGGTCATTGAAATATTGAAAAAATCTCGTGAGACGTCCTTATAAAGATATTAATTTATTTTTCAAAATTTTTTTAAACCTTAAAAAACTCAAAAGTATAATGTGGCGGTTCGTCCAAACAGAAGACATATAGTTGATTTGGTAATCTTATTTTAGGCAGGTCTTTGTGTTCAGACCGAATATAATAAACAATAGCAGAAGCATTTAAATATCTTTTAAAGAATATTTTTTTAGAACCCTGTGAAATTTTTAAAAATTCCTCCCACCCTCTGGTAATTTTTATCTAAAAATTTGAGATGATTTACTTATTCTTATCTGTTGAATATTCACATTCATAAGGACATTCATTAGTATTAAACATTCCAGTTAACATAGCTACTACATTATCATAATTGTAGATAGTATTCCATCCAAGAATAATTGGTTTAAACTAGAATGGCTTTTTATAAATAATTATCTCTTATTCAGAAAAAATTAGACTTGAAGGTCGTTTTAAATTAGAGAATAACTCGGAACTTGATTATGATAACCGAGACTTTAGAACAAGAGATCTTTGGATTAGAGTTGGCCGAGGTCGAGGCCTCGCCGAGACCGAGGCCGAGGTCCTCGCCCATTTTCAAACCTCGACCTCGATTTTGCTGATCTCGGGCCTCGGAACCTCGTCTCGGTCCTCGCCCAAAACCTCGCCGAGGACCGAGGGTAAATATACACCCCTAAAGATGCACTTTTTTGTAAAAAAAGGATGAAATCCTTCTCCTTGACCTTCCAAAAATCTTAAAATTTTCGCCTGCGGCGCTGGAAAAGGAAGAAATATACTGCTTGGACTTCCAAAATTCTCAAAATTTTCGTCTGCGGCGGTGTAAAGGGAATAAATCTGTTATAAGATGAGAAGAGATCAGAGGTTATGCTCGCACGTTTTAATGCTACAACTTGGAGGTTTGATACTTCCTCAAAAAATATGATGCCTACTCGAAATCTCCTCAAACCTTCTTTATATGCGGCGCCTTTTTCAATGCCGCAGGTGAAAATTTTTGAAAATCTGTGGAGGTCAGTCCGCCTAATTTCTCCCATTTTTAATGCCGTAGGCGAAAATTTTTAAAGTTGGCAGGGCCAAGTTAGATAGAAGTCAATGGATTTTGAGGATATATGGGCCATTAGGGGATATTAAAATTTTGAAAAGTTGGGATGTCAAGAAGCCAAGGAGGCATTATGTCAGGGTATACCTCTTTGATCCTTCGATATCCGTCTAAATCCACTGTACCAAATGATCAAATAGTTTTAAAGATTTTGATCATATAATTTTATCCAGTCCTTTAGCCATCAAATTTTAAAACCAAAGTATTTGAAAAATTTTTTTAATCAACTTTATGAAATTATTTTACCAAGGATTTGTGTTCTTGATCTATATTGGGCCATTACTGGCTCTGAAGCAGAGGAACATGTTAATTTAATAATGCGTTAGCGAATATTTGATAAATTTTATCAAATCTAAGTAGATTTTGAAAAGTTATACAAATTTTTAAAAACCTCGGTTATCCTCGGTCCTCGACCTCGGTCTCGGGTCCAAATTTGACCCTCGACCTCGATCTCGGCTTTTCCAGCCTCGGTGATCCTCGGCCTCGGTTTTTTCCAAAATCCTCGACCTCGACCAACTCTACTTTGGATCATTAACCAAGATCTCTTGCCTATAGTTTATGTTTATGAAATCTTTATGAGATACGTAGTTTAAATTGTAATTAAAAAAAGGATTTTGAACAATTTCTCGGATTGAGTTTCGGGCCGGAAAAATGTTTCGGGTTTAGGGTATATGTCTGGATCAAACTGTGATATGACTGCCATCAAAGTTGAAAATACAATTTTATATTGTGAATATCCCAAGCTAATATCTCACAAAATTAAGAAAATAAATTTTACCTTTGGATTAGGCGGAATTTTCTGTGGTTTTTCCCTCAAAGTTAAGCTTTTATCATTCGCAAATTTAAGGTAAAATGGGTACAAAAGAATTAAAGAAATACAAAATAAAATGAAATAAAAATAACGCAATTTATTATTTATTCTATTATTATTGCTGTGTTGTCCATTAAGTATTTTATAATTTTGTAATTTTCTCAAAATATTTCTCATTTTATTCTTAAAAATAAATTTTTAATTTTTATGCTACTGGATTAATCATTATTATGAAAATATTTTTTGAATGGGGTATGTAACAGGGATGTCACGGATTGAGGGAAAAGTCGGGTCGGATAACGGATGGCTTCCCAGGTCTGTAATTCTTTATTAGGTCAACTACTGCTAGTTCAAAAGTTAAGTGATGTTTATAGCGATAGGACTGAGTATATCAAATATTGAAAGCGATATCTCGAAAAATATGCCGATGCTGATCGAACTTCTCAGTCCGGTTTCTAGTTGTTTCTAGACAGAGGTAACCCCAAATAAATTTTGGGAAGGTAGGGTATCGTTATCTGAATACGATAAATATAACGATAAATTTCCAAAAATTTCATAATCGTCCAGCTCCCGGAAAATTGTACTTCCGGTTTCAGATAACGATACTGGATTTACCAGAACAAACAGGACCTGCCTGACTTTTAAAAAATATTTCGATAATAAAAAATTATTAAAAAGCAAAAATCGGCCTTTATACGTTGGACCAATAAAAATCCTTTAAGTGTGGTCCACTGTCAAATAATATTTGTTGTCTGAAAATTAGGTTGAATATTTATATTAGTACGATTTGCATTAATAATATTATGTACTAATGATATTTATTAAAATTCAAAGGTTTTTTTAAATATTCAGATTTAAATAATTTTATTCATTTTAAATTTTTACTTAAATTCAAATATACAAACAGACATTAAAAAATAATAAAAAGATAAAAATAGAAGGATTAAATAGAAAAATCATAAAATATTAAATTAACTTTTAATTAAACTTTTAATGGAAAATAAAATTTAAACTCTTAACGTCGTCGTCACTCTCGTCGTCGTCAAATCCTCAGAAACTCGTCACGTCAACGTCAAAAATTCGTCATGTCGTAGTGAACGTGCCGTCGTTCGTCTCAAGTCCGTCGTTCGTCCACATTTTCATCGACACGTTCGTCAACTCGGCAACGTTTCGTCAACTCGGCTCGTTGTCGTCAATTAAAACAAAATTTATTTTTCTTTTTTTAAATATAAATTTCTATTTTTGTCCAAATCCACTGAAAATTAAACAAAGAGATGAAATTGTTTGTTTGTATTTTTCAAATTTTTTTCCATTTTTATTTTTCCTTTTCACAATGCTTTTCTATTTTTATTTAATTAAATATTTATTTTTAACCATTTTATATTCTAATTATGAAAATAAATTTGTTATTGCGCAAAGTGCTGAATTAAGTAAATTAGTTTATATGTCATTGTCCAAATGTAATATAAGGATAAATGATTTGGCCTGCCAAATGTACATCTGGCCTAATATTACATTTGGGCGGCCTTCTAAATAGTCTATTAGATTATTATATAACATTTATCCTGCACGACAGATATTTTTTAAGAGAAGGGGACCCATAAGTGTCGACAGTTGAAGACTGTCCGACAATAGTTGATGTCGACGACGGTTGAAGATAGGACTTTATTCGATAGCTTTAAAGTGAAAATTTTTATTAGGAGAGCAGTTGATTAAGGGAGCAGGTGATTCGCCATCTCCGATTTTAAGTGATAAATCGTCATAATTGTAAATACACCAAAAAACCCATTAAAATTTTGCAAAAAAGTTAAAAAAATAAAATTTAAACAAGGTGAACTTCAAAAACTCTGTCCAAACTTACAAGGAATATATTGCACTCATTGTGGGCACAAAAGTGTAGAGGAAATTTGCCCGTTTGAATGTCAATATTGCAACGGTGGAGGTTTACAAGGAATTAGTAGAGGTCTATATTCAAGTCAATCATCTATTGTTCCTCAAGATTTAGGTATTTTTCTTTAAAAATTTTTAATGTGAGTCAAGGGTATAGGATCGAATAATAATTGGTGACCAAAATTTAGCTGTTAGGAGCAATAATCGGTGCAAATTTATTCTTTTCGCAATTTTATTGATACAAAAATTCGAAACAAAGATTTAAAAATTCGAAAATAATTTTTGCAAATGTTATCTAAGTGCTAACATGTATGTTAGTGCTCAGTTTGTCTTTTTACTCTACTTTATGGGCGCTGATTTAGGTGATAGAAATGAAAGAAAATTTACTGTTTAGACCTTAAACTTAGCCCTAAGCTCGCTCTTAATATTTGAAAAATTAAGACGACCTCATGCTCCAATGCAAAATAGTTCGTGGACCTTACTGCTCGATTTGTACAGTAAGCAAAATAATTTAAATAAAATATTTCTCAAAATTAATTCCTAGAATCCGTCAATAAACGAATTATGTATTAATGAATGTTTAGAATGTGAATATAACAAAGAATATACTAATAATTTAATTAAAATTAATGAGGTTAATCCGGTTGAGGAATTTGAAGATTTGAATGAAATAAATGGAGAAACGAGTGATTATGATAAAAGTAAAATAAAATTTTTTTGTGAAAATTTTTGCCTGTGATGAGGAAAAGAATTTTTGGGGACGTTGGATAATGAAGTTTTTCTATCTATTAGACAATCTCTCTCTATTAGAGAGAGATATCTCTATTAGAGAGACAATCTATTAGACAATCTCTCTCAACAAATCTCTCTCTTATATGCTGTGCTTACATGCGACAGAGAAGATAATCGAAAGAGAGAAGACAATCCTTATTTTGAATCGCAAAACGCAGATCGATCCCAGGACAGAAATAGTTCTGGGATAATTTCTGCCATGAATCTTCAATTTATCTTTTAATATCGAGAAGACATTGTCTTTAGAGGAAAATAAGTATTTTTAATTTTTAAATTTCCTTTCGCTCGGAAACAAAATTTATTTTTTTTTCATAAAATTTAAAAAATAATAAAATTCTATTAATTTTTAGATAATGTACAAACAAATTTAAATAAATTAATTTCACAACTCTATAAAATTGAAATGAAGGAGAAGAGGAACAAAAATGTTTGTTATTGTCAAAAAAAATTTTTTTTAAATAAAAAAATTTTTTAAAGAAAATAAAAGATGTAGCCGCCGAGGAAGATGAAAACGACGAAAATTATTATGATTTAAATTTGGATGAAAGAGAAATTTATGATAAAGAAAACATAGGAAATGAGCGTTTACATTTTAATAAAAAATTGTTTTGAAATAAAATTAATTGTTTAACATGTTTTTAATGGAAAAATAGGCTATCGAGAAATTAAAAAAAATTTTATCTGTTTGTTTGTTTGTGTGACTATGTAACAAGCTGTATTTACGTGTGATTGAATGTTAAATTCATTCAAATAAATAAATATAAATTTAAATTTACTTCTCTTAAATTTTAAAAATTTTAAAAATGAATAAATTATTTGGGGTCTTATTTTTATTTTTAATATTTTCAATGATTAATGCTGATGATTATGGGATACCTGAAGTAATTTGTTGATTAATTAGCAAATTAATATAATTTTTATATAATTTTGAAAATTAATATAATATAAAAACAGATTTGTAAACTTGAACAAGATTCTGGAACTTGTTTGGCTTTATTTGAACGTTGGTGGTATAACAATGATTTAGGCCAATGCCAGGTACTATAAAATAGTAGTTGGAAAACCATAATCGCGATCTCATGTCCGTGACTGTCTAAAATAGAGCCTCACCTCAAATGAAATACATTTAAGAGCATAGTTGACAAATAAGCCTCATGGGTTTAATTTTTAAAAGATACGGTAAATTTAAACACCGAAGCACTAATTGTTCATAAATTCAAAAGTCATTTTTCCCCAAGTAAAAAAATCTATCATCAAGTTAATCATGCAAAACTGCTAAAATTTAAAATTATATTTTCAGAATTTCACTTATGGCGGCTGTTACGGTAACGAAAACAATTTTAGAACTAAATTAGAATGCCAACAAAATTGCAAAGTTTATCAATTATTATATTATTAAAATATCAAAATAAAGATATGTGAGCTTAAAATGGTTGTTGGACCTTGTAAGGCTGCAATACCTCGTTGGTGGTATGATAATGGTGAATGCAAGGTGATATTTGGAAGTTATCAAAATTTATAGAAATTTTAACCTTGCCTTGAATTACATGATTTAGGGGCTATAGTTAGGGTTGCACCCCGAACGAGTGTGTTGGGGTACGGGGTTTTCAAATTGTGTCGAACGGGGTCGGGGTGCAACACTATCTATAGTTCATGAAAATGCTTAGAATGTCTTGACGTTGATTTGAGCGCTGAAGAAGTCTAGTCTCTGATTAAGCCCCACTGTATCTAACTCCCCTTCATTCTCCTTTGTCTTAGGTCAATCTCCTATGGCTCTAGTCATTTTTAGCCTGGGAAGGATCTATTATAGAAACAATTTGAGAAATACATGAATATTATTTTTTTTCAGAAATTCATCTACGGCGGTTGTAAGGGTAACGATAATAATTTCGAAACACTTGAAGAATGTCAAAAAACATGCAACGTTTGTTTAACATTTTTAACAAATTTTATGATGAATAAAATTAAATGATAATTTTTAAAATAAGGTGTGTGAGCTTGAACAAGACTCTGGACCTTGTGAGGCTTTATTCATCCGTTGGTGGTACGACAAGGGCGAATGCAAGGTAAATTGGAAATTTTAAGAAGAGATTACCCACATCTTAATATTTTTATAGAAATTTGTCTACGGTGGCTGTAGAGGTAATGGAAATAATTTTAAGACTTTGGAGGAATGTCAGGAAAAATGCCAAGTTTACCAATCCAAAAAGAAATAATTAATCAAATTCGAAGAATAAATATTGACGAGATGATTAAAAATAAAATTAAATAATGAAAGTTAATTTTAATTAATTTCTAAATTATACTTTATAATGATAAATTTATTGAAACCATCATTAGATTAAAATTTTAAAAATTGTTATTCATCAAAAAAATTTTTTCCTGCTAAAGCTTCTCCATAAATGTAGTTAAATCATACTTTCATTTTTCAATAAAATTTTTTAAACTAAATTATCTGTCTAAATTTAAAAATGGAATTGTTATTAATTAATATTTTATCGCTTATCTTATTGACAAATTTTAAGTTTGGAGGTATATTCAATAAATAGAAATAAATCCAGGTTCCTGGGAATTAAAAAATATTCATTGGTGGACTAGAATCTTTATTAATCCAGAATACCCCCAAATACTTAAGCTTAGACTCTGCCGCTTGTAGTAAAAACTACCATGGTCGGTCGAAAATGACGTCAGAACGACCTCCGGTTTTTTCACGAGATCTCTTTTTTCTGCACGAAGGTGTCTGTAAAATTGGAATATAAATGTCGGAAATTGGAATATACTAATACTAAAATCAAGAGGGTATATTAAAATTAATGTTTAAACATTTTTTCTTTTTGAATTATGCCGAGTTGGCAATTAAAAAAATATTTTATTAATTCCTCAACTTCCTTTAAATTTTATTAAAATTACCAGTTAAATAAATAATAAAAAATTTTATATACCTTTTTTTATTAAAAATTTTAAAATTATTGGGCATATTAAAAAAATTTTCTCTTTACTTCCTGTCTCAAAAATTTTTAAAATTGAAAATTACTGTCCTGTTGGCAAACAATTTAGGTGAATAAAAAGCGGCGAAAATTTTACTTTATTTATCAAAGTACTTTAAAAAAATTCTATAATCTAAAATGAAATCCAGCCAATTATTTGTTCTTTTAATAATTGCTTTACAATTTGTGGTAGCTCAAGGGCTGCTTTTCGAAGACGTTTGAGACTACTTACAATTTAAATTTTCATATAAAAATAATTTTTAGAAAGTAGCTAAAGGAACCGGGACCGGAAGTGGTACAAGGCGCTGAATAATTGGCAGCTGTCTACTAGAACTATGTAAGAAAGAAGCGATATCTTGATGTAACTGATAAATAAAAATAACCTAAGTATCAAAAAATATTTTTAACGGAAAAAAAAAGATTTATCTTTATAAACTGATAAACTTGTCAATATTGCTAATGAATGGATATTAGAGATCGAGCTGGGCCTGGAACAAGGCCTGGGTTTTTCCTGTACCCAGAGTGCAGGCCCAGGCATTTTTTGACTTTCCTGGGTTTTTCTTGGGCTTGGATTTTTCCTGTATACGGGCTCGGGATCCGGCCCGGGTCAATAAATCAAACCCAGAGTTCAGGAACAGGTCCAGGCTTTTCAAAAATCTCGAGCTATATTGAATATCCAATACTACAATAAACGAATTAATTTACTATTAATTTTATTATTTATTTAATTTTTGAAATTTAACGTTATTCAATGATTAATACATTAAAATTATTATCAGATTAAAATTTAAAAAATGTGTTATTCATCAACAAAAATATTTTTTCCTATCAAAAACTTCTCTCAATTTATTTCAATCATTCATATATTTTTAATAAAAAATTTTTTTAACAAAATTATTAAATCTAAATTTAAAAATGGGATTGTTATTAATAAATTTTTTAGCGCTTCTTTTTTTGATGAAGTTTGACTTTGGAGGTAAATTTTAAAAAATAGCTATAAAGTCAGGTTTCCTGCGAATTTAAAAATATTTATAGCTAGCCTAGCATCTTAGTTAAATTAGTAAACTTTAGAATACTTATAAGCTTGAACTCTGCTGCTTATAGTAAAAATATGAAGACTATGGTGCTTGTTAGTACTAGAGGTCGGTCTGAAATAACGAACGACCGACCTCCGATTATTTCGCGTGACCTTCGAGTTCCTGCACGAAGGTGCACGTAATCGGAACTGTCGGAAATTGGAATTCGATCGACCTGGTTACTACACGCAAAAGAGTATTAAATTCTTATAAAGAAAATCTGTTAATATTCTCATTCAGATTTATTATCTTAACAAAGCAAATATCATTTTTTGTTAACAGAATCGCTCGATTGTTACGCCGATAGAGATACTACTGACAAAGATGGGATTCATATTAAAGTGGGTTCAGCAGAGTGCAATACTGAAAAATTTCCTTTTAATGTCCTTGGTAAAAAATGCTTAAAAAATGATTGCGGAAAATGTTAGTTTATTAAAAATTAATACAGAGTGTAAAATACTGCCTTCTACAATGAACCTTACATCTAAAATTGTTATTATATGGCAAAAATTTGATATTAATTTTTATACAAAAATTTCAGATGGTTATGTCAAAGGGTGTGGTAGTTGTAAATTAACTGAAGCAATTACTGGATTAACTTAATATGCGGATGATTGTACATGTCATGAGTGTGGTACTGATTTTTGCAACTCGGCCATTGGAATTCAGTCAAATATAAAGATTATAGCTCTAGTTTTCATGATTACTTTTCTGATTAACGTAAAATTTTGTATTATTTCGTTTAAATAAAATCATTTACTGTAATGGCTTTTCATCGAAACTAAATAGATCCCTAACAAAAAATCGCGAATATTTCAGCAAACGAAATCTGAACATCCGATATATGCCCAGAACCTTAAACCTAACCAGTTTCTAATTGGTATTGTAAAGAAAATAGTTACCCAATTTCTATGTGTACCAGGCGGGGATATAAATCACTTCTTATCTGTTTTTTACTTGATAAATACATTTCAGCTTTTATTCTTACACAAATCTAATTGAATGATGATATGATGATTGTAAATGTATTGTCGTATAAAAATTTAATTTTTGAATAAAATTTCAACTAAATTAAATATAAAATTTCTTAAAATTTGCATAATTTTTACAGCTAAAATTATTTTTAATATTTTTATTTTAATGATTAATCTATTAAAATTATCATTATAATTTAGAAAAAGTGTTATTCATCAGAAAAAAATTTTTTTCCTATCAAAAAATCTCTCTGTATATCTAAAACATTCACATATTATTTAATAAAAATATTTTAACTAAATTATTTATTCCAAATTTAAAAATGGGATTATTATTAATTAATATTTTAACTCTTTTCTTATTGTTGAATTTTAAATTTGGAGGTACTTAAATTTAGAAAATCAAAAAAATTTATTTTGTTAACAGACACAATCGAATGTTATTTTGAAGAAGATCTTGCTAATAAAACTGGTGCACGTGCTATAGAACCTTTGGGAAAGTGCTTAGAAAAGTTTGCTAATAAATGTTTAAAATTTGATTGTGGAGAATGTTAGTTAATTTAAAAAATTAATTGCTAATTTTAGGATCTTCGTATCCTTAGAAGAAGAGCATCTTTAAAATTTTGAAATATATTTGATAAAAAATTTAGATGGCTTTTCAAAAGGTTGTGGGAATTGTAAATTACTTGATGGCGTTGCCATGTTATTAGGCCTTGAGGAAGATCAATGCACTTGTTCTGAGTGTGACACTGATCTCTGTAACTCGTCCATTGGTGTTCTATCAAATATGAAGATTCTACTTGTATTTTGCTTGATTATCTTGATAATTAATGGTAAATTTTTGTTATAGTATAAATTTTTAAGCTAGTACAAGTGTTATGCCAGTACTAGACAAGTGATCTGAAGACAAATAGATCGAGGATGTTTAGGCCAATCAAAACCTGCTGATAACCTGCTCGGCCACCTCCCAGACCGAGAGATACCGTACCTTAGCTTACCCATAACTTTAATACAAGCCTAGAAGTAGTTACAATAATCACACACTGATTTTTAATTAACAAATTTTTAAATTATTTCAGCTTATATTCTTCCGGTGATCTAAATGAATGTTAACATATATTTTTTGAATTTTACTTTTTAATGATTAATGGATAAAATTATAATTTTAAAAAATTGTTGATCATTCAAATGATTATTTTTCCTATTAAAATATTTTTTACTAAATTATTTATTCTAAATTCTATTTAAACAATCATAACCTAAAATGGGATTGTCATTAATTAATATTTTAACTCTTTTCTTAATAATAAATTTCAAATGTGGAGGTAGACTATAAAAAATCAAAAAATATTATTTTTTGTTACCAGACTCCCTCGAATGTTATAAGGAAACTGATCTTAGATCAGAAAGTGGTGGACATGATAAATTAGATTTAACAAAGTGCACGACTATTTTTTTTGATCATGTATGCAATAAAATTGATTGTGGAGAATGTTAGTCTATTAGAAAATTAAATTTTAAATTTAAGCTCTTATTATCCTTGGAAGATTAAGACTTTTTAAACCATCCCTTTGATCCCTTTTGCATTTTCTTTTACATCCTATCTTTGGCACTGGTCTAGTTTATGAGTTAAGGCTTTATAACAGGGGTGGGCCGAGTCACACAAAATACGAGACAGGAGATTCACGAGATACAAGATTCTCAAAAAAATACGAGAACGAGATTTCACGAGATACGAGACCTCTAAAAAACACGAGATTTCACGAAGCACGAGATACGAGACTAAGCCCACCCCTGCTTTATAAGTCCAACTAAGCTTTATGAGTCTTTTGAAAATTACGAGTTCAAAAAAGTCCGAAAATTTATGAGTTCAAAAGTCCAAACATAAGTTTAAGAGTATGATAAAAAATTACGTTTCCAATGAAGTTTTGATTATTTATGGGTACAAGACTCGTGGGTGAATATTTTAAGTAGAGTTGCACGAGATCGAGATTTTAGAAAAAATCCGAGACCGAGATTGACCGAGACTCGCATGACCGAGACCGAGACCGAGATGCAAAATTTGACCCGAGACCGATATCGAGATTCGAGATAAACCGAGATTTTTCAAAACTTTTTTTATCCACCAAAACCCATTTAAATTAATTAAATATCATCTAAATAATCATCAAAATCATCTGTTTCATCAGAATCAATTTCAGTTGGTGACTAAACAATACCTAGTTTTGTAACATTTCCCTCCCTTGCAACAACTTCTATCGTAGTTTGAAAAATCCACATGTCGGATCGACATCTCCTGATTTTTCCGATCCGAACCCTGCTTTAGGACATTAATTTAATTGGGGATTTAAGGATATTGGATGAACAAAAAAATTAAGCGGTATATCAGCGATTTTAAAAGATATCAAAGAGATTTAAAGGGCTGTTATGTGATTTTGAGGGAAAATTTTTACAATATTTTTCAGTTTAATTTAGGAATTTTTAAAGTTTTACTTCAAGAAATCAGGTACCATTAATACTGCGGTAGTACCGAACTGTCCTAACCATTTTTCGTTTCAATAAAACTGTTATTTTCAAAAACGCGGAAATAAAAAATTTGAATTTAGAAGGAAAAATACACAGAACCACAGAAAAATAATTGAAATAGAAATTCTGTGGATCAGTGGAAAAAATCCACAGATTTTTATATTTTCCACAGGTTCTGCGTACACAGAATCTGCGGAATGTTTTCCCAGAATCAGTGGATGTTTTCGCAGAATCTGCGTGCTCCACAGATTCTGTGCACACAGAATTTAATTGAAACAGAATTTCCACAGAATCTGTGTTCTGTGCACAGAATGCAGAATCTGCGTGCAATTGAAATAGGCCCCAGAAAGACAAGTATAAAGGGTAGGGACACTTGTTTATTAGAAGGGGTCAGTCTGATAGAGACAGCCGGTCCTCTATTTTATCACTATCATCCATCCTCTATTTTATCCCCATCAGGAATCTTCTCTTCCCAGCGCCGCAGGCGAAAATTTCGAAAATTTTGGAAGGCCAAGAAGCCAGCATTCTTCATTTTCCAGCGCCGCTAGGGAAAATTTTGAGAATTTTGGAAGGCCAAGAGGCCAGATTTCTTCCATTCCATTATAAATGACCCATTGGACGAAAGGTCCTAAGTTTTCGTGAGAGACATTTCGTCAATTAAAAATTTTTGTCCAAAAGGCCAAAAAACCAAGACCAAAAAATAAAACCAAGATACGACCAAGACAAACACCCCAAGACCAAGACCGAAAAAAAACCAAGAAAAGTCTTGGTTCCAAGACCAAGACCAAGAGTCTCGCACATCTCTAGTGGTCGACATGCCCGGCTTCTTCCGCAGCGCCAAAAACTTTTTTCCGCGAAGGTTGATGTGTATTCGGCCGCGCCTATTTGTACTGCTGCGCTCTCTAGATAACTAAATTAAAGTGAGCACAACAATATACCAATAGCGAAATTTTAAATATTTTGTCAAAATAAAATTAATCTAAAGAAGGTCAATCTTTAGGGGTGTATACTGATCTCGGATCTCGGCGAGATTAAGTGCCGAGAATCTCGTCTCGGTTAGGTGATCTCGTCTCGGCAAAACCGAGACCGAGATTGGAAAATGACCGAGATTCTCGTCTCGGTCTCGGTCGAGATATCGATCTCGTGCAACTCTAATTTTAAGTACTCAATTCTGGGAATACATTAGGAAAATGTCCCTAACACATCTACCTTTGGTGTAGTTATTACTTATAGAATTACTTCAATTGATATTTTGTTCGGACTCATAAGTTTTTTTGAATTGATAAGTTTTCAATGGAATCTGAATCCACCCTAAAATTTTGAAATAAATTTTATACAAATATTCAGATGGATATTCAAAAGGTTGTGGGGGTTGCAAGTTATCTGGGTGGCTTAAAAAAATATTCGGCTTTGATAATGGTAAATGTACATGTCACGAGTGTGATACTGATCTTTGTAACTCGGCCATTGGTGTTCTGTCGAATATACGGATTATATTTTTATTTTTCTTGATTATCCTGGTGATTAATGGTACATATTTTTATTTCATTTTTAAAATTCTGTTAATTAGCCAATCTAGTAGGGTTCGTCTGAATTGTAAACTACATAGGCTATAAACCTAAACACGAACTGAAGACAAAAATTATTTGATGTTCAGCAGAATCGGAACTTGTGGCTTAACAATAACCCACACTCGGAACCAGTTCATACAATTTTTTATTTCCGGTCCGAGGAATACGGTAACCCTTCTTGCCAATACCTTAAATACTACTTTAGAAAATTTAAAAATCTCATTCATAATATAATTTTTAATTAATAAATTTTTAAATATTTCAGTTTGTATACTTCCGGTGATATAAATGAATGATGACATTTATTTTTGAAATTTTACTTTTTAATAAACATTAATAAATATAATAAAATAATTTTGTTCATCAAAAAATTTTTTCATATTAAAAACTCTCTCTCTATAAAAAACCGACAACCATAGCTTTAAGTGTGATTTTGTAATAAACCGTTATCAGATTATTTATTTTATTAACAGTATAAAGTTTTATATTAATTTGTGAGATAACTAAGTTAATTAGATCCGTGTCTGACTAATAATAGTGTCACATCAATCCCGGATCTGCAACCAAAATCCTCGACATCACAACCAAGCAAAACCAGAACTTCCTGAGAAAAGCCAGAACTTTAACCACTTTCTATAGCTTTTTTGGATTAAGCCAGAACCGAAACTATAAAATACCCATCCATCCACTCTATTGTATGAACTTGAAGGAATCACACTAATTCAATAATCATTTCTCTAATTTTATCGAAAAATATAGTAAATTTATTTACATATCTCATACTAAAACGATAATCTTTTTAATTTGATGTATCCCCCCAAAAGATAATTTAAAATGCTGAAGCTATAAGTATGACTAATTAAATATAAAATTAAAGTAAAAAGTCAATTTTTTAATTTTACTTTTTAATGCTTTATCTACTAATAAAATCATCATTAAAATTTAAAAAGCGTTAATCATCGGAGAAATTTCATAGTAAAAGCTTCTCTCTATATTGAAACGTTCATAATTATATTTTCAATATTATTTTAACTAAATTAATTCTAAATTTTATTTTAAATAATTTAAAAATGAAATTTTTATTAATTAATATTTTTACTCTTTTCTTATTGATGAATTTTAAATTTGGAGGTAAATTTTAAAAATAAAGAAGAGTCCCTGTAAATTATAAAATATTAATTGCCGGCCTAAGGATTTTTGTTAATCCAAAAAATACCATGCAAAATTAAGTTTAAACTCTGAGAGATAAAATTCTAACACGGAGCAATATATAAACAATAAAATATTTTTGTTAAAAGATTCAATCGAATGTGGACCCGAGACAGATATTTTATGAAATTCAAAAAGATTTTCATAAAATATTTTTTGTCCAAAAATATAATTATTGAAAATTTTGCCCAGTTTATGACAAAGTTTTGCAAAAAAATACAAAAATATGAATCAAAATATGCAACTTTTCCAAAATATGCACCTATATGCAAATATGCACGTGAGGGCCTAAATAGCAAATATATGCATTAAGAACCGGGATCTTAAGTATTCGGACCAAAGTAAAAACACCATTTTTGGCAACATGTATTTGCGTGTTTTTCCCAGCATTATTTATCTTAAATTTTATTTAAAAAATTTAAAAATGAAATTTTTATTAATAAATATTTTAACGCTTATTTTACTTATAAATTTTAAATTTGGAGGTAAAATTTTGAAAAAATAACGTGTAAAAATTAATATTTTATCAGCTTCAATCAAATGTCACGAAGAGATGGAATTGACTGATAGTAATGGGACAGAAAAAATTGAATTAACAGAGTGCAATACTAAAGAATTCGGTGATAAATGTTTTGTAGCCGATT
Organism: Meloidogyne luci; assembly: GCA_902706615.1. Classification (NCBI taxonomy): domain Eukaryota; kingdom Metazoa; phylum Nematoda; class Chromadorea; order Rhabditida; family Meloidogynidae; genus Meloidogyne; species Meloidogyne luci. The sequence continues at coordinate 3,047,544 of CACSLI010000182.1, read as the reverse complement.
GTGGAAAAAGTTAATTTATTAAAAAAAAAATTAAATATGTACTTAGGCTAAGACAGTAATATCTTTAAAAAATCAAGCGTTTTTTAATTCATGAACCGCAACGGAGAAGGCCAGTATACCGCGAGCACAGTATACCGCCGAGCTATAACTTCGTTCAATATTGTCGAATCCGGGAGGTTCGATTCATGGTTCGATTCAGCTCGTTGAGGCGCATCGATCCATACCAGGGCCTCCCGGATTCGACAATTTTGAACGAAGTTATAACCTCGACGGTAGGTTGGGCTCGCGGTATAACGGGGTGTACCCGAACCGCAACCTCAAATCTCATTTCACTCTCCACATGTTAATTTTGAAATAAATTTTATACTAAAATTTAGCTGGCTTTTACAAAAGTTGTGGTGCAACTTAGAACTGATTATGTTTGTACCTGTAATGACTGCGACACGGATTTTTGTAACTCGTCCATTTTCATTCTGTCCAATATGAAAATTATATTTTTATTTTGCTTGATTATCATGATTATTAATTATATATAATTAATTATATTATCATAAATATTAAAAAAATTTTCTTATTGTACCGGTGATCTAAATGAATGTTAAAATTTATTCTTGAAATTTTCTTACTGATTAATGTATTAAGATTATAATTTAATGATTGTTATCATTAAATAAAAAATTTCTTTTTGGTGAATACCTCCGTCTATATGTTTACTATTTTATTATATGTTCCAGGGATTGTGCCGACAGAAAATCAAATTCCCGATTTTCGGGAATCGTGAATTCCCGAAAATTTCAAATTCACGATTGTCGTGAATCGTGAATTCACGAGCCAAAGATCGTCGGAAATTCAAGATTTTCGGGAATCGTGAATCGGGTCGGCGCGATCCCTAATATGTACATATATTTATTCCAGAGCTAGTCACGGATACTGATCTTGGTATCCGTATCCGCATATTTACGGCGGTATCCGCATATTTACTTTCATTCTATTTATACATTTCATTTTATACTTTTCATTGTTTGACTTGGCGAATAAAATTCAGATGGTGATCAAAATTCCATAAAGTTCGTGGGCTAAGTTTCAAAAAACCTTGGTGACCAAAATTCCAGAGACCATAATTCCGTACACCATTTAAATTATAAATTCTTCAAAGATATTATTTTTTAATGAATTATCTACTAATAAAATCATAAAATTTTGAAAGCGTTAATCATCAGAAAAAATATTTTCCTAGTTGAAAACTTCTCTCTATATTTAAATCATTCACATATTTTTCCATATTTTGACTAAATTATTTATTCTAATTTTAAAAATGAAATTTTTATTAATTAATATCTCAACTCTTTTCTTATTGATAAATTTTAAATTTGGAGGTAAAATTTAAAAATCAAATATGAAATATAATTTTTGTTAACAGACACAATCAGATGTTTCCAAGAGGAAGATATTAATTTGCCAGGAGAAAGTAGTTCTAAAATAAAATTAACAAAGTGCGGAAAAATGTTTGGTGATGAATGCTTTAAAGTGGATTGTGGAGAATGTTATTCTAAAATTTTGATATAAATTTTATTCAAAAATTTAGATGGCTTTTTCAAAAGTTGTGGTGGTTGTGCAGTAATGGATTTGGGTATGTTAGCATTAGGCATGGACAAGCATTGTACGTGTTATGAGTGTGACACAGATTATTGTAACTCGTCCATTGGCATTCGGTCAAATTTGGGGATTATCATTTTATTTTGCTTGATCATTATGATGATTAATTTTATGTAACCAATTATATTATCATAAATATTAAAAAAATTTTCTTATTGTACCGGTGATATAAATGAATGTCAAAATTTATTCCTGAATTTTTTTACTGATTAATGTATTAAAATTATAATATAAAAAATTGTTATCAACTAATAAATTTTTCACCGGTAAAATCGTCTCTCTATCTACTACCTACCGTATTTTCTCAATTAATTCCCATGGGGAATTATTTTTTCAACCCATCCTTGGCATGGGGGGGGGGGGAATTTTCGAGGGCGGAGAATTATTGTTTAAACCTATCTTTGGCAGTAGGAAATAATCGAGAGGGGAATTATTGAGGGAGGGGAATTAATTGAGAAAATATTTATTATTTTATTGGATATAGTAGTATTAAAATTTGGATAAAAAAGTAATAATATTAATTAATATTTTTTCGAATTTGTTATAGAAAAACTAGTATATTGACTCTTTTAACCTATCCCTAATTAGTAATTACATCCCGAATAAATTTACACAAATTAATTTTAATTTAAAGAATTATATTTAAATATAAAATAATTTATTTTAGCGGAACGAAACGAACATAAAATTTAAACTATAATTCGTTTAATTCTATTTCCCGATATTTTTTGGACTAAAACGTAAGATTTATTTTTAGTTTTCAATTTTTTATGTTCTTCAAATATTTATTGAAATTATATGAATAATTTATTAGATAGTTTAGCGAATTTAAATTAATCAGCAAAATTTTTGAGTTATATAAATTTGAGTAATTTAATTCAATTTTTTCACAAATTAATTAAAATAATTTTTATTAATTTTTAAATTTCACAAAATGCATTGTAAATTATTTTTGGTCATCTTTCTATTTTTCATTTTTTCAATGATTAATGCAGATAAGCCACGTGTAAGTATTTTAAAATAGCCCTAATTATAAAGTTTTTTCTGAACTAATTACAATCTGTCAATTAATATTAAACGATTAATCTTATCAGCTAAAGGGATTACTACCAAAAATTGCATGTGCCAGAAATTTTCCAGCAAGTCCCGCGCGCCCTTTTAGGCTATAACTCTGAAATATTATAAATTTTTAAATCAAATAGGGTGAGGGTAGGATATTAATTCGTACCCAGTAATCATCTGTTCGAGTTCAAGACATTTCCAAAGTTTTTTTAGCAATTGTTTTTAAGAGTACAAGGCAGGTACAGAGATTTATTTGGCTGTATACTGTCCGTACCGAGCTTTAAATTCTTTAGACTAAGACCCCAAATCATTTCGATTTTCAGGATCTTTTTAATCTAAATTCTTTCACTACTGATTGGGGTGGAGAGCCAAAAATCAGAGGGTCTAATTTTTTAATTTTGATAAAAATTCTAGGTAATTTTTTGTACAAAAATTATTAAAAAAACAATTTTAAAAAATTTAGCGCTGTTTAAGCAAAAAACTTGTTGGCCCGTGTAAAGCAATAATACCTAGTTGGTGGTTTGACAATGGAGAATGCAAAGTTAATTTTATAAAAATTTCAAATTTAATAAATTAAAAAATAGGTATTTGGTTATGGTGGGTGTCAAGGTAATGAAAATCGTTTCTCTACAAAAGAGGAATGCGAAAAAATTTGCAAGGTATGTCCAAAAATTTAATTTTCAAAATTTGCAATCGGACCTCACTACAAGACCTCTTTTGGATAGAAAAGTGCCTTATAATGAGTGGTCTTTAAACTGGAGGTATCGCTTAGGCAGTCTCCCCCCCCTCCCCCCCCCCCCCCCCAAACAGTGGCCAACAAAATTAAAAAAAACGTCTATTAAATAGAGGTGTACCTAATATTGAATGTGTCTTATAGAGGGGTCAGACTGTCTAATACTTAATTTCATATTAAATTTATTTAAGTGAGGCGATCTTGGTTGGTATTGTCAAGGAATAAAAATATTTTGTATGCAGTAAATTAAAAGGATTAACTAATAATTGAAGATAATTTTTGTTAAAATTTTTCGTTGTAAAATTAATAAATTATTTGTTTTGTAAATAAATTATGAACTTTATTTAAAAATTTTTTCGAACTTTAGTTCATGCGTTTAAAGAGCTTTCATGATCTTTCTGAGGGTTTAAGCGTCCCAAAATGGGACGCTTATACAAATGTTGAGCGGTTGACACTTATTGGAAAAATAGTCCTGTCTGCGTTCTGTCTGCGGATATGGCTGAAGAAAGGTTTTCAACTTTCATGAGTCTGTAATTCGGTCCAGGAATGTTGGATCAACTTCTTACACACCTAGTTCGACTCAGTTTTCAGAGCTCTTTCGAATGACACCTCATTTGTTCAAATCAATCCAAATTTGAAAAAATTACGTTAAAAAATTGCATCCGATTTTTTAAAATTTTACCTGTTTTTATTTTAAAAAGCTAAAAAAAATTTTTTATACACTTAAAATATTATTTAAAATGCTTTTTTCATGTTTTATTTTATTTATTTAATTAGAAAATATTAATTAACCATGAAAAGTTTCGAACCCGATACCTATTTTTTAACGATTTTGTAGTCATCGCTCATATCCACTTAACCAAAATTACAATTCCGCTAGGGCCCTAGCTGGTCTGTAATGCTTTAATGCTTAAGCTATTAAAATCATAATTATGTATAATTAAAAAAGTATTATTCATTCAAAAAATATATTTTCCCTTTTTTTCTCATTTATTTTCCCATTTTTAAACAAAATATTTATTTTAAAAAAGTGTTATTCATCAAAAAAAAATTTTTTTCCTATCAAAAACTCTCTCTATACATATATCTAAAACATTCATTTTTCATTTTAAAAAATTTTTTAACTAAATTTTATTTTAAATAATTTTAAAATGGGATTGTTATTAATTAATATTTTTACTCTTTTCTTATTGTTGAATTTTAAATTTGGGGGTAAATTTAAAAAATCAAAAAAATATTCTTCTTGTTAACAGACACAATCGTATGCTACAAAGAATTTGATCTTAAAACAAGAAATGGAGAAATTGTTATAGATAAGTTAACAACGTGCGATACAGAACAAGTTGCTGAAAAAAATGCTGAAAATGTTCCTGAAGAAGTTAAAGAACAACTGGCTGGTATTAAGCTTAAATGCATTAAAAGCGATTGTGGAGAATGTCAGTTTCTTTAAAAATTATGTCTTTTACTTTGAAATAAATCTTTTTAAAAATTTAGATGGATATTATAAAGGTTGTAGTCTTTGTGTAGGTGTTAAACTTGTTAACAAGTTGTTCGGATTTAAAAAGGATGATTGTACCTGTTATGAATGTGATGGTGATAAGTGTAATTCGGCAGGTGGTGTTCTGTCAAATTTGAAGATTATTGTTTTATTTTGTTTGACTATCATGATAATTAATGGTAAATAATTTTTGTTATCTCGATTTAATAACTTTGAAAATTAGAGATTAATCCCGAGTACTGTTCCGCTTCATTGTAAAGTAATCTATAATCCGAACTAGATCTGAAGCAGGGATGTCACAGGTTAAGAAAAACGTCGGGGTTTCGGGTAACCTGTGACATCCCTGATCTGAAGCCATAAACTGGTAGATCATTAACTCATACACCGACTCGTTCTAACGCTTTTTTATTCCAATATGTAGAGATAGCGTACACCAAAATAACTTAGACTATAAAATGAAAAGAATTACAAAATTCTGATTTCTAATCCGATTTTTAATTAATAAATCTTTAAATTCTAGCTTATATTCTTCCGCCAATCTATTAAATGAATGATAATGAAAATATTTGAATTTTAAAAAATGATTTCAGATAAAAAATGATTGTCTATATAATAATTTCGTTCAAAAATTTATATAATATTTGAATAAAAATTTTAAATATCAAAGAAAATTTATATAATATGGAAAGTAAATGTTATGAGAGTAAAGGAGATATCGTTCAATTAGGATAGTATAGGAGTTCAGTGGAAGTAAAGAGGTTATGATAGCAGATTTTGGCAGAATCCTCACCACTATTTAAAATAACTATCAATTTTCTTCATTTATTGTAATGAAAATTTCGAAAATTTTGAGGAAAATTTTCGAAAAACTTTGGGAAACTAGCTGATAACGATATTAAAAATTTGGTTCACTTTTGGTAATGATAATCAAGTTCGAACGTCTGGAAAATTTAAAAACATTTTTTATGTCAAAGTTTAATTGATCATAACTTAGTTCAAAACCGATGATTTTAGTACTAAACGACATATCATTTAGGAGCATCGAAATAGCTCATAATCTTATTTTAGAAAATTTTACCAAAAAATTTTATTTTTACTAAAATTATTTTAATTTATCATTCAGAGGACCGTATCTCATTCGATTTTTTGATTATTTACCTATGTATCCTATATTAGGTGATAATTTTTTAATTTGATGTATACTCCCTACAAAAAATAATTAATGATACGGAAGCTAAAAGTGTGACTAATTATATATTAAATTGAAAAGTCAATTTTTTAATTTTACTTTTTAATGCTTAATCAGTAATAAAATCATCATTAAAATTTAAAAAAACGTTAATCATCGAAAAAATTTCACATTAAAAACTTCTCTCTAAATTAAAATCATTCATATATTTTTCAATATTATTTTAACTAAATTAAAGCTAAACTTTATTCTAAATAATTTAAAAATGGGAATGTTATTAATTAATATTTTGTCTCTTTTCTTATTGTTGAATTTTAAATTTGCGGGTAAATTTAAAAAATCAAAAAAATATTTTTCTTCTTAACAGACACAATCGAATGTTATACTGAAACTGATATTACTAAAAGAACTGGAGAAATTCTTAAAGATGGGATATCAACATGCGATACTGTACAATTATCTGAAATACTTAAAGTACCTGTTAAAAAATGCTTTAAAAGCGATTGTGGAAAATGTTAGTTTTATTCAAAATTTTGTCTTTAGGAAGCTGCAGGCTGAATATTAAAGCCTTCCAAGACCGAAAATTTTCCATGACTCAAGACTCTGCCTTCTCATGCACTGCAGGCGAAAATTTTGAGAATTTTGGAAGGCCTAGAGACATATTTCTTCCTTATTGAAAATAGAATAAGGAATTCAAAAAAGTCGGTACCAAGACTTCATTCCAAGACCATAACCGAAAAAACGTCAAGAAAAGTCTCGAGTCACGTCTCAAGAGCAAGAGTCTTAGAGGCCTACAGAATATCATTCATAAAACTTTGAAATAAATTTTATTCAAAAATTTAGATGGATATTATAAAGGTTGTGGTGCTTGTGTAGGTGTTGAACTTCTTAACATAGGGCTCGGATTTAAAGAGGGTGATTGTACCTGTTATAATTGTGATGATGATAAGTGTAACTCGGCAATTGATGTTCTGTGGAATTTCAAGATTATTATTTTATTTTGTTTAACTATCATGATAATTAATGGTAAATAATTTTTTTATTTCGATTTTATAACTTTGAAAATTAGAATTAATCCCGAGTACTGTTCCGCTTCATTGTAAATCATAACCAAACTAGATCTGAAACAGGGGTGCCAGGGTTTTTAAGTCCTGGTTTCGGGTAAACCTTGACATCCCTGATCTGATCCCATAAATTTTTGATCATCAACTCCCTCACCGACTCGTTCTAACGGTTTGTATTCCCTTATGTAGAAATACCGTGCACCAACATAACTTTGAACATACAATGAAATAATTACAAAGTTAAAACTTCTAATCCGATTTTAAAAAATAAATTTTTAATTATTCTAGCTTATATTCTTCCGCCAATTTCTTAAATGAATGTAATGAAAATATTTCGAATTTAAAAAATGATTGCAGATAAAAAATGATTGTTTATTTAATAATTTTTCTTAAAAATTTATATAACTTTTGAATAAAAATTTTAAGTATCAAAGAAATATAATCAAGAATTTTATATTCAAATATAATCAAAAATTTTTGAAGTGCAACTTTTGTTTGTACACAAAGTCGAAGGATCTTGGAAAATTTTGAACAATAGTTCGAACCCCCTAGAGTGATATTTTCTCTCATTTTCGGAGATTTTCTCTTCCAAAATTTTATGCGGTTTAATCAGTATTTTAAGAATTAAATTGTTATTGATAATATTTAACATTTCTTAATATCAAATTTTAAATGATCAAGAAGATAATTTCTTTGGTATAAAATTTCTTTTACAATAAAAATAATTAAATTGTCAGAATTCAGTCGAATTGGAGGGGTTATGGTAGGAGATTTGGCCAGAATCCTCATCAATATTTAGAATAGCTATCATATTCGAGAACTCCCAACTCTAAGACACTATATAGAAATGACAAAAAGACAAATTTTTCTCTGATTTTCAACCATCAGACCCGGATCAGTAACCAAAACATGCCAGTCAAGCAAAATTGGAACTTCCTGTGGGAGACAGAACATTGACCACTTTATAACATTTTTTGATTATGCCGGACCCGATACTTATAAAAGACCCTATCCATCCATTTATCAAAAAATTATTATCAGTAGATATTTTTTAGTTTGATGTATCCCTCTGAAAAAATTTAATGATACTGAAGCTAAAAGTGTGACTAATTATATATTAAGGTTGAAAAGTCAATTTTTTAATTTTATTTTTTAATGCTTTATCTACTAATAAAATCATCATTAAAATTTAAAAAGCGTTAATCATCGGAAATTTTCAAATTATAAGCTTCCCTCTATATTTACATCGTTCATATATTTTACAATATTATTTTAACTAAATTAAAGCTAAATTTTATTTTAAATAAAATAAAAATGAAATTGTTTTTAATTAATATTTTTGCTTTTTTCTTATTTATGAATTTTAAATTTGGAGGTAAATTTATAAAATCAAAGAAAATATTTTCGTTAACAGACACGATCGAATGTTACAATGAAATTGATCTTACTCAAAGAAATGGAATGATTATTATAAAAGAGAAACCACCGTGCAATACAGAACAAATTTCTGAACAAATTGCTGAAAATGTTACTGAAGAAGTTAAAGTACAACTGGCTCGTATTAAGCTTAAATGCATTAAAAGCGATTGTGGAGAATGTCAGTTTTTTTTAAAATGTCTTTAGGGAGCTGCATGATGAATATCATTCTTAAAACTTTGAAATAAATTCTATTCAAAAATTTAGATGGATATTATAAAAGTTGTGGGATTTGTGTAATTATCAAACTTACTGACAAGTACTTCGGATTTAAAAAGGGTGATTGTACCTGTTATGAATGTGATACTGATTATTGTAACTCGGCCATTGGTGTTCTGTCGAATTTGAAGATTATTATTTTATTTTGCCTGACTATCATAATTAATGGTAAATAATCTTTGTTATCTCGTTTTTGTAACTATGAAAATTCTAGACTTACATCCAGACTAATGTTCCGCTTCATTTTAAATTAGTTTATATCCCGAATAAGCCGAACAATATATGAAGCATGGATGTGACAGGTTAAGAAAAAAGTCGGGTCGAGTCTAAAAACGTCAGGGTTTCGGGTAACCTGTGACATCAATGATCTGAAGCCATAAAGGTAGATTATTAACTCACACACCGACTAGTTCTAACGGTTTTTATTCCCATACGTAGAAATACCTTGCCCCAACAACTTAAAATACAATGAAAAGAACTACAAAATTAACACATCTAATCCGATTTTAATTAATAAATCTTTAAATTATTCTAGCTTATATTCTTCCGCCAATCTATTAAATGAATGATATTAAAAATATTTCGAATTTAAAAAATGATTGTAGATGAAAAATGATTGTCTATATAATAATTTCGTTTAAAAATTTATACATATATTATTCGAATAAAAATTTTAACGATCAAAGAAAATTTATATAATATAGAAATAAATAGGGGAAATATAATCAAGAATTTTTGAAGTGAAACTTTTGTTTGTACAAAAAGTCGAAGGTGCTTGGAAAATTTTGAACAATAGTTCAAACACCCTCGGAGAAATTTTCTCTCATTTCTAGAATTTTGGCGGTTTAGTCAGTATTTTAAAAAATGAAATTGTTATTGATAAATATTTTAACATGTCTTAATATCAAATTATAAATGTTTAAGTAGATAATTTCTTTGATAATTTCTTTTAACTCCAAACTCTTAGACAGTTTGTGATTTATTAAGTAATTATAAAACAACATAACTTTTTTCTGTTTTTCGAGGTTCCGAGTTTCCAATTAATCTCACATTTTTATTGTGTTTCCAGAGCAATGGGGAGCTTGTCAAAAATGTCAAGTTCAGTTACCTATCTTTTACAATTTTTATTGATAATTTTTTATTTAAAGCACCCTTACAAAAAAGTAATTAATGAAGCTAAAAATATTAGGTGTTGATTAATTTATTAAATTTTACTTTTTAATGAGTAATCTATTAAAATCAACTATAATTTAAAAAATATTATTCACCCAAAAAATATTTTTTCTATTAAAAACGTCCTCTCTGTATATTAAAATCATTCATACATTTTTCAATAAAAAGTTTTTTAACTAAATTTTTTACTTTAAAAATTTAAAAATGGGATTAGTATTAATTAATATTTTTGCACTTTTCTTAATCTTGAGCTTTAAATCTGGACGTAAATTTTTAAAAATTTAGAAGAAAATATTAAACTTTTTAACAGACTCACTCAAATGTCATGTCGAAATAGATTTTACTCATAAAAATGGAACTCGTGTGGTAGAAGAGCCAGATACGTGCAATACTAAAATACCTCTTCATAGACTTTTTGGAGATAATTGCGTTAAAAATGATTGCGGAAAATGTCAGTTTATTTTAAAAAATTAAATCAAAATGCCGCGACTCTAATCTAAAAAAATCGCGATTCTAATCTAAATGCATGCTCGGATACTTTGTTCATATTTCGCATAATCCCGCAAAATCACACATTTTAAATTTCCGGGATACGAGTGAGGTGAACAAAATACAAAATTTGCTGAAAGTAAAGAGGGAAAAGGAGGAAAAGATGGAAAAATTTGTGATATACTCGATCTTCCCTTTAATACCTCAGATCACCTTATGTCATCCAAATCCACCTTAATCATGCAAATTTTCCCTTTTCAGCACTGCAGGAGAAAATTTTTAGAATTTAGAAAGGCCAAGTAGCATTTCTTTTATTTTCAGGAAGAAATTTGTTGGGGGGGGGGGGGGGGGGAATTGAAGTCAGATAGTGAGATACTAAAAATTTGTTGGGGTATACAGGAAAAAATTTGTTGAACAAAATATAAATTTGTTTAAAAATTTAGATGGCTTCTGGAAATTTTGTGCGGATTGTGATTTCTTTGAGTTAGGTAACATGGTAAATGGCATGGGGGATGACTGTACCTGTTATCAGTGTAATACTGATTATTGTAACTCGGCCTTCGGTGTTGTGTCAAATATCAAGATCATAGCTTTACTTTGCTGGATTATTTTAATTCTTTCCTTTATCTAAACGAATGAAGCCAGATATATAAAACAATAAAAATTTATTAAATTATTAATTAAATATATTTTTATTTTCAACTAAAATAATTATAAAAATATGTTAAAATAATAGTAACACAATGATAATCTTTTATAAAATTTATAATAAATTTATTTTTATTTTTTCATTGACCTTTGATTATTTAGTATCTCACTATCTGACTTAATTTTTTTCATTTTTAGTTAAAATTTTTGTCAAATTCTGAATAATTCAAAACAATTTTAAAATTGTTTTAAAATTGTTGTCAAGGTCGTAATTCAAAATACGAACTAGAAATTTTTTTTGAATATCCTTCATCATCAAGTAAAAATTTATTTTTGAGAATCAAGGGAAAATTCCCCAATATTCTTTATTTGCCTTTGATAATATTTTAACTTGAAAAATGGAGAGCAAGAAGATGGATCTGAAATTGCCTCTCCATATTTTAAACTAAAATAGATTCCCCTCACATTTCCCCTATTTTATTAAAAATTAATCTGACTATCGATGGAAGGAATTTTGGGAAAAATTTAAAACTCCGCCCAGCTCTTTTCTCTTTAATTAATTGAATGCCAAATGTGTATAAAAAATTATAGCTGTAATGAATGCCAAATGTGTATTGAATTATTTTATTATTTCAGTTTTTAATTTATACAATTTCTAAATTTACAACTTCCAAACGTACGAATACGACTGCTCCTATTTTTCAAAGTACTTCTCGACATCCTCTGAGATTGCAGAAACATTTATAGAAGATTTGGATAAGCTTGTCAAAGATAGAGCAAGCGACAAAGGAGTTCAAAATTTGACTCCTATATTACACAGCTTACAACAACATGGACACAATGAACGTGATAAATATATAAAAATTAGAATTACAAGTGTTTTAACAAATATTATGTTTAACGCGGGGTATTTTTAAATATATGAGTTCAAAGTTTTAAAATAGTTTAGATAAAAAATATCAAGAAGCAAAATCACTTGAAAAAAATTCTAATCTTTTATAAAATAACATGATGATAAAATAATTTAAATTTTCGACATTAGAGGCGTTTCTAAAATAGAGAATTGGTGTAAATTTAACTATTGATAATATTCGACGATATACTTCAACTACGGAAATGCAGGCCCTGTTTATAAACATTTATAGGACAAATTCTTTTGATTTATTAATAAAAAATTATTTTAAAGTTAAAAAATTAACAGCAAGAGACCGTCTTCCCTTATTAAAAAATTGGAGGAAGAATAGAATAATCGTGAAAAAGAGAATAGTTTAAAAATTAAATATTATGAAGATAAATTGGCTATGGCACAAGTTTTTAGATTTAATTTCAAAAATTTGATAACTTTTAGCAAGAAAATGCCAATCTTCATACAAAATTAAACATAAAGGAGAAACAACAACAAGCATGTTTATCAGCAAATGTTTTTCGTAATAATCGGTATTCAAATAAAATAATGTCGAGTATGATTGTAATTTTTATTTTTAACAAAAATAATTTATCTATCTTTATTTTCAAAGAATTCTGGTTCTTCTATACGTCGCACTAATTTTTTGAAATAAATTTTGAAAGTAATTTCCGGACAGCAAACTTATTTATAAATGAAATTAATAGAAATATGTACATCCTCCTTTTTAGCCGAAAGTCCATTCGCACTTTAAATTTTTATTTTTAAAAATAATTTCCTTGTTTTCTTAATCAGGAAATTAAAAATCAAATTAAAATTTTTTTCACACAATTTAATTTTATTTAAAATTTAATTTCAAAATTAATTTCCGCATAATTGCCTAATTTTTATTTGAGAATCCTTTAAAGGGCATGTATTAGCACTTTAAAGGAAGGAAAAAGGGCATTTATATAAACATATTTTTGATTCTTATTCGCTCATTAATTAGTTAAAAAATTTAAAAAATAATTTAAAAAATGAAAATTTATTTTAATTTAATTATTTTTTTATTTATTTTAAATTTTTATTTTGCCGAATTGGCAAAAAGGAAGGCAACGGATACTGAGATTCCTGAGGTCCGCTTTATTTAAAAAATTAATTGCTTAATTGTTTTAGCAAAATAAAAAGCAAAATACAAGCAACCATGGTATTTTATTATTTATAAAATACAAACAATCCCCTTATTATAAAACCTCAAATTTCAGATAACCCCAATTTAAGACACGCTTAAAATTAACTTGTCCACAAATGTGACGTCTATTTTAAGTACCTCTCATTATAAAACGTCATTCTCTCCAAGCTTCAATTCCTTCAAACAAGGATTGTGCGCCAAAATTTTATCGTGGCGCGCCAAACCCTAATCGCCGATTTTTCAAAAAATTAAAACACGCCAAACAATAGAACGCCAAAATCGGCCAAAAAAATCGCGAAAACGCCATGGCACACATCCCTGCTTCAAACCTTGTTTTTTTAATCAATTTTTTCGATTTTTGGTTTTCTAAAGATTATATTTCGATTCAAAGTTGAGTGTAGTTTCTTGTGTTTATATAGTCTGAAATGGGGTCGGCAGCTAAAATTATATCCATTCTATGTTAACAAAATTTAATTATTTTTTTATCCCATCAACAATTAACTCCTTCTTCAAATGCTGATAATGAGAAGCAAGGAAATCTTTCCTCTGAAGCTGTAAAATTTATTTTAAAAATTAAAAAAAACTAATTATTTAGTCAAATATTCGAGGAAAAAATATTCTGCATGATCAGTCTGCTATTAAAAACAATTCGTTAACTAATCAACAATTAGGAGCCTCCTCTTCTAATGCTGGGCAACAGAGAAATAATAATTCGGATCTTGTAAATTAATAGAAAAATGAATAATTTTAAATTTTATTAAGTTAAAATTAACAATTATAAATCATTTGTTATCCCATCGCCAATTTAATGCCTCTTCTTCAAATGCTGGTCAACACAAAAATATTCCCTCCGAAAATGTAAATTTAAATAAAGATATTTAAAAAATAATGTGGACCATATTTTCTAGAATAATTATACTGGGTAATTATTATTTTCTCTTGAGGGGACCTCTACAATTAATATAAACAATTGGAGGATAATCATAAGCGAGATCCAAGACTAATCTAAAACCTATTTATAGCTAAATTTTCATCAAAAAACTATTCCAATTGCTACTAAAAATAATTTGTTCCCCAATCAGCAATTTATTGCATCTTCTTCAAATGATGTTCGACAAAAAAATATTCCCTATGAAATTGTAAATTTATTTTTAAAAATTATTTAAAATTCCTCAAATAGAAGTTATTAGTAAAATAGAATTTACTAAGTATGGAACTTCGTATATATATCCTCCTTGAAGGTTATTTTCTGTCGCAAAACGCAAAACAACTCAATGTAAAATATCATAGTATAGAGTTCCAGATTTATTCTAAAAATAAGTTTCACTATATATGTATTTATAGCTTGATTTTCAACAAAAAAATATTCCATATGGAACTAAAAAGAAGGTGTTACATCAATTTATGCCATCTTCTTCCAATGCTAATAAACGCAAAAATAGTTCCACGGAATATGTAAATGTATTTTGAAAACCTCAATTTTTTAAAATTTTTTAGTTAAAATATGCAATTAAAAATAGATTTTTATCTAATCAGCCATTTGATGACGACATTTATGGTAAAAAGAAAAATGTTTCCCCGGAATATGTAAATTTTATTAATAAACTTCCAAATCTATCTGGTAACGATTTTTTGATTCAATCCAAGCCTGGTTTTCAGGGAAAAAAATCTGAAGAACTTGAAGACATGGAAAATCTTTTTCGCCAAAAATTATCAGACTCTAAATCTTTGTCCATCATTAGAGCTTGGACCTGTCCAGGTTCGAACTAGAGGTCGGCAAAATCGCATTTCCGGGATCCCGAGTCGGGATTTTTTTTCTTAACCGATGCCGGGACGGGATCCCGAGGGATAAATCCCGAAAAAATCCCGAATTTCAAAAATCCCGAAAATAATTATCCGGGATCCCGCCCGGGATTCGGGATTTTTTTCAAAATAAAAAATTTAAACTTTTTATAAATCATGTGCAACAAAATACTGCAATTTATATGTAAATGAAATTAAATTTGTATTTTTTATAATTTGAATGGCTTTGTTTAAAAAAATATCAATCTCTCCGATCTTAGGAGTAATACTATATCGACGATAGTCGTATAAGTCCTCCGATATGATCTGAAAAGTCTAAAGATCTGTCATATCAAAGCTTTGTTGTAAATCAAAGCCTCAAATGGAGGAATTGAGTGATGTGTTCTAGGGGAATATCGGGGGATAAACTTATGGACAGGTTCTTTCTTCCTATTACAGCGGCGGCGCCGCAGGCGAAAATTTTGAGAATTTTGAGGAGCAAGAAGCTAGATTTCTTCCTTTTTCAGCGCCGCAGGCGAAAATTTTGAGAATTTTGAGAGGACGAGGAGCCAGATTTCTTCCTTTTTCAGCGCCGCAGGCGAAAATTTTGAAAATTAAAAAAATCCCGAAAATATAAAAAAATTTCCGGGATCCCGAGTCGGGATTTTATTTTTTAACCGATGCCGGGACGGGATCCCGAGGGATAAATCCCGAAAAAATCCCGGATCCCGAATGCTCCCGAAAATAAAAAAAATCCGGGATTTCGGGAGCGGGATCCCGGAAAATCCCGTCGGGATCCCGTCCCGCGCCGACCTCTAGTTCGAACACATATCACCGCTGGGGTGATAGGAGGGTCCAAGAAATTTTAAGCTGTGGAGGGGGGGGTTTCTCTTTCATTACATACCTAACCACCTTAGAAACTCGAAAAAGAAACTTAATCTTAAAAATAATTTTTCAACTTAAATAGCAAAATATTCAACAAAAAAATCTTCCATATGTCCAATATGCTATTGATAATAATTTGAAATTGCCAATTCCAAAAAATCCTAAAGCACTTCCATATGATTTGTCTAAATACGCATTTAACTTCCCCAATATGAACAAGAAAAATATTTATGAAGGAGCATATGATCCTTATTATATTAATTTTCAACAATAACAGGTAATTCAGAATAGAGACCAGACTAGGAGGGTCTTACCAAATCGAGATCGATAGCTCGAAGGATATGATTATGATAAGCGAGATTTTTGTTCGTGTTGATCTGATCTCTAATTTAACCCTAATTAAATATAAAACCTCACTATAAGTAAACTCAATACTGGATACACCTCTATTTAATAAACATCGTTAAAGTTCGGTTGGCTATGGGGTGCTTAAGCTTCATGCTTAAGCTTCTTCTTCCTCTATTCAGGATACACCTCATTATAAGATCAAAACTTTTTTAGGCTTAATGGGTACTAAGTTACCTCATGAGGCCCAATTATACCATTTATTTTAAATTAATTTTTAGATTTGGCTAATAAAACGTTGGAAAACGACTAAGAAGTTATAAATTTGACATAAATTAAATAAATAAAATTAAATTACTATTATAAAATTGTTAATTATCGTAATAAAATTTTTTAACTCTGTCATGTTTTTTTCTTGTTCATGTAGATGAATTTTTAATCTCCAGATATATCTGCTATCTAATGGATATGTTAATCATTTGCATATCTATCATATCCGTTTGGATTAGTAAAAATGATTATCTCTAGCAATCCGTTTCTTTGTGTATTTGCGAGTTTGTCAAAATGCGTTTTGCGGCAGCATCTCCCTATTTTGCCGCAAGACGCTTTTTATGTAAACGCGCCATGACCGCCGTGTCAGGAGTTGCGTGTTTTCTATTTAAAAAATAAAAGTATTTTTGAATGAAAAATTAAATAATTATTTCCCTAAATAGATAATTAATTACAATAAACATTGAAGATTGGAATCAAATATTAAAATTATTTCCTCGAAAATTCTTAGTTAAATTTATTAATTAAATAACCTTCAACTAAGCGAAGAAAAGAAAATTTATTTTTGTTTGCCGAACTTTAGCAAATTAATGAACAAAAATCAAGATTAAATATGCTATAAATAGTTAATATTTTTAATAATTTTATTCAAGATAAATTTTTTAAATTTAAAAATTTAAATTTTTTTTGTTATTTAAAATGAATAGCAATTTAATTACCCTCTTATTTTTAACTATTTTAATAACCACTGTACATAACTTTCAAACACCACAAGTATTTTAAATTTATTAATAAACGGGAACTCGCTATAAGAACCCAATAATAGACCTCAATAATAGACCCTAACCCTCAAAATATTTAATTCAAGCCTCAATATAAGGGGCTATTTTGCCCCAACTTTGCCCCTATCTTAAAGTGAAATTCAACAACAATAATAAAATCAATTTAAAAATTTAAACTAGAGCTGTTATTTGCCCAAATCTGTTGGAAATTGTAGAGGAAGTTTCCAACGATGGTGGTACGACAATGGGTACTGCAAGGTAATTGAAAAATAATATTTAAATATTAAATTACAATTTAAAGAGCTTCATTTATGGCGGTTGTGGAGGTAATGCCAATCGTTTTTATAGCTATGCCGAATGTCAACGCGCTTGTCGTGTAAGTTTCTTGTAATTGAAATTTATTCTTAGTAATTTATACAATTGGACCTAACTATAAGATCACACCTGGAGGTGTTTAAATGGGGGGGGGTGTAAAGGTTATATCATGAATGTGTATTTTATAATGAGGTCCTAGATTTATCAATATATCAAATTATTTTAAGTTTGGCGGAAAGAAATAAAGCAATGGGATAAAAGAAATGTGAATAATAAAAAATATTATTATAACGAATGTGATACTTAATTGAAAATATTAAATATTGTAAAAATCGATATTTAAAATTATTTTAAAAATTATTATTAAATCAAACTCAATTATGTGACCTGTTTACGCAATCCACAATTCGCAGTTGCGTGAACCCTAGCCCACGACACCTGCTTTTTTCACAATTGTCTAGTGAGCTCGCCCTGCTACCAAGTAACGCCATCGTAGCAAAAAAATATAATTTTAAAATTATTTAAAATAAAATTTCAAACTATTTTCAAAAATATTCAAACATCACTTGTAAACGAAATTTGTTAACTAAATTGGTACGAAAAATTTTAATCACATTGTGTACTAACGTGGATTTTTAGTTCGTCTCTAATGCATAATTTAGTATTTGTGTGTATTTAGCATTTTATTTAAAAAAAATTATGGAATCGAATAAAAATGTACTATGGAAATTCATAAATCCTTTCGTTTACTTATAATTTAAAATTTATATCGACTATATAATTTAAGCATTTTCAGATTTTATAAATTAATTTGATTAATTATTACAATCAATTCACTGTTAAATTTATAATAATTTATCCATATTGAATTGGGATTAGAGCCTTAATTGAAAAGTTGATAAGTAAAACAGACTTATGTTTCCCATAAACAAGAGCGTGCCAGTTTCGATTAAAATTTCGCCTTTCGTTTTTTAAAATTAAATTAGGCACTCTCCTGTGGCTAGAGATCGGACAAACGGAAAAATCAAATATCAAATCAAACTATTCGATATTTGAAAGTATTTGAAAAAATTTGATTTATTTCAAATAAAATCAAATAAAATTTGATTAAATATTTGATTTTCCAACGTTAAATATTTGTTTGGCCCGATCTCTACCTGTAGCATCACGAGGCCGAGATAAATTTAGATAATTTTAACACAGTCTAGTCTCATCTTTACACATTCCTAAATTGAATACTCTCAATTTAAGATAACTTTTTTCGGGAGAGATCACTAGGCGCTTATGTAGTTGCTAATTAATGATAATATTAAGGCCCAGTAGCATCTTAAAATTTGTTTTACCAAAAGAATTTTTATAATTTTTTTACTAAATATGAAGAGGAACTTAGTTAATAAATGTCAAATATGTGGTTCTGTTGTGAAAGTTTCTCACCAATATAATGTTGATTGTTGCAGAGTTTGTGCAGTATTTTTCAAGTTTTAAGTGTTTTAAATAAATTTAAAAATTGAAATTTAAAAAAGGATCCATCTCAAAAATAAAGGAATCAAATTTGAATGCAAATGTTTCCCAACAAGATTCAAAACACCTTTAAGGTTGATAGACTGTGAAAAATGTCATCTCAACAAATGCCTATCTGTTGGAATGAAAGAACCAGAGCAAGCATCTGAGATTTCAGAAGCCTGCTATAAAATAGAAGGTTCATCAAAAAGATCAAATCTAAGAGAAAAAGGTTCATCGAAAAGACAGCAACAGACGAATAGAAGTTCAGAGTACCTTTCGAGAGTATGCCCTAAAAAATATTCATCTAGAAAAGAGTTGAAATATAATAAAATTTTGGAAGAACAAAAGGTTGGTTAGCTATGTTTGAAATACGCTGGGATTCTGTGATGTTCACAAAAAAATTCTGTAATAGATATCAGGGATATCAAGGGATTTCGAAGGGCATCATTGTACTAATAAGTAGGATATACGTGGATTTGAATGGATATTAGTGTATTATTTGGTAGTATAAAATAAATTTCTGCAGTACAAAGAATGCATCTTTAAACTATATCTGACTGAAGTTCATAAACTTTAGCAAACTATAATTTTAGATTGTTGCTACTATTGTCGAAAAATCAGTTAATGAACACAAACAAGTTAATTTACTAATAAAAATGGGTGAATATCAGAAAAGAATTATGCATGCCTTTAATGATGTAAATGAGAATTTGCTCAATGGCTTGATTTATTTTGAGGATATGATACTTTCCGGTATCAATATCATCGATCACATTGAAATGTTTTCGGTAAAATTTTTATTAGAATACTAAAAATATTCGTTAATTTCAAGCAAAATCCTCGCCCAATTTCTCGAGAAGAAATGCTTAGCTTCGAGACGGACACTGAAAGTGACGGACTATTTAACAAAAGGACATATAAATGTGTTCTTGTTGATCAACTGATATGCGTTGCTATTGCAAGATCTATGCCTTTCTTCGATAAATTGTCTATAGCTGATAAGGTCGGTCGACGAATCTTGACAAAATAATTCTTTATTTGTAGATTGCACTTTGCCGAAATGTATCAGGTCCATTCCTATGCTTTGCAAGTTCATTTATACCTTGCGAATTGGGCGTAGATACTTGGGCACGTAAAGACTGCGTTATGCCTGCTCTTGGTCTTCTCAAAAATAAAGATTTTGTGCAGGATTTTAGGTAAGCCTTTCACTATTACAGTCATACTCGCCTCAGCCAATAATAGATAAATCCAATAAAGATAAACATTATTAGATATGTTCGTTAATGTCTTGATGAGGGAGCTGTCTAAACGATACCCTTTAAGATACCCCTCATTATAGGTTCACTATACTACAATTCACTATACCTCCTACCTATACTTTAAATTTTTTTTCTTAATAAACAGATTGATCATCATGGCTGATCGATTATTTACAAAGTCTGTAATTCCCTTTAAAAAAGCGGCACTATACAAAGAGGAATATGCACTATTAACAGCTATTATATTTTCACACCCAAGTAAAATTGATAATAAGCTTAAAGAGCTATAATTATTTATTAAGGTATTGGAGGTTTATCACACTATGGAAGAGAATTGTTATATGAAGAGTCTGCTAGATACACGAGAATTTTACTTGGATATCAACAAAATAAATTGGGGATCATTGAGGGTGCAAGACGATTAGATGAGTGTATTCGTTTAATTAATACATCAATCCACGTAAATCAAACATTTCGTGACATGCATACCTACATGCGAAGTAAAGCTCCTAATAAATCTCCCGATATTCTTGAACGTTTTTGATATAAAATTTGATAAAATATTATACTAGTCAAAACTAAAAAACTTTTAGGGCCCTTATCAGGGATGTCACGGGTTACCCGAAACCCGATACCCGAAACCCGAAACCCGGCCTTTTTTTCGACCCGAAACCCGAAACCCGACCCGAGAAATTTTCGAAAACCCGACCCGAAACCCGATATTTTCCTTGGAATTTTATTACAAAAAGGTCTTAATCCATCCAAATCCATTTAATCCCTGTCTCTTATTATATCACTCTTAAATATTACTTATTAATCCCGCAAATCACTACTATCCGCAGCCTCTCCGAAAAATTTGGCTTCATGTTCAAATTTTTAACTGACCCGACCCGAAACCCGACCCGAGACCCGAAACCCGGACTTTTTTTCGACCCGAAACCCGAAACCCGATCCGAAGAAAATTTTGAAAACCCGATCCGAAACCCGACCCGACTTTTTTCTCAACCCGTGACATCCCTGGCCCTTATATAGAAGATAGATTATATGGGAGGTATTACAATCTGGGTCAACCATGCATGGATTATCCTACACGAACTCGCTCTCCTAAACCCGGAGTTTTTTCTACCCGACCCACAATTTTAATTTTAAAATTCGCAGCTGCATCCGTAATTAAAAAAAGACCAACTCTGGACCGAACCCCGATTCTATGTAGCTTTTCCTCATCCATCACTGGTGCTAACTAATTATAATATAATATTGAGTTCTGACTGCATTTTGACAATAAATTTGTTTTAAACTTAATTTTAATAGTGTAATTTTTTTAAGCTCTTGACAATTTTAATTGTAAAAAAAATAAATACCTAAGTATAAAAATAAAGGACACACACAAACAGGTACTGTTTGCACAAGGCTTAACTTGTATATTTTTGTTTAGTTTTTTACTCCACTTAAAAGAAAAATTTTTTGTTTCACAGTTGAGTGTAAAGAAAAATATTTTTTGATTTTTTCATTTAATAAAATCTTTTTGATAACATTTTTAATTATTTAATTTTTAATTATTATCTAACTGGTTCTTTTTGTAAGGAGGAGAACTGATCCAATAACTTTAAATAATCCCTACTATAGAGCAACGGACTCTTATCTCCAAACATTTACATATTCCCTGTTATTTAATTAACTCCGTCTATATTAATCATTTTTAACTAACAAATAAGTTAAGTCTTTTGTTACAGGAGTGTGCCTTTCGTAAAGATATCCGAGACTCTTGGTCTTGAATCTTGACTCAAGACTTTTCTTGGGTTTTTCGGGTTTGTTCTTGAGGTGTATTCTTTGTCTCAAGTTTTGTATCTTGGAAAATTTTCGCTTTTGGACATCTCTAGCCTTTTTGACTTTAGTCGTTCACCTTTCGCCGAATTTTCGTCTTTTAGGTGTTTCATCTTTTGTCATTCGCTTTTCAAAGTCTGTTTCGGCATCCCTTTGTTCCATTAGACCTTAGTTGTAATAAAATTGTATTTTCTATTGTAAAGGATAAAGTATTATTAGCAAAATTTATTTTGTAATTTTAAACTTTTTTTTATTTTTTTTCTGCTTATAAAATATCTCTTTAATCTCTCATTTTAGAATGCTTACAACAATAAAAATAAATTCCCTCCCCTTGTGATTTTTGACACTAAGCGAAGACAGCCGTTTTCTTTTTTTATTTTTTACTTTCTTTTAAATCTACCTTGAAACTTTTTTTTTAAAATAATTTATTTTAGAGTGTCAAGTTTAATAAAATAAATTTATTAAATATTTTGTTGCTACATTTATTTTTTTATCTTTTTTTTCTTATTTCCTTTGATAGTTTTCTTTGTTAAATCTAGTAAGTCTCGATTTTTTCC
Organism: Meloidogyne luci; assembly: GCA_902706615.1. Lineage (NCBI taxonomy): Eukaryota > Metazoa > Nematoda > Chromadorea > Rhabditida > Meloidogynidae > Meloidogyne > Meloidogyne luci. Next base: position 3,024,740 of record CACSLI010000182.1, on the reverse strand, counting down.
TCAATTTTTGGATTTTTCCCAAATAAAAAATCGACAGATCTGCCAGATCCTATACAGTTTTAGTTCAACATCTGGAATGAATAGGAAAATACAATGTATCCTATTACCATAATTCAATGAGAACGAACCCATATGAAGCTAAGATAACTTCAGATGTGATTTAAAGGCTTTCTAAAAAACACAGAACCAGAAGCCCAAGAGAGCCCCTTGGCAGGCAAATGTAGAAGAACAAGATCAGGGGAAAACATAGTCGCAAATCTGGAAAAATAATTTGAAGAGATTTGAGAGATTATGAAGATTCTAGGTTCTTATATAAATAAACCGGGTAAATAAGTCACGAGATTATGAGGATCTGATAAAATAAAAGAATATTGTTCAATAATTTAAAAATATATTTTATTACCTCATAATAAGAAAAAGTTGGTGCTTAAAATCACGTGAACTCTTCTAATTTTATATTTAAAATAACAGACCTTTACTTCTCCTCTAGAGCAAGGTTGTACTATTAATATACCTAGTTTTCTATTAAAAGTCCACCGAATCTTTTTCCGTTCCCTCAGATTTTATTTTTACTATACAATTTTAAATCTATTTTTTTATATCCAACTGCTAACTAAATTACTAAATCTTTTTAAAAAGCAGCTGTAAAAACAATCTTTTAGTATTTTTATCTATTAAATACCTTCTTTGTTCTTCAATCATTCTAAATCAGAATATAAAAAAAGAGAGAAAAGATTGAAAAAATCGTATGATTCTTTACGAAATCCTTTCTATTGTTTTATTATTATTTTATATTTTTTAAATAATATCATTATTGAGAGAGATTAATAATTAAAAGCATATTTAAAAGATATTTAAATAAATCCTAATTCCTACCTCCTCCTTTAAGGATTAACAACCTCACTAATTATCTCCTCTATTAATTGCTCTCTCCAACGTAGGGTTGAAAATTCTAGGTAATAATTCAAGGAAATATAGCAGATTTATACATAATTTTACGAATTCTATCCAAAGCACAAAAGACTATTAATTCGAAAGGGTGACGGGTTCTTTTCATTTATTCATATTTATTTATATGAAGATCCTGGTGACAGGAAACTGGATTTTGGATTTTGATTTACAATTGAATCTTCCATGTTTTGAAATTTTTAAGAGATTCGAATAGGCATGCTTCCTAATAATAATACAAACTTTTCCTATTTAAATTACATATTTTCAACTTTATTAACAATTTTAGCTGCTTCAAAAAATTATTTATTAATAAATGTCTGATCTAGCTAATTCAAATCAAAAAACCCCAAAACTTTCTTCTCTCGCCCTGAGAAAAATTATATTAACAATGGTTACTGCCAAACTACGTTGGAGACGAATTGAAGAATTTAGAGAAGAATGTCGAGAATATATAATTAAATGGAATAAAATAAATGAAGTAATTCGTTTACAAATATTGGATGGTTTGGATGAAGCAATATTTGAATTGAAAAGATGGAGTAATTATTTAGAATAATAATTTTTTATTAGGTAAACGTTAGGCCATGATAAAAACTGGCCGCGATAAAAAATAGTTTTGAATTGAAGCAAAAATTTTCCTAATGAATTTTTGTGGAAGCGAAACGAAATGTATTTTTTTCCAAACAGAATGTTATCAGACCCATCAACATCCCCATTTAAATTCTTCTCGGGATTTTCTGAAATTGGGGATTAATTTTTTATGTCGGCATAATGGGTGCCTGGCATAGATGGGTATGAGACATTTAATTTAAGAATAATTTTTGAGACAAAGCTAAATTTCTTGGTACACATCAGGGATGTCGTTCCGCTTATACCCATTTTTATTTTATTTCATTTTATGTCCTTCCGCTTTTTTAAAAATCAAATTAAAAAATTAATTTATAGCTGAAAAACACACACAAATATTTCCTGAAGAAGAAAATCTTGCCATAAGAAAAGCAGCTTTACGTCAAAAAGCTCAAAGCTTGGACTGCTCCAAAACTAATACTACATCTTTATATAAACCGCAAAGGACGACAATGAGAATTTTAGAAAAATCAGAATATTTACGGATATTTTATGATTGCCTAATTTGGGAGAAGACAATGTAAAATTAATTTTATATAGAAGGACCTCATTATAAGATACCTCCAATTGTAGATTTTTGAGAGTAAAAGAAGATGAGAAAAAAGTGATAGTTTTTGGGCTTTTTCTTGTCTTTTTAAACAAACATTTTTAAGGCGGTTCAAAAATAAAAATAAACCAAAATTATTATTGTTTTATGATTAATCATTTTTAAGCATTAAAAATAAATTCTTTTTTTTTTATAAATCCATTAAAAATAAAAACAACACCTCGATTTAAGAGATCCCTACTTTGAAATAGTTTGTCTTCGTGGAATAACTGCCTAACAAATACCCTCTATTTAAAAGACACACAGCTAGATTTTTCAGCCCAAGGGCGTATCTGATAGTAAGGTCCTATAGCGAGATCCTCTGACAGTGGGATCGTATAATGAAAATTTAAAAATAATTTTTCAAAAAAGGATTAAAATTAATGATTTTGCTACAGCCAAAAACATAGTAGAAAGTCAATGCAAAAATTGGTCCCAGTTAAAATTTCAATTTGCCTGTTGTTATGCTATGGAAGAATTATTAGAGGATGAGAGAATTTTTGATAAAAATCGAATGAGGGCGTTTAAGTTAGTTATCTATGTAATTAGATCTTTAAAGAAATTCTGAATTTAAAATCAGAATCCTGATTTTCTTACCCTCACTTGTGATATTTTTCTGATTCAGAACTTCTGATAAAAAATCCGAAGACTACTTTTCTGACTAAATTTCTGATCTTTAAAGTAAAAATTTAAAAATTATAGAAAGAAATTAGACAACCATCCAATATACCATTTCTGGCTTAGAGTACTTGCTGATCGTCAGGAGTGGACAAAACTATACCGATCTGATCGACTAATTGTTGATCAAAGATTAATGCTTGCTTTTAAATTTGCAATTAATAATGGATTTCTTGAACTAGTTAAAAGATTATGGTTGATAATTGAATATTAATTAATTTTTAAAAATTATTTTATTAATAAAGGGATGGATTGAGTGAGGGTCAAATGGAAGCTATTGGTAAGCATAATGTTTAAATTTAAAATTCTGATGTGATTAATTCGGACTTTTAATTCTGATTAAATTCTGATTTTTAATTTTACCATAATTCTGATTTATAGTTCCTATTTTTCTGACTTTTAATTCTGATTTTATTGTTTCAAGATATAATTCTGATTTCTAATTCTTATTTTTTTAATTTCTGAAAGAATTTAATTTCTGATCTTCTAGAAACTTCTTTGATTAAAATTCTGATTCAGAAAATGATCATATTTCTGATTTTAAATCTAAAATAATTTTAAGGGTTTTTATGTTGGAAAAAAGTTTGTTTTAATTTACAACACCCAGAAATGGTTCGTTTTCTTTGCACAGTGCTTTGTCGGATTAATAAAAGGGGTTAAACCTAATTTAAAAAACATATTATATTTTTTGAAATTAATCTTTAAGGAATGGCACAGATGAGTTGGAATAATTTTTATCACAAAACATATCAAATATTGGATGTAATTTTCTAAATAAAATTTAAATTCTATGATATTAGAAATTCTATGATATACATGGGTAGAAAAAAATTTGGGTAGGGTTTCGCATCGGATTTTCATAAACTGTTCGGATTGAGTATCATTTCTGATAGAAAAATTGTCCGCGTTTTGGATTACCGTTCTTAGTTGACTTCTATAATAAACACCCTTGGGTAACGGCAGGGGCCGTTTGAACTAAATTTAGAAAGAGGGAGATCGAAAGCACTGGGATTTGTGGGAACGAAGGCTAGTCAGTCCCTGGAGACGGCACTATTCTGCTCTTAAAAACTGATTTGAATTTTTATAAAATTTTATTAAGGTTGAAGGACTTAGCCGTGATGAAAGATTAGAACGATTTAAAAAACTTGAATGTTTATTAGAAAATTGGTGTGATCCTTTAAGGAAAATAATTCTCTCAAGAGAAAATTTTAGGTAAATTAATTAATCATTTATAAGTGGCGCGCAAACACTTTTGCTTATACCTCAATTCACGTACTTTCTAGGGCAAGATAAAACTAGCTGTTAGCCTATACCTCGGTTTTCCATTCCGGTTAATTTGGCCAGAAATCCTGTTTTCGGTTTCGTTTCGGTTAACCGTTTGTGTCTAACCATTATATTTTATTTAACCTAGTTGTTCATTGGTCAGCTTCATACCACGTATGTATTAACCTAAACCTCATTATAAGCTAGTAATTAATCAACCCCAAAAATTAAAATGAGATTTAGGTACAGATAATAAGAAAAATATTCTTTTTCAGAGTCTTCACAGATTCTGTCTATTATAATAGACCAGACTCCTTTTTATTATTTTTGGATTATTTGGAAGATTCTAAACATTTAATAAATGGAGCCAAAAAAGAAGTTGATAGAATTTATGAACGAAAAAAGGATAAGAAATCTGTTCAATTCTTTCGACAACAATTAATTAGGCGACAAACTGCTAATGAATAAATTATAAGTAATTTTTCGGAAAGTTATTGACAATTATTTTGAAATTTTATTTGGCGATTTATGTACATACATTTTTTTATTTATTGTGTATTTACATTGAAAATATTTTTTGTAAATTAATAAAAAAATTTTTTTATTGTTCAGTTTGTTCTTCTACTACAATAAATTTAGTGAGAGTTTGTATTGTTTTAAATTTACTTTTGAAATAAAGCAAATTTCTTCAATTAAATTTATAAAACATTTCCCAGATGTTTTATCATTTTTAGAGGCATTTATTTTACTAACAGTTGTTTAAATTTAATTTTTATCTTTTTTATTATCTACATGCAAAAATAAAAAAATTTACCGTTAAATGAAAATATGTTTAATGTAATTACACGTATAGCTTAATAGTTAATACGAATAATTATTTAATGTTTTTAACATAAAAATGTTAATTAATTCGCTAGCTTATATGAAGACTGACATAACCCCTAAGCTTCTTTATTGTGAAATAAATTAAATAGGTAGCTCTTTACACTCAAAAATGATAATCAAACGGCACTATAGATAATCCAAGATCCATTTGTCTTGATTCCAGACGATTTCAATTTTGTCCGCAAATATTTTGCGGACAATCCGCAAAAATTTTTTCCATTTTCTTTAATTTTTTTCTTAATATTTAACGCTTTATTTACTTTTTATCGAATTTTTCATCATTTTATTCGTTGTTTACATACTTGCTCATCGTTTTCGTCCACTTTATCCACTTTAAACTTTTTTTATAAATTTATTCATCTTAAAGACTTTCAATTGCTTTTAATTTATCTTCATCAATTAACGAATTAATTAAAATCGTTCATCATTAAATTTAATACAGTCTGATCACCTTGTAAGACACCCAATTCCTTTAAGCTTAACTTGTGCCTTATAATGAAGTGTGTCAATGCCAACCCAAATTCTAGAAACGTATCCTAAATAGAGGTGATCTAGAGATCTAGTCAAGTCTTACCACTCGTTAAAAAGTTATAACCCGATAAATGTGAAAAACATCAATTACCTGGATTTATTTTGTCATAACTTCTAAATGAGTGATCAGACTTGATCTATCCTGTAGAAAAAAGTACCGCTTATCGAGGGCTTTCGAATCATATAAGATATATTTGAAGCGTATCATTCTCAAAAAGGTTATATCCAATCAATGTGTAGGATGATACTCCGTTTGTGGGCGTATAACCGATAAGTACCGAGAAAATTCCTGATTTTCGGGAATCGGGACGACTAGATCCCTGATTACCTTACATGTTACTCCTTGTTTTTTACTTAAGCTCTGAAAAAAAGTTTTAAAATTTCACCTTTTGATGCTTTTTCTGTGCGAAATACCCCCCAATTTCTCCCTACAAATGGTCAGTGTTGTTTGCTCTTTAAAATTATTTTTTACTTTTATTTACACTAAATTCTTCTACTCTCTTGCACATTAATATATTTTTCTTGTTTTTGCTTACTGAAAGCCCTCACAAATATTTATTGAGTGAATAGTGGCGACTCTCCTGCTCTCATTAGAAGATTTATTTTTGACATATGCTTCTCGTCAATATTAAATAAATTAATTAATCTATTCAGAACGCTTTTTGAATATTTTTAAAGTCTTATTTAAAATTTTGAATTTTAAATTTAGTCCTAATATTTTCAAGATCAGTCAAAAGTTTTTTAATTATCTCATGATTAAAATATGGGAATATTTTTAATTTAATTTTACAACTCAATTTTGATTTATAGGAGGGAAATTAACAATTAGAGGCACGGAGAGAATTTTTTCATTGAAATTTTGGGAAGGGTTAGAAATTTTCAAAAAAAACTTTCCAACTCATCTTACTACACGTATAAATCTTATTATGGGTGATTTTGAACGAGGGTTGGCGAATCCGATTTCTATGTCCGAAAATTTGAACGAGGGTCCGATTTCTGTATCAAAAAAATTCCAGATATCCTAAACAAATTAGTTGGGATATCTGTGGTATTTCCAGGATATACCAACTCAAGCAGGCTTTCACTATCCAGTTGATTCATATACTGTAGATGCTTGCATAATTACCCTCCACCAAAGTTAAAACTCGAATAATTACCCCCTCTCAATTAATTAAAATAATTACCCAGGGTAACTATTCAATAAAATAAGTATTTATCTAATTTTTGTTAAAGCCATATCTTTTTACCTTTTAAAAAATTTTTTTTCACTGAAAAACAAAAAAGATAAAATACAAAAATGATTGATGAATCATTTTTCCATGCTTTAAACATTTTTTAAATTTATTTTTTTCTGATCTTTGGATTTTTACAAATTAAATTCTTCTTGTTTTTGCTCTTCTCCTTGCTAATTCCAATAATATATTATTTTTTCAAAAAAATTTTTCTCTTGCCGTTCTAAACCCCCTATACTTCCTATTAGCAAAAATAGTTTTTGGGGTTGAGAGAAATGCCTCCTGCTGCTTTGGCGTCTTATTTTATTCATCTTATTCACTATTTTCCCTAACTTTGCATTAAATTCTTCTTCCCTTCTTCCTCTTCAAAAATTCTTCCCTTCCCTCAAAAATTGTAAAAAAAATAAGGTAAAAAGCCACAAAGTCATTGCCATCGTTACAAAAAACAGAAAAAAATTTTTCCTCAATTCCTCCCTTATTTCCCCCTTATTTCCCTGGTTCTCCCTCAATTCTCCCTCAGTTCCCCTTATTTCCTCAATTCCTCCCTTCAGTTCCCCCTTATTTTCTTGGTTCTCTCCCTCAATCCCTCTCCCCCACATTTTTTCACATAAATTATATTTTTTTATATTTTTTTTTCCAAGTTGAGTCACCCCAACCTCTCCCTCCCTCTCTCCCTCCCTCTTTTAACATTTCCTCACATACACATTTTTTCATCTTTTACGAAATAAGCTCCCTCAAAAATTTTTATAGACGGGGCAAAATATAAAATAAAAATATTATGATTGCGCTCTTTTTGGACATTGTTGTCGTTTCTTTGATTTTTCTCTTTTTTGCTTCCTACCACCGCCTATTTTCGAGGCGAACAAATAAAGGCTTAATACAAACACAAAAAAGTTGGGGAACAGTTATAGCTACTACATTTAATAAAACTACAAATAAAGTAAATAATAATAATAATTTTAATAATAAAATGCCTAGCACGGCGAAAGAAAATTTAATTGAACAACAAAAAGGTGAGTAATCCTCTTTAGGGGAGGGGGTAGCAAATGAATAAGCAAATAAATAAATTGGGGGGAAAAGTATATATTTTGTAATTTATTTATTGGATTTTGTAATATTTATTTCATAATTTAAAAAAAGTTTTTTTAACTCTAAAAATATTTTGACTAAAATTCTAAAATAAATTATTAATAAATAAAAAAATTTTGAAAAGAATTTTTGTTTAAGTAACAAAAATGAATCCGGATACTCAATCTAAACAACAAATACTTTTTGAAGATCCAGGTGAATTCAAATAATTTTTTAATAAATAATTATTTAGTTTTTAATATAATTTTTGAAAATATTTTGAAACTTGTAAAGATTTTCTATTTGGAGTTTTTGCGGATTTTTTTATTTTTTGCAAATTTCTTTTGTATTTTGCGGACTTTTTCATTTTTACGGATTTTTTAAAATTGTGCTGATCTTTTTTATTTTTTGCGGATTGTTTCATCTTTCAAAAAATATTAATTTCTAAAATATTTTTGAATATTTTCATCTCAATAATTATTTAAAAAAATTTATCTATTGGAGAAAAAGTTCGTAAATACTGTCCGCAAAATATTTGCGGATTTTTATTTTTCCATTTTAAAAAATAAAAATATTTTTCAATATTCAATTAAAACTCAAATTTTCTTCCTTTAAAAATAGAATTTCCTGCAATCTGGCAGAGCATATATTGCGAGGAAAGGGAGTCTGATCTACCCTCTCCAAAAGGAATAATATGGAAACGACCTTGGGTAAATAATTAATTTTACCTTTAAAATTTCAAAAAAATAAAATTTTTTAAAGGAAATTAATAGTAATGCCTGTTTTATTCGTAACCAGACAGACAATTCAGCCTTTCAATTAAAAGATATAGTCCAAGGCCAATTACGCGATTGTTGGCTGGCGGCCGCGCTTTTAGCGCTGATTCAATCAGAAGAACATTTTAATGCTGTTATTGACCCAACCTTAAATAATAAATTAAATTCTGAAAATTATACAGGTTTTGGATATTTTAAAATTATTTTTGGTAAAATATTGCCTCAGGCAATTTAAAAATTTATTAACCCTTGAGGCAATATCCGACAAATGAATCAAAAATATTATTCGATCCTTTAGAGACTAACAATAAGTATTGATATCCTTGATATAAGTTCGAAATGGGTATATGGCTGTAAATTCTCTCATTTATCGAATTACAGTAAGACCTCTGTCAAATACCCCTCGCTAGTGAAAGAAAAATAAACGGAAACTTATTTTTATCAAAAATGCCTCAGGCAAAAATTAATCAGTGATTTTCAAATTTAAGACAATACGATTTTCTAGATTTTAGGGGAGTTTTTCATGGTCCCAAAATTTCTAAAAAATTTTGATTTGATTTTTTGGAAAAAAATTTTGGGAAAAGTTTTAATAGACTAAATTTCTCTAATTATTTTCAGGAAAATTTGCCTTCAATTTTACTATCAAAGAAACAACAAGGGAGGTTATCGTTGATGATCTTCTACCTACTAAAAATGGTCAACTTTTATTTATGCATTCATCTGATGGATTATCATTTTGGGCTGCTTTATTAGAAAAAGCATTTGCAAAGTAAATTTCATTAATTTCGGGTTCCTTTCGAATATTAAAATTGTAACTCCACCGAGTCTTGCGGGTTTTACTTAAAAATTTTCAAAGGAAATTTTTGAAAATATAAAAAAACATCTGAAATACTTCTAAGATATGCCAGCTGCATCGATCCCGAAAAATCGTTCGGATAAGGGTCAGGCTTTCAGGTGTAACTGATATCCGGAAATTTGGGTTCTCGAAGATGTACTCCAGCTTTTTGTGAATTTTGGGCTTCAGCTAACTAAGCGTACATTCTCTATCGGATGTTTTCCTAAGAAATTTTGACATTTTTTGATAATATCCTTCCTATAACGCTTATATTCCTCTTAATCCATTCCTGGATTTAGCCGTATTTTAAAGGGTTACCCGACATTTTTAAGGGCCAGGTTTTTGTGGATATTGGGAATAACCTTATGCTTAAGTTACCCCAAATTATCCTCAATATTCGTATCCTTAAAGGTCGCACACTTTTCATTTAAATTAATCTGTCCGCAAAATTTGTCCGCAAATTTTACAATTTAAATTTTTCATTTTTTAAAGATTATATGGTTCTTATGCAGCATTAGAAAATACAAATCATTTCTATCGAGCCTTGAGGCTTTTAACTGGTCCAGGCACTATAAGATTATACATGTTAAGAGATATTACTCGATCTCAATTAATTCGCCTATTTTCTACAAGAATAACAGACATTAGATTGTGTAGATTTTGTTGTACAGTAACGGTAATTTGTAGAATTTTGGAAAAATATAAATTTTAATTTTTGGATAGAATGGATTTATTGAAAAGAAGGGCCATACAGGAAGAGGTGTTTTAGCTATGCGTTCATTCACAATTCTTGATTTTATTGAAGTATGTAGTTGATTTTAAATATAAGGTTTAGGCTAGTCTCTGACAATTGTATATTTTCTGTCCCAATATTACCGGTAATGGAAATTCCAAAACGTTTACCTATACTGTTCCGGTATCATTAGTGCAGGAAGAAACAGAACTTTAGTGTTTGTTTCCTTGTAGGCTCTCTTTAAGAATGAGATCTGGGTATAATAGAGGTTTCTTCCTAATAATCAGATATCGTAATTTTAATAAACCTTGACTGGGGAAAGAGGAGCTGGAACTTGAAGAAAACCGGTGGGGAATGAATGATCAATCCATTTTCCTTTTTTGAAGATGACCAGGACCCGACAAGGAGATGGAATCAGATCCCGTTCCCTTTTAATATCCATGCCTAAACCTATTTTTAAAATAATCTGAAAATTTTAAGGACCGAAGGAGGAACAATTATTTAATAAAAATTAGAAATCCTTGGTCTAGAACAACAGCAACACAAACCAATACTTCAAAATCAACAGAAAAAAATTCTCCAAAATGGGAATACGTTTCCCCAAGATTTCGAGGAATTATACAAAAAATCGAGAATGGTTCCTTCTTATTGGGAATAGATTCATTTCATTCATTTTTTGATTATATTGAATGGTGGCAGAAGGAAGAGGATGAAGTTGAGGAAGAAAATAAAAAGAAAAAGGAAGAAAAATTAATTCAACAGCAACCCCCACCTCCATACGAAACTACGACTTTATTAAAAGTAGAAGTTTAGAAGCTTTAATAAATATTAAAAAAAAATAAAACAACAGATATATAAATGCCCAGATGTTTTAAAGGAAAATTAAAAAAGATGCTCATCACTTAAAAAATATTTTTTGAAGAAAGATTTACTATATTTATTTATTTTGATTTGTGTAAATACATATTTTTAATTTAATTTTTAATTTGCTTTAAAGCTTAAAGAGTAAAAAATAAACGAAAAACTATATGAGATTATTTTGTGTATATTAGCTATCCTAGATTTCCAAAGGTTGAGATTAACAGTTTATCCAAATTAGAAAATAATGTTGTCGGTTGTAGGTGAAGGATGAGTAGATTACATATTTAAATAGGACAAAAACGACGTTGATCATGAACAAGCCTTGACTGACCAGTATCTCACCATTGAGTTCGAATAGAAGAAAGAAATGACCAATGATATGTAGATGTGATATAAAAATTGAAAGACAGTGTGCAGTTCGCGGGCAGGGTTGCTTCGGTGATTTATTTAAATATAAATCCGGACCCTAGAGATGACTAACTGGTCTGGTATGATCCGACTAGATTGATGTTGAACATATACAATCAGCTGCCTTTTCTTAAAGATCGAACCTTGTTTCTTAACCCCTAATAGAAGAGATTAACTTTATTTGAGTTTATTTAATATTTTTCCAAAATTTTGGAAAAATCCTAGTTCAGTCCGTATTCTTTTTTCTTCTTAAAAATAAAATTAGATTTCTAAATATAACAAAAAATAGGCCTTCTCTCAGATAGAGCTAATACAGTAATTTATATCAGCAATTAGTCAAAAGTGGTATGATGCTCCTCATTGAGAAGGAATATACACCAATAAATAGACCAGAACACTACCAACTTAACCACAAAGGTAAACACCTACGTTCAAGTGTAAATTAATATGTAGTGAGTGTATTAATTTTAATCAAAAAAGATAAATATCAAAATGCTTAATGAAAATTTTAGGTATTGCTTCACAATTATAGATTCACAAAATTTGGTACTATCGCATTATACCGCCACATATCCGCAAATGTTTGTACGCAAAATTTTATAACGCACGTTCCAAATATAACACGCTCTTACCAAGAATTTCTATCAAAAAATTTTTACTTAGATTTGAAAACCAAAAACAAATTTATTTAACCATTTAGAACAAAATGAATAATGTTAAGACTATGAAATTAATATTTTTTCAATTTTTACATCAATATTATTGGCCTCAATTTTGAATATTATTTTCGGATTATAAATGTTTGTAACAGTAAGTGTTGTAGTATTATCAGTTTCATAAGCCATTTGTTTCTTTTTAATATTATATGGGATAAGATCAACCTCAATCAAGGAGATTATATTTGAACAGTTTTTTGATGTTTCAATATGCTAAATATTTGAAATTATTTTCTGACTTAAATAAAAGTAAAAATATAATTAACAACACGGCTGTGCACTAAATTTTCGCGTGACCTACCAAATGCCAGACCTGTTTTTGTCCAATTTTCGGGGTTCTGTATCTCGGTCCATGATGTTGGTGTCATTCGACACAGCTCGACGAGTTCTATAATCTGATAACAGACCAACCATTTTTTAATGTTTTGAGGAAGGAAAAGGAGGGGTCATACCAAATTCAATTTTACCTCGCTTTTAATTACCTCTATAATCAAATCGCTCAATGGAAGCTTGTCTCGAATTCTAATCCAAATACTTTTAATAGTTCTGCCTCCATTAAGTAACAATTTAATTAAGTTATTAATGCATTTTTGTTTTTTGCCGAATGATGCAAAATTTATTCTCAAGATGTCATTAATAATTAAATGTTCCAAATTAAATTTTAATACATTGTTGATATTATGGTTGCAATAGGTTAATAAGCAACGATTTGAGCGAAATTGAAGAGGAATATTTTCTTCATTTTTAAAAAGTAATTCAATCATTTCTGGATTGAAAATATAATATTTAAAGACCCTATCTGAAAAAGAGGGCGGTTTGATTATTTTCATCATTTTTTTCCAACCTTAATTTATAAATAATGGTCAGTCTTTTCTTCCTCGTTCAATTCCACTCTTCTTACTTGTGGCATATTCAATTGAGAAGACAGAAAAGACACATACACTACAGACAAAACACGGACGGACAAAACACGGCCGAGCACTACAACACGGACGAGCACGGCCGAGCACGGACAGGCAAAACACGGACGAACAGACGAGCACGGATAGACAAACAAGTGTGTGTGTGTCCGTCCATGTTTTGTCTGTAATGTATGTGTTTTCTGTCCTCTTAATTGAATATGCCACAGGTAAAAAGAGTGGAATTGAACGAGAAATAAAAGAAAAAATTAAGGTTGGAAAAAAATGATGAAAAAAAATCAAACCGCCCTCTTATTCAGATAGGGCCATATTTAAATCTTATACTCTCAAAATAGCAAAGAAATAATTTTTCCAACCAACAACGGACAATCTTCATTTCCTCAATATTTTTTGGATAGACAGGCAATTTCAAAATAAAATAATCTGAAATTTGATTAACTTTTTACAATATTAGCTTAATCCCAGGCCGGATTTCCGGATCCTATAGTCCGGAATCCGTGTATATTGGAAAAACATGATATTAAACCTGAAAATCAGGTGCCAAAAAAGACCAGATCCTGCTCATGTCCGATATATTAAAAAACAATATTTTCCCTCACCGAAATGGAGGAAAATGAAAAATTTGGGTACTTTTCTGTGATCCCTACCCCCTTTTTTTATTGCGGGCTGTTTAATGTAAAGAATGGTCAGACTCCTTCCTTCCTTAATTTCACTCAATTTTTCCTGTGGCATGTTTATTAAACATTAATAAAGCTTTGCATATTTATGCTAAATTTTTATAATTAAAATTTTTTGAAAATTCGTGTCCGTGTATAAAAAGAACCTTTACGGTTTAACCTCTAATACATTACACGCGGAGCGTGAATACAGAAAAATACACGAAATCTCATTCGAGCCCTCGAGCTTCATCAATCTTTAAAATTTTGTTTTGTAGAACAAACCTTCAGTATCCTCTCTGTAATCTTCTAAAAATCCTAGATCCACCCTTGTATATATGTCGCTGCCTGGTGGAGTTGGACATGTATTTAAATAAGTTGGGATTTGCCTATCAACAGCAGACTGCCACTTAAAAAAGAAATTTGGTACTTATTTCGACCCACCCCCCCTCCCCCTCCCCAGTCCGCAATTCAGTTGAAGTAGTATCTTCCAAAATTAACCTTTTTCAAAAGTCGATCATCTAACGAAAATTTAAAAATTCCAGAATCTATATCGACTATAGAATAATCTATTTCTTCATGTAGATGCTTTAAAACAGTGTAATTTTATTAAGAATTTTAAAAATAGGAACCATTCTAGTATGTACTGAATATAATCCTCTACAAGCTAACATTCTCTCATTTTGTCTAATCAAACAATAAAAGTAATAATTGGTTTGTTGGACAGATACTAGTTGATCAAAGTTAAGAAATTTAAGAATGTCTAGTTTTACTTCATTGGGAAGACTTAATATTTCGATTTTAGGGGTGGTTTTCAATTCACTTTTACAAGTCTCTTTCAGCTTCTTCTTAGAATCTCTCATTCTTTTTACGTAATAATTTTTCTTTTTATGATTTTTCGACATTAATCAAACCTGGGATATAAATTTTTAAAAATAACTAGAAATCTGATTAAATGAGGGAAATTTTCAATTGAGAACGAGTGGAAAAATATTTTTTATTTCTTAATAAGTAAAAAAATAAATATGCAAACCCAATTTATAAAGGGTTGGGTATTTTAAAAAAAGGCGTCGTTTATGTACTTACTACATATTTGCCTTTGAAAAAAAATAGAATGGGAAATTTTATTCAAAAGCTGATGAATAAAACATATTTAAAGATGAATAGAAAATTCTGGAAGAAAAATTTAGTCGAAAACTGGGCGTCAGTCAAAAACTAGCAATGATCGAGCGCCTGGGTTACCGATAATTAACTGGGTGTGCCCAACATTATTTTTCAATTTTAAAAATTTTGTAGATAAAATTTTTTGTTAAAATCTATTAAAAATTAACGATAATATAATAAAAGATGCGTACTTATTCAATAAAATCTCATTCGATCATTACTATAAAAATTACAATTTTTATAGTAATTGGGGATTGCTTAAATTGTACGGTATTTCACCCACAGATTGTGTTTGCATATTTTTAAAATAAATAACAAGTACGATTGCGGATTGCGAAAAAAATTTTATGCGATTGCGAAATAAAACTGGTTCATATTTTACCAAAACATATTTTGTCAAGCAGGCATAAATACACGTTTTGCCACACTACCTTATTGACAAAACGCGGGCTTTTACCCTTAATGGCGGAATATGGATTTGGCAGAATATGTAGTTTTCTTTTTAATTCAGATAAGGATGGATTTAAAATACTGTAGTAGTGCAAGACTTGATATTCTCGGATTTTATTTCAAGCAAATATCACATAAGCCAAAATATCCATCGGAAGACATTCCGCTTTTGAATTTGGTTAGATTGGGTGATTAAAAGTAATTTGGGATATAAATAGGGATATCTGGGGACTTCCTATTGCCACCTTCGCTATAATTGTATTTGCTATTAGGACAAGCATGTTATCCTATTATTGTGTTATTTTGTTAGTCATTAGGTACACCGCACCCTAGGACATAACAGGTCTCATTGAATTTCAAATAAAAAAATGTATGTAATTTCAATGCAAAATCTCCTCTATAAGAATATTTAAGTCTATATTTTTTTCCATAAAATGACTTTTAAATTTTATACTACAAAATATGAAATAAAGAAAATAAAAAAATAATTTACTGATAATATGTCGGATATAATCTGCATTAAATCTGCGCAGATTGTAATAAAAAGGCTTTTGACATTTTTCCTTTGGTTTATACAGGATGTGGCAACTTTTTCGCCCTTATTGTTTTGGCCATATCTCGCTTCAAACTCAAAAATTGATAAATCTTTTATAATTTATTCACACACACTAATAAAATTTATAGTACCAAATTTGTCTTTAAATTTTAAATTAATTTGATTAGTTTTCACTTAAAGTTCCGACAAAATTTTTTGGACAAAAAACGGTTGATTTAAAGGATATCCGTCTGAATGATATAAACATTTGAGCTTATTCAAATGTTTATATTATTCGAATAAGCCCTTCTAGCCGATTTGAATGACGCAAGAGCAATTATTTTGTTCATGAGTATGGACTGAGATTTGTTCATGAACTCTTCGAGAGTATCAATAAAAGTAGGATTGGATGACTTGAGTAAGTTATGGAAAGTAGACTTTGTCATGAAAAATATTTTTTGGTGCGTTTAGATTTTCGTACGTGTATATCTTCACTTTTATAAACCAAATTTATATTGTTTGGTACAGAAAACTTTCTTAGTGTGTTCTGAATAAAAAAAGGCCAAAAAAGTGGCGGAAAAGTTGCCGCATCTTATATAATAAAACTTCGTATAATCCAATATGTACATTCGGTCAATCACGCATTGCAGTATGTTTGTCTAAAAGTTTAGTAATAAATTGTTTAGTTCAAGAAAATTGAAATATGGAAAAAATTTTCAGATTGAAAAAGCTACAAGATAATTAATTAAGAAACACGTAATTTTAAGGGAATATTATAGAGTGCCGTTTCCACGTGAATTGAGGGAGGCTGAACAAGTAAACCCCCTATATCCCATTTTTATTTTGACTATTGCCATATAACATCTATCGAGCATTCTACCAAATTTGGTTTAAAAATTGCTTAAATTTAAACCATAATTTGAAAATATTATATAATCGGATTAGCCTTAATCAAAATTTTGTAAAGCTAAATTGTTCCGTTACCCCCACATTACAACTACAAAAGTTGTTTAAAAATTATTAAAATTGTATCTGAAAAGTTAAGCAAACTACCAATTCAGTTTTCAAAAATAGAATCCAAGTCTAGGTAATCATCAACATCAATTTCGGTGGCGTGTTCTTGATTTTGATCAAAATTGTGATTTTGTTTAAAATTCTGAGCAGGAGGAGTTTGGTGTTGAGAACTCCCTGATACAATATTTTCCAAACTTTTTTGTATTTCATCAAGACGGGAATTGTTATAATCATTGTCAGTATAGTTGTCATTTTCAAGTAAAGTACTATGAGGATTGTTGATGCGTTGTGACTTTGAATAATTATTATTAGGTTTAGACATGATGTAAAACCAAATATTATATTTCTTGCCAAAAATAACACTGGTATTTATTATTTAACCAAAATTCAAAAATAGGGCCCTAACAATTTGGATTAAAGAAAATCGGGAGTATCGGTTAATAATTAGCTGTATCCAACCCTATTATTATGTTCGATAAATTAATTTCATGGATATAGTTTAGTCGAGGGCCCGCTCCAAACCGAGTCGAAACATATACCATTTGATTCGTCTCGACGAGCTGAGTCGAACGGTACCACTCCCTAGGTGCGGAAATGCCTGTGGACCGAGATATAGGTCCTTGAAATTTGAAAAACCATAGAAGGGAGTGGTTACCCGACACTTGCGGACGACATTTGCGGATCGACAGTTGCGGATTGAATTTTGCGGATCGACATTTGCGGACCCGACATCGGCGGACCGACAGAAGCGGATCGACTTTTGCGGACCGACAGATGCGGATTAACATTAGCGGACCCGACATTTGCGGACCTGGGAATCCTTTAAGAAAATAAGAAGTATAAAAAATTATTTTTTTAAAAAGTTAAAGAATAACAATATATTTTCAAAATTTTCAATTCCGGTGATGAAAATCCCCATATTATTCATTAATTTGGGGGTATATTTTCTAAGGTGACTGTGCCAACGGCAAGAAAAATAAATCAAAAATTTGTCCAGTGGGATTTAACCTTCTTTAATCCTGTAAAAGTTTGGTCTTAAATCTTGAGGTCGTTTTGGGCTTGTATCTTGAAAAATTTTGAATTTGATCAACTAATATTTCCCCAATTTCTCGGTATCGGTGTTAACCTAAGAAGAATGAAAGTCTGCTGAAAGACATATCTTAGACACCTATCAAAGTTTCTGTTCCCAAGATTGCAGGCCGATTCAACTTTTTTTACTGACCCGTCCCGTTACCCGGACATTTACAACCTTCTACCCGATCCAAAGAACTATTTGTACGTCCGAAAAATTTGAAAATCCCTAATTTTTTAAAAAAGATTACCAGGTCCGCAAATGTCAGATCCGCAAATGTTAATCCGCATCTGTCGGTCCGCAAAAGTCGGTTCGCATATGTTAATCCGCAAATGTCGGGTCCGCAAAAGTCGATCCGCATATGTCGGGCCGCAACTGTCGATCCGCAAATGTCGTTCCGCAAGTGTCGGTACACCAAGGGAGTAAGCCTAATTTTAAGCTGAAAAAATCGATTTTTTGAATTATAGCTCATTCGAAAGAGCTCATCGAGCTGAGTCGAAGGACACCAAAATCACTGTGATTGGTCAAGTTTGGGCCGAGATATAGGGCTCGAAATGGTCAACGTAAACCTATGGAGCGTCGGCGAGGCTCTTGTGCAAAACTCCGCGCTTCGCGCGGAGTTTTGCAGCACGCGCCTCGCGGGGAGTCTACGGTCGCTGGGTTCTGGGCTCGTAACATAAACCTATTCCTTTTTTATCGATTCTCAGCCTTGAATGCCGACCTATTCTCCGAAGCAACACCAAAACAGTTATTCGAGCGAAAATTAAGTTTTTCATAATTTTGTTCATAATGATCGGATCGAGCTGATTTTGGTGTCATTCGACTCAGCTCGAAGAGCTCTTTCGAATGAGCTATCATTTGTATTTTCGAATTTTCGACCCTAAAATCCCCCTGACTTTTGACCATTTCGAGCCCTATATCTCGGCCCAACTTGACTAATCACAGTGATTTTGGTGTCCTTCGACTCAGCTCGAGGAGCTCTTTCGAATGAGCTATTACTCAAAAAATCGAATTTTTCACCCAAAAATGAGCTTACTCCCCCCTATGGTTTTTCAAATTTCAAGGACCTATATCTCGGTCCACAGGCATTTCCGCACCTAGGGAGTGGTACCGTTCGACTCAGCTCGCCGAGACGAATCGATTGACATTTGTTTCGACCCGGTTTGGAGCGGGCCCTCGACTAAACTACAGCCAATTTCATTAATGGGCATTTATGTCTTCCGACGGATATTTCGGTCTATGTGAGTTTGAGTTGAAATAGAATCCGAGAATTATAAGTCCTGCACAACAGTCAACCCGTTGAGACAAGCTGACTCAATAAAATATAATACTAACAAATTTTTCAATTTCTTTTTTTCGTTGGTCTTCAGAATCATTGAGTGCTTTTAATTTTGCATCCCATTTATTAAAAGGCTTTCTTTTAACTTGTGTTTCAAATCCTGAGATGTCTTCAGCTTTACGTTTGAGTGATTTTTGTTGTTCATTGGCATTAATGGCGTTGTGTAAAGCTAAAATTATTTGTGAAATACCTATATACCAATATTGTTTTTTTCATTTGTTTGGAAAATTTTTATTACAAAACTTCATAAAATATTACGGGCAGAAATTAAACGGGTTTAAGATTTGTATGCAAATTATCTGATCAAGGCTGATATTTATATTTATGTTATGTCCGCAATTTCATTATATTGTGCTTAATCCTTCCTTACATCCAATCTGACATATCACCTGACATCACCTGACCTATTCATCTCCTGACATCAATCTAACTGATCAGCCAGACATCTGCCTGATTTATTCCACTCTTGACATCCTTGTGACCTATCGTGGCTTAATCTATCTACACATGACTTCCATCTGACCATTCAATATGACCTATCCACCTGACACATCTGATCTTTTCACCTGACATCCACGCGATTTATCCGTCTGATTTATCTAGGGGTGTTTCAAGTAGGCCAATTTAGGTTTTGTGTCTACTTAGGACAAGAAGTTTCAATTTAGAACTTTTCCTACACACTAAGGATAAAGAAAGGAAATCTTATTTTTAATATACCGGTATTCATAAATCCAGAGCTTCTTTGTTGAAAACTTGGATTGTTTATATGACTCGGATTATATGTGATTTGGTTGGTTGGTTTGATCAAATTTTGTTGCGGATTATTTTTCGATGCTTTGCTTGAGTAAAGGCCAGAATTTTGTGACGGAGAAATTTGATTTCCAACTTTTAAAACTGCATCGTGAGTCTGATTGTTTGAAGGGAACTCATTAAAATTTTTCAGTCCCTTCTCTGTCTCTGTCATATTACTTAACCGCATAAGATGATGAATCGCCGGACCATCTTAAATAAAATCAAATTAATAGACGAATCTAAAAATATATGTCAAATAAAGCCATTTATTTGTCTCTTTTGAAAAAATTCCAAATTTATGAGATTTATGCGGATAAAGAGGATATTGTCGTATATGTCAAATCAGGATCTGGCCAAATAACTTTTCCACGTTAAATTTTTGTCACATAACCTTTTGCATTAGCTGAAGGAGAAATAGCTAGCACAGGGGATTATTTTTCGAATTTTGGTCTAATGGATTTAAAAATAAATTCCTTTTCAGGAAATTAGTGAACTAGGTCGGCAGTAGTGACCGGCACCGGACCGGACTTCGGCCGGATTTGCCGGAGTCCGGGTCCCAAATCCGGGTTTTTTTGCGATCTCCGGATTTTTTCCGGACTGGATAAATCCAGAAAAATCCGGCCGGATCCGGTCCGGCATGAGTGTGAAATTCAAAATCCGGTTTCCGGGCCCGGAAAAATTATTTTGCCGGTCACTAGTCGGCAGTATATTAATAAATTAATCATTTATTTAATTCAAATTACCGATAATATTATTCCGTATCATGTGTTTATCTTTATATATACCTTTGCTTCTAACTTTATGAATTTTAGTATCATGTTTTTTTCTTTGAATATTTTTCCCATTTTCTTTCACACAATTTACAAAATCAAAAATTAGAATTTTTAAAAGAATAAATCGAAAAAACAAAATAAAATTCATTTCTTAAAAAATAATTTTTATTTTAGTAAGTCTATCAAATAGGGTTAGAATAGGTATTCGAAAGTTTGGAATATTCGAAAAACAACCAGAATTTTATGAAAACGCAATTTTAAGTTGTCTTATTAGGTATTTTATTAAAAATTTTAATGGAAGAATTTCAATAAATTTACTTTTTACAAATTGTTGATAAACTTTGAAATAATTTTTTATCGAAAAATAGAATGACCCGCTCTATTTGAATGACCTCTCTAATTGAATGACAAATTTCTGGGGTATTGAAAAATAGAATGACTGTCATTCAATTAGAATAAATACGGTATTTACTTTTATTTATATGATATTTTAATGAAAATTTTCTACCAGAAACTTGTTAATTAGAAGGAAATTTGTCTGTAATAAATAATGTTTTACCCATCCCCGTCCCTCCTCCCCCCGCGGCGCTGTCTCAACGAATAAGTAAATAAATACACAGGGATTTTTTATAGACCTAATATATTTTTTCTACGAAAATTTTGTTAAAAAATTTTTAATTAGAAGAAAATTTGTTTATCGTTAAATGTTTTAGAGAAAAATCCCTAAACGCTAATTTTTAATTTTCATTTAATAAAATATTAATAAAAATTTTAAATTAAATGCCAGACAAGAATTAATAAATAAAAAAAATTTTTTTAAATGTAAAGGCATCCTCTCTAAAGCATCCTCTTTACATCCCCCCCCCTAACCATTGTCTAAATTTATCAATTTCACGTGTTATTGATAGGAGGAAGAGAAAGCAAGTAATATTGTAATTGACAAATGTAATTGAGAAATTAAGAGTCTAATAATAGAGTCTAATGAAAACTAACAATGTTTTTGACAACAAGACTGTAAATTAAATACTTGGAGGTTAATAGTGTTCTTGAAGTTTGAATTGATACAATAACTTTAGTTTTTGAAAAAGGGAAGTTTGGGCTACTATATTATCGAAACCAACTTTACTGTCGAAACTATCGGAACCATATAACTCGTTAAAGAAGACTGAGAATGTTTAAGTGTTATTCCCGGCATGTTTGATTTAGACAATAGCAACTCCATCGTAAATTTTTCTTTGTTTAAAAATTAGAGATACAGCGAACTTTGTCGGAACTAGGGATAGGCGAAATATACAATTGCAAAAAACGCAATGCAAGGCCAAAAACAACGCAAAAAACAAGAGACGCAAAAAATAGACAGAATAATTTAAATTAATCCCCCTTGTGAAATCAAAATTTTAATTTAAAATTTTGTAAATAAATAGAGTTGTAAAACATGTGAATTAAATAATTTCAAAAGCGACGCGACATGGTTGCGTTATAATTTTTTTCCGGCGGAAATAATAATAGATATCTAGCAAAATATTTATTATAAAATATTTATTTACTGCACTTTGTAAAAGGACAAAGCTAAAAAAATTGTTAATTAGGCAAACGGAAGGAGGACAAATGAGTGATTAAAAAGTAGTTGAAATTAAAAATGTGGTTCCTCATTCCCAGCGGTGTGAATCTTACTAGGAAGTCTACCCCGAGTTCTTAACTTTGTTGCGGCAAAGTCTCTTAACTATAATAAGGAAATTATATTTATTTAAAGTTTTTTAATTGATGCCGAAAATGAATAAAAGGAGATGATAGACAGTTATAATTACATATAGTTAGCATAGGAGAGAGATAAGTTAACAAAATATTTGAATATAAAGGAAAACATATTTAAAAGATAGTTTGGGCATATAGAGATAACTGGCCGGAACCGAAAATCTAAAACCGATGATCAAAACGGTGATATCCAGTAAACGGAGGCAGTTGTTAATTGATAGGATTTTTGACAAACTGCTAGCAGTTTTAATCAAAGCGATAAAAAGGCATTGAATTGCTTAAAATAGTCAATAAATCTACTTGGATATCGAATAGTCTGGCGCACTCACCAGCTATACACAAGGCTCTAGACAATGGACGTGCGTCGCTGCGTCCATGCGTCTTCGCGCTCGGCGATCCAATCGAAAAGCCCGGCTTTCTCCGTAGCGGCAAAAACTTTCTTCTACGAATATAATAAAGCATAAATTCTCAAAATAACCAAAAAACAGAAGAAAAATGAGGACAAAACCACTATACTAATGCACACAACAGTCGTACTCAACTGACCTTCGAACTTTAACGATATAACCATTTAAAACTTTCCCCCATTTTTTCCCTTTCCCCCATTTTTTCCCGAATACCTTCTCATTTTATGGCAAATTATGGTATATCATTCGAAAGAGCTCTTCGAGCTCAGTAGAATGCAAAAAACTCATCCAAATCTGATTTAAATCAACATAGTTTTGTTTTAATTTTTTGCTGCCTTTAAATAATTGTAAAATTATACATGTAATAAATAAATATATCTTATGAAGATTAAATCAGTATTTAAATTTTACACGTTTTCTATTTTATTTTCAATTTTTGTTTCATTACTCGCTGTTTCGTTCCTTTTAATAATTAATTCGGTTAATACATCAATTCCTTTATGTATTTGTTCTAAACGAAGTTCCATAGCATTTACTCGTTCAGTTAATCGTTGTTGGGATTGTCCAACTCCTCTAACCATTTCTGATGCATTTTGGCTTATCTTTGAGAATTTTTAAAATTATTTAAGGAAGCTTATTCCAAATTACTTTAGCTACATCATCCAGAGAAACGCCATTTTCCTCTTGTAATACTCGCTGTTCTTTCCTTAGCCTTCTCAAAGTGCATATAGCGGCACTTAAACGTCTTTGGTGTTGAATTACTTTATCCTAAATTGCAACTATGAGGATGATTGATAAGTAAATTAGATTGAAAGTGAAATGGATCCGAACCTAAATTTCCTCAGGGTCAAAATTAAGGCATACGCAAGATGTCTCAAAGCCCATTTCGACTATAATATGGATAGAGTGGATCCATACTAGTGTTTCAACGGAACCAAAATTTTGACCGGAACCGGATCCAATTTGAGTTTCGATTCACGGAACAGGAACCGGAACTTCCGGTGAAACTCTAATCCATACTTAACTGGAATTTTAAATGAGAGGTAATACTAGGATGAATAGGAGCCAAGAATATTATAAGACAATTTTAAGGATGAAGCCTGGTCTATGATATAGCTAATATCCGGGCATCTGTTTTAAAAACAAATTTTATGAAATTACTTGATCAGCCATACTTTTAATTTTGTACAAAAACCAACACTCTTTTAGAACCTGTGCTGCAGTTATTTTTAACTGAATTTAAAGTATCTTTAAAAATTTATTTTTAAACTTCTTACGCTTCTAGCATGTTTAGTTCTAGCCATAAAATTGTGTACACGCTCCTCTGCGTGACTTAAGGAAATTTTTTGTGAAATAACGGCAACAATCATACTGGCTACACAAACACCGATAACCCCAGTCAAAATAGCCATTAGTCTTCCACAAACAGTTATAGGATAAACATCCCCTGTGATAAATATGGAGGGGGTAATTAAAAAATTTATTAACGAGTACCATATCCAATAGTTAAAAAGGTAACACACATTAACCACAAAGCATTATAATAGCTCCTCAAATTTTCATCTCCAAAATTACTAAAAATATTTAAATTAGGGAAAATTTTTTTTGTGATCCTACCCTTCGCAAAGTCGAAGAATATACCCGCCAATTAACCAGAAAACTAGCTGTCAAAATTTATTTAAATTAATAATTAATATTTATTTTAAATAGACG